>ML681993.1:39797481-39833933 GCA_007922195.1 Podocnemis expansa | reverse complement strand
GAAATAAGGTGTTGTTTCGAAACAAGTTGTTTCGACACAACTTGTTTCGAAATAACCCTGTGCGTGTGAACACAGCCATCAAATAACAGAAATATGAGTACCCAACAGTGGGGTTGGACCCGCGTCCCTACCCCACCGGACAGAGAGATTCTCTCTCAATTGAGGTCCCCACAGTCCCAATGCCTCACAGTTGCTCTTCACTGGAATGGCGTTGGACATGACTCCACGAGGCACTGCTCCGGGTCCCTCGGTGGACTGTCTGCTCCTGCGTCGTCTCCCCTCCAGATAGACCTGACTTGGACCGTCTTCTTCTGGGCTGCTGGTAGCCTGGGTCCTTATTCAATAGTCCATTCACCCCAAGGCAAAGTCCAAATAGGGCCACGCGGGGACCCTATCCCTTCGGGGACTGGTCTTCTTCCCTCCAGCACGACGACGGCTCCTTTCCTCCTGGTCCACGATGTCCTCTCCAGCTCCCGGATGCGATCCCTCGGTGTCCTCTTCAAAGCCTGACGCACCCTGCGCTCACTGAACCTCGGATCCCAGGGACCAAAGGCTCAGAGAGACCAGCAGAGTCCCAGGGTGCTCAATGCTCCTAGTCCAGAAGGGGGTCCTCTGGAGAATCTCTTCTTTGGATCTCGGCTCTTACAGCTCCTGCCACGTGGCCAAGGGAGCGCGCCCAAAGATCCAGGAACGAACCTCACGCCTGTCCACCACGGTCCGAACCCTAAACGACCATTGAGCCCTAGCTTAAGTACCTGGCCGGCCAACCAATCAGAAAGCCACAGCTTTCACGCCCAAACCAGGTTCCATGGGGTTCAGTGGAGAGGGTTCTAGAATGTGTGCGCACGGCCCTCTGCCCACTGCGCACGGCCCTCTCTACAGTCTGCACACAGCCCCTGTCACTAGGCAGACTGCCTTCAGTTCACTGACCCTGTTGGTGGGCAGAGCACAGACTCCTGGCTGCCTGCCCAGGCTCCTGTCCATCTGACCAGGGAGCCCGCATCACCAGTTGCCAGGCAGACTTGCTCTCCAGCACTCTCTAGAGCTCAGGTCTCCTAACTGTTACAATAACAGTAAACACAATACAAGGAACATAAAGCTCCCACTTCTGGGGAGGAGAACATACCTTTATAAACAGTAAAATTTTCCCAACAGGTGGTGTTGCATCATTGGGAAACTCCTAGATATAGAACCCAGCCCTTGTCCTGCCAGCCTGCCCTGGTAGAAGGGGTACACCAATATTTGCAATATCAGTGTATGTAACGGCTTCAGTGGTGTGGTCCTCGGACTAACGTACTAGTCCTCGTGCTGCTCTCATGGTGATTTGAGTTTGAGACCCCTGGTCTAAAAGGAAGAAAACATAGGAATGTTATCTAGAGTTATTTGTAAAGAATGGGAAAGAGGAACTGGAGTGCCCGGTCAGTGGCTGGTGGGTAAAAAGGGATGTTTCTGCAACAGAGGACTGTCATTGACTCCTATGAGCTTTGAAGAACGTCCTAATGGGGAACCTGGCAACTGAATGCTGAATGTTTCCGTGATGGCATCTGATAAAAATTGCAAATGAATATAATTTTTAAAGTTTAGTTCTTTGCTTCATTGGTAGAGCAAACTATATTGTTTTATTTCACTTCTGTGCTGAGATTGACAGTAATATTGCAATAAAATTAATATAAGTTTGTATTTGGGAAGGCAGGTACTTAAATCTCTATAATTAGGCTTTGATAAGGGAAGCAGTTAGTGGGTAGCTATTTGCAGCAGTGTTGTGGTAGGGGTTATGCCTTTCTGAACTGAAAGGGTCAGATGCAATCACTTTTATTACTTTCCAAATGCTAATTAAATGAGACTATCTGCATCTTGACGCACTGTCGCAGTAACCGTGCCATATTAGTAAGAATATATTCACAAGAAGAATATGAAAGATTTTACTATTTGAATAGAATTAATTGTGGGAAATCCTACTATACAAAATTACTTACGTAATAATACTTTTGTACTTTAGTACGAAAAAGCAATTTACCATGAAAGTCTTTCTAGGGGAGTGTAAGATAATTTTGTTTGTTGGCTTCTCTCTTTGGAATGCTAAAGTGACAGTATGACATTTCAAAAAGTTAAGTGTGACACTTTATGAAACAGACAGGGGGAAAGAGTAGAATTGGTTCTTAGCAAGAGCAATGGTTTCCTCACCTTCCAAACTTTTTCCCCAGGGAATTTGTGAGAAGAAAACTTGGCAAAAATAGGGCAAGTGCTGTCCTCAAATGGGATTTTAATAAAGTAAGAGCTCCAGGATTGGAAGATATGTTTTGCTTTGTTTTGAAGGTAAATTGAAATAGTGTTGGTAAATTCCCCCATTTGATAGTTTTAAGAAAACAGATATTGCAGTGATGGTTAGCCTTTTAAACAGAGTAGTGGGAGCAAAAAATCTGGTTAGTTTCAAAACCAAGTTTGATAAATTAAGGGACGGGGTGGTATAACAGAATAGCCTAGTTTGGCAGTTGACTGATCTTGATATGCTGATGGGATGATTGATGGGGTGAGTTATGAGTTATTAGAGAGAATTTTCTTGGATGCCTGACTGATGAGTCTTGCTCATATTCTCAGGGTTTAACTTATCACCATGTTGGGTTCTGAAGGACTTTCCTCCTAGAGCATATTGGGAAGGCTCTGGGAGGTTTTCACGTTCTTCTATTAGCATGTTGATGACTCTCTTGCTGGTGGATTAGCTGTATCTTAAGTCTTTAAATCATGATTTAAGGACTTTAATGACTTGGTCATACGTTAGAAGTTTATTGCAGGAGGGTGTGAATAAGGTTCTGGTGACATGAAATGTTCAGGAGGTCAGACTAGATGATCATATTTGTCCCTTCTAACCTTATAGTCTACGAGTCTGAATGCTGAAGGATAATAAAGCAGAAAGAACAAACTGAAATAAGATCCTAAAGGTGAAGTGCTAAATGTCTGTAGGATATATGCAATATATAACATAGGTTACTTTAGGAATATCCACAGTTAAGAAGAGAGTTGTGTGTGTATGTATATGTATGTGTGCAAATATAGTTGATCATGCCTGGAAGAAACACTAACAGATGTAATTGTGATACCACAGAATACAACAATCTTTCATGAAATATTAATGGATTTTTGTAACATATTCTAATTTTAAAATTCATTGCTAAATTATTCAGTAGTCTATAAAAAGATGTATAGTATAACAGCCTCAAGGTTGCTGTACCCAATTATAAAATTATCTTTTTGTAATGGGTACGCAATTTCTTTTTTTAAGTCTTATATGATGCTATTGAAGGATTCCAGGTGTTGAGACTCACCTTTAGTCTCCTTGTTTCCCTGAAATATTTTACTTGTTTTTACTTATCACCTACTTCAGCATTAAATGTTAGGCTTTTATGGTTGGTTTAATTGATGGTGTTGCTCACTGCTGGTGGCCATACTTCTCAGCATGATAGAGCTTTGAGGGACAATCTTTTATTTCATGTGAAGTCTTTGTATTTTTTTAGGTCGGGGGTGGCGCATGATAGTAGGATTTCTGTCCCAGTCACTGTGGGTCTCTGACTGAGAAAATGTCCAGATTATAAACAAAGCACAGTTTTGAAATGCTTATCATGATTGCTTTCTTAGGGCCCAATGGGACACCATGCCTCAGTGGGTCACAGCTGAGAATATCAGATTCAGGACAACCTGCTGAGAAAGAGGGCAGATACCCAAAATTGGTGATTATTTTGTCATTAGATTTACCAAGACAGTAACAAAAGTAAAGTTCTGTGTCACAACACTGGTTAAGAGAAGTAAGAAAATGCAGTCTCCTTAGGCATTCCAGTCCTTATTTCACCACCCAAACACTAGATTTTATGATGAGCAGTTACTGAAAATGAATATCTTCAAACAATGGGTTCTTCTAATATCAATAGATCAGCCACACAGGAAGATCAATATATAACTCAGATCTTACTCAATAATCACAGTACTGCCAGTCTTTTAATGACTAAAATTTGAAGCTTTATTAATGAGAAAAGAAAGAGTTTTATAGTTGATAGATCATTTACGTACAAGACTGGCAATATCCTTATATCACAATGGTTCTTAAAGTGATTTGATTGTACACCCCTTCTTTGTGTCTGAGTAGTTTACACCTTCCTTCCCAAGACACATGTACATATACTGACTAAAAAAAAATCAACCTGCAATTTTCAATAAACATTAAAAACAGAGCTAACCATCTGCTATTGTAATAAGAGTAAAAGCAAAACAGTGCTTAATGCTTAAAATTAAACGTGCACATCATGTCAGAGCACATGGATTAACATACAGATGACAATGCCTTTGTAAAATGCTAGGTAAGCTTAACAAAATCCATCAAAATGTGCAGAGCCAGCTAGAGTCAAGTGCACAGTACTATCTGAGGACCTGAAGGAATCAGCTTTGCCAGTTTTTCAATGTGGGTAAAATGTGTGCAATAATTCCCCACCACCACAAATTTCTCATGCCTCCACAGAATACATTCTCTGTGAACCCTCCCCAGCAGGAGTCTGCTTTCCCGGTTTGAGAACATCTGTTATATCAGGTTTATAGTAGTGATGTTACAGACACTGTAAAGTCACTGGCAACTTCCCAAAAGATTGGAAGGCTCTCAGTCCATAGTTCAGTGTGCTCATTTTAATTGTAAATCCACAATCCAGAGAATCAGAAAAGGAAAGAGGGAAAATGGAGATGTTTCAGAGGTCTTTTATATGTGCCTAGAAATGGTGGATTACTTATCAGTAACTGTCCTTCTTTGAGATGTACCCAATTCTTTGAGATGGGCTGCTCACATACAGGTGTCTACGTTACAGGTGTCTACGTGCCGCAGTGCACAGTAGCTCGGAGAGTCTTTAGCCTTAGCCTGTCAGGTCAGGGCTCACAGCCAATACCCCCTCTGCTCCGTGAGCTTGGCTATATAGGTGACCGTGACCCTGACCCTCCCAATCCCCTATACCTTCGCCAACTCCGTTAATGGGGATGGTGGGAGGGGCCTAAATGTATGTGAGCAGCCCATCTCGAAGAAGGATAGTTACTGGTAAGTAACCCACCGTTCTTCTTCAAGCGCTGCTCACATCATTCAGTTACAGGTGACTGCTAGCCATACCCAAGGATGGTAGGAGGAGTTACAATTTGCCCATGCTGAGTACGGCTCTGCCCAATGCAGTGTCCTCTCTAGCCTGTTGGACGAAAGCATAGCGTGTTGTGAAAGTACGTACCAACGGCCACGTAGCTGCCCTGCAGATCTCCTGGATCGGGACCTTGGCAAAGAAGGCCATTGACGATGCTTGAGCCCTGGTAGAATGGGCTCTAACAGTCCCAGGAATGGGTGTATTCGATCTGCCATAGCAGTCTTTGATACAGTTTACTATCCATTTGGAAATGCACTGTGAGGACACTGGAAGACCTCTTTTGCATTCGGCGACCACCACAAAGAGTTGGGAGGTCTTGCGGAATGGACACGTGTGCTCGATGCATGTTAGGAGCGCTCTCTTCACATCCAGGGTATGCTACCTCCTCTCCATAACCTGAGGGTCTGGATAAAATACTGGCAAGCAAATCTCCTGGTTGAGGTGAAAAGGAGTAGCCACCTTAGGGAGGAAAGAGGGGTGGTGTCTCAGGACCACTTTGTTGGGGAAGAACCTCATATACGGTTCTGAAACCCTTCTAGCGGAGGTGATTGCTACTAAGAAGGCCACCTTCCAAGAGAGGACCAGTAGGGTGCACGAGTCTAAAGGTTCATGGGGAGGGGTTCCATTAATGCCCAGAGCACCATGTTAAGGTCCCAAGAAGGGATGAGTTCACGAGGTTGTTGAAAAAGCCTTTAGAAGCCTTTCCAGAACCTGGTGGAAGTAGGATGGGAGAAAACAGGGGCCCCATCTATGTTTTCATGGAGTTCTGGGATCAGTGCTAGGTGGACTGTCAGCGAGGAAAGAGAGAAGCCTTTGTCTTTAAGGTCTAGCAGATAGTCAAGGATTAGGTGTAGAGGGGCCAGTGCAGGGTCCACTCCTTTATCCTGAGCCCAGATGGAAAACCGTTTCCATTTGGCTCTGTAGGTGGACCTGATAGACGGTCTTCTACTACCAACTAGGACCCTCCTAACTCTGTCCAAGCAGAGCCTTTCCTGCTTGTTGAACCAAAGAGTCTCCAGGCTGTCAAGTGTAGGTGACCTGGGTTTGGGTGCCGTAGGCCTGTGTCAAGTGGTCCACCCACAGGGGGAGGCAGAATGGGGTCTGTATGGACAGGTCGTATAGGAGTGAGAAACAGTGTTGTCTGGGCCAGTCCAGAGCTATTAATATTATGTTTGCTCCATCCATCCTGATCTTCAGGAGAACTATGTGTATTAATGGGACCGGTGCGAACGCATACATCAGAAGGCCTGACTAGCTGTTGAGGAAGGCATTGTTGAGAGACCCTTCTTCCCAACCCCTGAGGGAGCAAAATTGCTGACACTTGCAGTTCTGCTGTGTCACAAACAAATCCATCTGGGATGTACCCTATTTGTGTACCAACTGAGCAAACACCATGTTGTGGAGCAACCACTCGTGATTTGCTAGGGCCTTTCTGCTGAGTGAATCTGCCAGCCTGTTGTCCACTCCAGGTGGTGAAATTCACCGGGGTGAAATTGTATTTCAGGGCTAACTTCCAAAGTTTGCATGCTTCCTTGCAAAGAGTTGGAGAGCGGACCCCTCCTTGCCAGTTTGTGTAGAACATGGCTGCAGGATTGTCCATTCTAATCTGAACCGACCTGCCCTGTATGTTGTCCAGGAAGGTCATGCAAGCCAATCTGATGGCCCACAGTTCCTTCACATTTATGTGAAGAAGACTGTCTTCATTGGATCAACACCCCTTGGTGAAAAGTCCCTGTGAGATGTGGCCCTCCCATCCTAAGTCCAAGGCATTGGTTATCAGTGTTATAGTGGGTGTTAGTGTTTAGAAGGGAATTCCCCCCATGGCAAACTGGGGATCCCTCCAGATCTGTAATGTCCCCAGGATATCTTGGGGAACTGACAGTATCTTGAATAGGGAGTCTCCCCGTGGGTGGAACATCATGGAGAACCAGACCTGGAAGGGCTTCATGCTCAGGTGTGCCATCCTAATCATGGAGGTGGAGGCTACCATGTTCCCAAGCAGCTGTAGGCAGTGATGGGCTGTGGTCACTTGAGAATCCCGCAGCTCCATAATGATGGGGCAGATAGACCAAAATCTTGAAGGGGGCAGAGAGGCCATCCCTTTGCAAGCATCTAGGAGAGCTCCTATGAACTCTATGCTGTGGGATAGGCAGAGTTTTGAACTTTCTTGATTTATGCAGAAGCCCAGGTACCTACACAGTTGGGTTACCGTTCTGACATCGAGCTTTACCTGAGCTCTCGATTCTCCATGTAGTAACCAATTGTCTATGTAGGGGAAATCCTTATGCCTTGCTGGTGCAAGAACACCGCTACTGGCGCCACACACTTTGTGAATACCTTGGGGGCCAGAGAGAGCCCAAAAGGGAGCAATGTAAATTGGAAGTGATTTCCACCCACGATGAACCTTGGATACTTTCTGTGGTAGGGATGCATTGCTACGTGAAAGTAAGCATCTTTGATGTCGAGGCCTGTGACCCAATCCCCGGGAGACAGAGATGCAACAATCTGTGACAGAGAAACCATGAAGAACTTTATTTTCCTTATGTGTTTGTTTAAGTCTCTGAGATCTAGAACGGGTCTGAGGTCTCTGTTGGGTTTGGGGACCAGAAAGTTTCAGGAATAGATCCCTTTTCCCCACTCCTATTTTGGGACCCTTTCTATGGCCCGGAGGGAGAGGAGCTTCTTGCATGCCATCTCAAGCAGGTGATCTACTTCCCAGTTCCTGAGGCTTGGGCGAGGGGGCAGTTTTCTGACCCAAGGAGTTGAACAGAACTGTATGCAATACCCTTCCACTACCATCTCGAGGACCCACTGGTCAGTTGTGATGTTGGCCCAGTGGTGCATGAAGCAGTGCAGGTGATTGGTGAAGGTTGGGGTTGAGGCTGTGGGTTCACTGCCCTTGGGGTAACTGTCAAAAGTGCTGCTTCCTTTCTGATGACTGGTTGGTACCCTGCCCACGCCTGCTAGACTGTGAGGTGAGGGACTTCCCATCCTTTCTCGAGCGGGTCTTGTCCTTATCCAAGTCCCCAAGGTATCACTGGGGGTATTGGTAGGACCGAGGAAGAGCACTCTACATCTGGATTTGCTGTTTTAACTGCTGCAGCTGCTGTTGCAAGAGCTGATGGGGTTTAAGGGAGCACTGGGTAGATTGCAGGGTGTACATTCCCCGTGATCTGAAGGTAGCTCTTGAGTCCTTTATGCCATGTAGCTTGGCATCTATGGAGTCGGCAAAGAAGTCAGTATCCTCAAATGGCAGGTCTTGAATGATAAGCTGCATCTGTGGAGACAGGCCAGGGCCCCGAAGCCAGGCGGAGTGATGCATCACCATGGCGGAGGCCATAGTACGTGAGGCTGTGTCCAATGCATCCCAAGTAGCCGTGAGGGCATCTTTAGAGACCAATGCCCCTTCTTCGATCATTGCCTCATAATCTCTGAGAAGATCTTTGGGAATAAGGTCACGGAACCTTTCCATGGCTTGGCAGAGGTTGAAGGCATATCTCGTCATAAGGGCCAGATGGTTGGAGATACACAACTGTAGAGCTGCTGTGGCATAAACCTTCCTGCCCAACAAGTCAAGTTTTCTAGCTTTCTTGGTCTTAGGAGTGGAGCTTGGCTGGCCCTGTCTCTCTGATTTACTGTGTTGACTACCAATGATCCTGGTGTAGGGTGGTGGAAGAGGAACACAACCTTGCCCTAAGGGACATGATATTTGCGATCTGCTGCTTTTGACACTGGTGGAGTCAAAGATGCGGTCTTGCCATCGTACCCTGGGAATTCTGTATACCCCTTCATGGAGAGGAACAGATACCTTGGCTGGTGGGACATTTTCCCCCATGTTGAAGACGGGGTTGGTTTCCCCCAGACTACCCCAAGTTCTGTATTCAGATTCACTGCCGTGCGGTGGAGTAAATCCTGCTGGGTGTGGGAATCATCCTTATAAGCCACAGGCCTTCGGAAAGTGTACTCATCCGGAGAGAAGAATGAAGGGGCCCAGGATCTACTGCACCGTGTAGAGTCAGGATTGGCCTCATCATTGGAAATGTCTGAGGAATCCGGAGTCCAAGGTGGACATGGTGCCGAATGGTGCCACAAGGTTGAGCTGTCATGTCTAGCCACTTGTGAGACCAGTCATTGAAAGAATTTCTGGTCACGGCACGGAGTGGGGAAGAACGATCCCTGTCTGAGGTCTTAGTGGTACCAGAGGAACTGGGCCCTGGTGTCCGTACCGGGGCTGACGAGGTTGTCTTCCTCCATAGCACAGACGTCAGGGAGCACTTCCGACGATGCTTACCCACCCATTCTCCAGCTCCTGAAGCAGTTTTGGGAGAATCAGAGGGATGAGCAGAGGCTGGAGATCAGGAGGATGAGCTGGACCTCCGTCTTCCGGAGCCTTGATAGCATGCTACTGAGGGTTCACAGGATGAGTGCTGAGAAGAGAGAGCCTTGGAGCCATCGTGAGCCCTTTTTTTGCAGTGCCAGTGGAGAGCTCGATGGTACTGGGCTTGAGGGTGGTGCTGGTCCTTGCGTCGACTGCTCTCTGGGTACTGGAGCCAGTGACCTGGCCTTCTTAGCTGGTACTGGAGGCCAGGTCATGGCACAGAGCCGATGTCTTTGCTGGGGCTCATGGTGTTGATGGTACTGAAGATAGCCCTGATGCCGGTTCACCAGAGAGGGAGCTCGGCGACTGAGGCAAATGGTGCCGTGGTGGTACTGAAGAGGAAGCTGACTAGGGCTCCGGTGCAGGAGTTGCTTGGGGTGCCAGTGGAGGACTAGTGGCTTGGGCGGCATCAGAGGTGGGCGTGTGGTCCTCAGCAAGAGTGCATAAGTGCCGGTCTCTGTCCTTACGAGTCCTGGGTTTAAAGGACTGGCAAACGGAGCACTTCACCGCGAGGTGAGACTCACCCAGGCGTGCAACACATTTCTTATGAGAATTGTTGGGTGGGAAAGCTTTGGAACACACCGGACATGGTTTAAAGCCCGGCATTTTAATTTTTGTGTGAAGGAAAGACAGGCACTTACTTCTACAAATTTTGGCTAATCCAAAACCATTGCTGAGGTGGAGAAAGGAACTGGGAGGGTCAGGGTCACGGTCACCTATATAGCCACGGTCATGGCACAGAGGGGGCATTAGCTGTGAGCCTTGACCTGACAGGCTAAGGCTAAAGACTCTCTGAGTTACCATGCGCTGCGGCACGTAGACACCTGTAACTGAATGATTTGAGCAGTACTCAAAGAAGAATGTTCTGTTTTCAAAGAAAACTTACAACCTAGGTTTGTGGAAAGTAACTGGCCTAGGCTAAGACTGAGCATCACCGGAGCATATTCTCTGTACTTTCATGACTTACTGTCTCTCAGGGGCAGCCATGGGCAATACCCATGCTAAAATGTCCACAGAGGTGGCTTGCAGGGCGGATGAATTTCTTTGATGGCCTGTTGTTAGAGTGAGGTGTCCTTAATGAGCCATCAATGCATAGCTGTACAGCTTTAAAGTAAATATTATCTGGTGGCTATGATGCAGGAGCAACATTTGGGTTATCAAGAAATAGCCAATATTTATAACTTTAGATACAAAGATGATATATTCATGTAGAGAAGATAATAGTATTTGATAAATTGTAACTTTTCCATAGATGCCTTACATGGCATACTTTGTATAAGATTTGTTGCAGTTGTATACCAGAGATAGCACCAATGATATATGTAGTCATATTTCAGTCATATAGCATCACTCCAAGACAATCTGAAAGGTTCTGATTGTTTAAATCTCTCATTTATGTCAAAGTGAAAGTCAGGAGAAGCCAAATATGACCTCAGTTGTGAGTAAGAGTGATGGTGATGATAATGGTGGAGCAAGGATTGAGAGGAAGAGGCAAGAAAGATTGAAGGTTAAATTTTCATCAAGTTGAATTTGAATTAATGATTGGATACTCCAAATGACATGTGAGCATCACAAAGTGAGTGATTTAAAAGAGGGATAGTGGCTGGGACAGAGAAGAAGTTTTAGCTTATGAACACAGCCTAAACAATGAAAGGTGATGAAGTTATATAGGTATAAAACATAAAGCCGGAAAAGGTGTAAAAGCAGCACCCTGCTGGACACCAACATTTGTTAATGACTTGGATAATAGAGTGGAGAGTATGCTTATTAAAACAGACTTCTCACAGTAAAGTTATTGTGTTATAATCTGCTATACATCAGAGGGTCACACATCCTAAAACCACTGACAAAGATTTTGTAACTGTTCATCACAGTGGTAGTATGATTTACTGTAAGGTAAAAGATGTGGTAGGTGTTATATTGTGATAAAAAGTTCCGTTAACAGTAGTAAGATAATAAAATAGGTTGTCAAAAATAATATGCTGAGAATTTTATTTAACCCAAAACAAATGGAACTGGGTTCCACTACTTGCAAGAACATTAAATAGATGAAGAATACATGTAATAAAAAATTTTTAACTGGTCAAGTCTGTACACACACACTGACAGACAGGCACACACAGATAGATAGATATTACAGGGCTCAACAAACCCTGGGTTCCAGGTCACCATGGCCGTAGAACTGCTGAGGTGGAGTGCCTCCTGGCACCTAAAAATAGAGCTGCTGGCCACCAGAATCAGCACTCAGGGATTTTGCAGTATTTCAGTGGGGGTGGGGGGAAGGGGCGTGCTCTGTGCCATTGCTATAAATGATGGTGTTGGTTTTTCAGCAGCAGGGCCATCTCAGCTTAGGACACCTAGCTGGGCGGCAAGTTTGTCAGTCCTGATATACTGTAACTTACTGTGTATTGTACTTAATATAATGATCTAAATAATGAAATATATCTATATCATCTCATTGTGCACTGGCTATTATCTTACATGTTGTTATTATTTAGTTCAAGACTTCCTAAATCTCTCACTTGGTGCTGCCTAATGCTTTGCTCCTCAAGTGACTTTGATTCTTCTTGAAGAGATGGACTTGAGTTCAGTGATGCTTGCTTGTTGTGTGCCATTAGGCAAAATGTGCTGGATCTGAAGACCTTTGGTACTACTGTTATAGCTTTCCAGGCCAGTATGAATCAGTGACAGGAGATGAGGACAGCCAAAGATCAGAAACAAACAGGAACTGATGCTCAGGAACATGCCATCAAACATAGGCTGACATGGCCAGCCAGATTTCAACTAAAGAGATCCTCTTCTGAACATCTGCCTGTCCAGCTCAATCTCAGTCTCTACATTTATTTTATTGGTTTCTTCCAGTCCCAGTCCCCCCCCCCCCCATCTCTCTCTCTACCCTCTATACATCACCCTATTTCTTTCAGTTTACTCAGGAAAGGATTAGAATTACAAATAGCTTTCACAAATTGTAGAAATGATGTGAAACTTGCAAGATGAGATTCAGCAAAGACAAGTGCAATGTACTACACTTTTAGGAAGAAAAAAATTAAAAGACAAAAGAATCAAATGCACATATATGAAAATGGAATATTTGACCTGTAGTAGTACTGTTTAAAAGGATCTGGAAGTAATAGTAGATTACAAATTGCAGATGAGTCAACAGCTACAAAAAATCTAACATCATTTTGGGGAATATTAACAGGTGTGTATATAAAAGACAGGAGGAAACTGTCTTGCTGTATTCAGCAGTAATGACACTTCAGCTGGAATTTTTCATATGTTTTTGGGCACAAAATTTCAAGAAAGTTGCGGACAACTTGTAAAGAGATAGGGAAGAGCAACAAAAATGTTTTAAGATTTTAGAAAATTCTGTGAGAAAAGATTAAAAGCACTGGTCACATTTAGTCTTGAGAAACAAAGACTGGGGGAGAATCCCTGATAACAGTCCTCAAATATTTAAAGTCTCTTATAAAAGGAACAGTACTCAGTCATTCTCCATGGCCATGAAAGATAGGAGAAGAAGCAGTGGTCTTAATATACAGTAAAAAAGATTTAGTGTAAATATTAGGAAAATCTTTCTAATGACAAGGATAGTTAAGCTGTGTAATAGGCTTCCAAGGAAGATTATGGTAACACCATCATTGGAGGTTTTTAAGAACTAGTTAGACAAATGCCTGTCAGCAATGGTCTAGTTTTACTTGGTCCAGCCGCAGTGCAAGGCATAGATGGGAAGATCATTCTGAATCCCTTCCACCCCCACTTTTCTATGATTGTAATCTGTTGGAGATGATAATGAAACCATTTTAGATGCAGGAAAGAGAAGTAGGAGAACCCAAGTGCAAAAGTCTCATGAAAATACAAAACCAATTTAACCCCCAAGCAGCTTACCTTGGTTCCTGCTTCTGGGTCTCTGTGTGCTAGTAAATCCAGGAAAGGCACTCTCCATGGGAGGAAGGGTGGGACCAAAGACAGATTCAACGTCTGTTAGGCAACCAAGAAGGGAAGAAGAGAGACACTATTTCCAGGGATGAAGGCACCTGTTGGCTCACAGAAGGTTAGCCAGTGAGCCTGGATGGCTGCCTGGTCAGCAGTGGAGCAGTGTGTGAAAGAAAGAAGGGGCTGGAGTCAAATGATTGACAAGTAAAGCCTCAGAAGAAGAGAAGATCCATAGAGAGATATTCACCCTCAGGAGAACTGCCAGAGGGGAAGAAACCATTTTGCAGGAGTCTGGGACTAACCACACTGATGCAGCGCTATGCCACTTGAGGGGTTGGTTTTATTAAGTCAATTTCCAGATCAGCTGAGAATATCTTTACTGTCCTCTTAGTCACTCAAAAAAAAAATCGATCTGCTGGTGGTGAATTTGCCCCCATCAGTGTGACATACTCTTAGCTTGGTAAACTCCAAAAGTATAGAATTTTGTTGGGAGATCTCTTTCCCTAACCATGGTGAATTAATCCTTCAGCTCCCCAGATACAATCAGTAACCAGGTGGCAAATTTTACTCTGGCAGGCTGGTGATTCAGGATGGCTCACCTGTTGTGACTGTACCTGAACTCCAGAGTAAAAGATCAGGAATAAGGGTTTTTAGTATAGTTATTTTAATTTGCTCCCTTGACCTTTCTATTGAGGAGAATCTTGGGAACAGAGGCTATGTCCACACGTTAACTCTTATTTCGAAATAAGTTATTTCACAATAACTAATTTTTGAAATAAAAGCCTTATTTTGAAATAACTTAAGTTGAAATAAGAAAATGTTAATTTGAAATAAAGCAAGCCCTCAAATTGAAATAGCATGCCCTGTGTGTGGACATGCCATTTCAATTCTGTAGAGGAGCACCCTGGGAGGTGTAGCAACATGGCCGCCTGGCAGGGCCATATTTAGAATAGAATAGAATAGAATCATAGGGTTGGAAGGGACCTCATAAGATCATCGAGTCCAACCCCCTGGGACTTGCCACCCAATCCCCTGCCTGGCTCTCACCTGGAGAGCTGGGCAGGGGAAAACAGCCTCCAGGGCAGGGATCCCCTGCCCTGCATCCCCAACTGCTGTTGCCCAGTTGGGGGGGGTCCAGGAGCTGGCTCCCCAGACTTGCCCAGTGCCCACTTACCCCAGCAGCCCAGGCTTGGGGCTTGCCCCTGGGGCAGGGGATGCCAGAGCCAGCTGTGCCCCCCTGCTGGGGCTTGCTGCTTGCCCCTGGGTGACAAGGTTAGTGGGAACTGGCTCTGCCCCCTGCCTGGGCTCAGTGGCTGCCACTCCAGCGGCAGGCGTGGAGCCCGGGCGGGGGACAGAGCCGGCTCCAGCAGTTCCTGCCTGGGGGCAAGTGCCAAGCCAGGGTGGGGGGGCACAGCCAGCTCCAGCAGCCCTGGCTGCCCCTGGAGCTGCAGCCAGAGCATAAGCAGGTGGGTGAGCAGGGCGGGGGCAGAGCTAGCTGGGTGCCCCATTCCTTCAGGCCCTGGCCGCCTGCATCCAGCCAGGGCAGATGTCCACTCGGGGGACCCTGGCCACTTGCAAGTGGCCAGAGGGTGCCAGCCCCTTCAGCCCCTTGCAAGCTCTGCAGTGAAATTGACTACAGGCTGCAGAGCCTGCAAGGGGCTGGGGGAACCCGCACCCCCCCCCCGAGCGGGCATCTTCCCTGGCCGCCTGCTTGGGGACTGGGGCACCTGGCTAGCTGGGGGACTGGGGCGCATGGCAAGGGGGAGCAGGGGGTGAAGCTGGCTCCGGTGCCTGCCGCCCCCCGTCCATGGTAAGGGACAGCAGTGGGCAAAGCTGGCTTGGACACCCCCTCCCCGTGTCCCTGGCAAGGGGGAGCAGAGGGCAAAGCTGGCTCAGATGCCCGCTGTCCCCCCGTCCCCGGCAAGGGGGAGCAGCGGATGAAGCTGGCTTGGGCGCCCGCCGCCCCTCTGCACCTGCCCTCAGCACCCTGGCCAAGATGGTGATCGGCTCCCTGGCCAGGGTGCTGGGGGCAGGGGGTGGGACTTCCTCCCAGCTGCTATGCACCCTGGGAAGAAGGTCCAGTGTTATATCGGTATGTGTGACATATCGATATAACACAGTCAGACAGGGTTATTTTGAAACCACAGTTTCAAAATAACCCTCATTTAAATACAAAACTGGTTTTATTGTATCAAAATGATTTTCCTTATTTCAAAATAAGGGAGCTCCTTATTTTGAGATGAGGAAACGTCGTCTGGTCCTGTCAAGTTTTATTTCGAAACAACGGTAGTTGTGGACATAGCCAGAAGGAGCCTGATACCTGCATGAAGAGGAACAGAGGCTCTCATCCTCTCTGCAGTTGCTGAACAGTCCGAACAGATCTCTGAACCTGAAGATCATGCATAGAGTAGTAAGTGCACCATCTTTTCAATTAGATAGTCAGTGAAATGGTTTGGGAGCCCTCTGATTCCCTCAACTGTCTCCTCAAGCCAACAGGTAAAGGTTCGGGGATTTTATTGCTTATTAAATCCGTGGAATGTTTGAGTTTTTGAGGTTGTACTGAACCAAGTCAGCCATGTTTTTAAGTAATGCTACAGAAGATGTTATTGTCACAGGTCATCCAGGACCCCAACAAAGTATGCATACCTACAGGACACTAAATTTTACTTTTGCAGTGTCAGCTCACATGACTGGTGAAGTCATAGGTATTGTGAGCATAGGGAGGCCACTGGTGATCCTGAGAATAGTGTTTTACCTTATTTATTTACTTTTTGTTTAATATAATCAATATTTTGAATATATTGTATGTATTTGTGTTATTTCTTGGGAATCTGCCAACTATCTGGCAAGAAAATTGGGATAAGCCCATGATTAGAAATTTCTTTCCAAGCTGCACTGATGATCCTGGTGGGAAGGATTGATGGATATGCAAGTACCAGCAAATAAAATTCCTTTGGGAATTAAAAAGGGAGGTTACATCCTGATGAGCTAGAGGTGGATCTAGAGGAACCCACTTTGGTTCATGAAAATACATAAGAAAATTACATAACTTAAACATAAGACTGCCATTAATGAAGATAATCAGATGTATAGGAATGTGCTGAGCAAGCTCTCATATACCAAGGTTGTTTGTTTACAAATTTTAGAGAACATAACAGCACCTACCAAATATTTATACATACAAAGCCAGTTGCCAAGATGTTTCAAGAAAAGTGAGAATAAAAATGTATGAACATGGTCAGCTCAAATTGCAAATCTGATGTAGTGGCTTTTGCATTACTCATTCAGCTTTGTTTCAGAACCAGGTGCCTTAAACTCCGTAGACTCTGCCTTCTGGAATAGAAAGCAGTGAGGCAGCACATCTCTCTTATAGATCCAGCAGGTATTGCATTCATCTGATTGAGAATATGAACAAGGCCTTTGCAGCATGGCAGCTAACCAGAATGCCCTTTTTTAAATGTGCCAGAGCAAGTTTTGGCCATTCTGCACTCCACTCCTGGTGCAGAGAAAATCTTTTTGTTGTTTAAGAACAACAGGCTGATTCAGAGATTCCAAATCACGTTATGTGCAGACCTTTATTAGGTAAGTTCTTAACCATCCAGCCTTTCATTTAGGAATGGTTTGGGAAGTTTTCTTCTTTTTACTTGGTTGCTTCAGTTATTATTTTGGGAGCAATAAATCTTCAATTAACTTTTTTTTTTAATTAGTTGGCATTTAGAAGAGTGTACCAAATGCCACTGGAGCAACTGACCCACTCAGTTTGTGGGCTTTGAGCAACATTACATAAAGTCTGCCAAATTTCATATCCTATATTTTTTAAATGAGCAAACAATGGGAAAACACACAGCTAAAACTTTAATAAGGTGCAGTCCCAAGTGGGAGGAAAAAAGGGCACTTCATGTTTTTGCAATCATCTGAAACCACATTTTGAAAGAGGAGACAGTTGGCCCAGTCCAGACATCAGTGACCAAGTGGGAGAGTCTGTCACTCCATAAATGGCAAAGTAGCAAAGACCTGACCTCAAGTTAATAGGCTAATTGCTTTAATATTGCATTTTGCATTGATGTTTGTTTTAATGTTGTGATGGATGAAAAGAGGTCAATTTTTTAAAATACAGGCCTTCCAGAATTGCAAATGCCTTTCTGGCAGCTTGATGAAAGAACATCTTTTAGGTGATAAAATGTGCTTCATGTAAATGACAAGTAGGCTAGATGTGCCCTGAAAACATTCAACTCAGAGTGACCTGTGATTGAAAATTACTGGCACGGTGCATCAGATCCTAGACTAGTAATTTCATCAAGATCAACAAGATGCAATCTTAGAAACTGTTTGCATGGTGTGAGGACGAATTGATGCCCTTGTCCTTCCAGACTGCTGGATCTGATGCTCAGGAGCCTGACTACTTTGTGTCTCTAAGTAGCACTACAGGGCCATTGTAAATAATTAAGTAGAAATTTGTTACCTTTTTGTCAAATGTATTTCTGATGTTGCTGTTCCTTAGCCTCCATTAAGAAATCCCTTGATTAAATTTTAAAGTCTTAAACAATTTGAAGGGCTGAGAGCACAGGACACAAACTACAGTTTGAATGTTTTGCACAGGAAAGTCATATTCTCTTTGGGAGAAAAGAAAATAATGTCAGGTATTTAGTATGCAATCCCATGATTCCTTTTCAAGACATGACGTTAGAGATTTGATTACCGACCCTGTAGCTGATGCTTGGAGGTCATTTATTTTCTCAACTACTTTGCTCTTACAGGCTTGGATTTTCTATTTTTTCATGCATTTACAAATACTTCTATTTAAATAGAATCTGTAGCTGGAAATTTAAATCAATGCAATCACATAAAAAGGTTACATATAGTACACTGTATATGAATACAGAAAACACAGGACAAATGCTCTCATTTATAACTTAAAATTCACAATTCCCTATAAAGCCTGTTCTGAGCATATGTACAGAAGAAGATAAAAAATACAAACATAGAGACAAAATCCCTTAGAAATAAACCAAGTGAACATGGATCTGATAGGTGAGTTGCTCTTGTCTTAACTTCTGAATCTAAAGGCCTGCAAAGTAGTTTTTGTTTTTATATCCTTCCTGAAAAGTATATAAATGCATAACAGAAACTCATAATTATGTTGTATGTCAAGGCTTTTTCCCCACTCTGGCACTCTGAGTGCAGAAGGTGGGGGCCTGCAACAGGCCTTAAAAGCCACTGGCCTTAAAGCCTGGTCTTAAAAGTCTCCAAGGCCTCCAATTCCTGGCCTTGGAGTGGTATCGCTGCCACCACCCAAATGCAAAAAAACCCTTGAGACCCAGGAAGGTGCACTTGGGAATTCCTCCCTGTGAGGTGCTTGCAATCCTGTTTATTCCTCTCTCAGGAAAGTGACTGGACCCCAGCTGCAATTTGAGCTGGAACTGGAACAGGGTTCCCTCTAGTAGCTGCCTGTGCAGTCTAAGGCACGTGCACACAAACCTCTTGTCTTTCGAGGAACAGAACCAGAACTTACTTCAAAAGTAAAATCTTTAATCAAAAAGAACAGATAATAAACACAGAGAGTTGCTTCTCTGGGAATTAACTTAGGTAGTTACAGGGTAGTGGGGGGGGTGCATGTGCTCAGCACAGAGAAATCCAAGAAACAAGCCAAAAACAAAGAAATTATCCTGACCACGTCTACGTGAACATTCCTTGTTCTACCCACGCCTGGTCAGTAACAAATTTAACTTATCTTTGGTAAAGATGGTGCTGGATTCTTCCTCAGGCCCCTCTGGCCTCCTCCTGATCCTTCCAGGAGCTCTGCTGCATCCAAACAGGCCCAGGCCAGGCTGCTGTTCCAATTCAAAAAACTGCACTTCGTTCCTATTGGCTATCCTGGGATTCACTGACCAGAATGTTAACCCCTTCTTCCCCAAGGGTTATTACACTGTATTTGATATTGTCAAAAGCTATATGAATTGAACATAGGACACAAGGAACTGTACTCAAAAAAAATTGAAAATAATATCAGAGAGAAGGAAATAATCCTGGAGCAAGAGGTTACAATCTGGGAAAGCAGAGAAAGAATGGTTGCTTGCTGACCTTCATAACTGTTCTTTCAAGGATGTTGCTCATTTCCATTCCATATCAGGGGTCTCTGCACTCCATGCACCGGCCAGAGATTCTTCCCTTAGTGGCATCCATAAGGCTAGTTGAAGCATTCTCTGGGGTTGTGTGCATATGCGCTGGTATATAGGTCATGCAGAACTTCAACTTCTTGAGATACTTGTTGAGGGCACACAGGTCCAGGATGATCTGTGAGTCACTTTTGGCTTTTGGAATCAGAAAGTAATAGGAATAGAACATTCCTCTCTATTCTCCGGGAACTTCCTCTACCACACCCATCTTCAGGAGGGCTTGCACCTCCTCGGTAAGAAGTTGCTTGTGATAAAGGTCCCTGAAAAAGGCCAGGAAGGTGAGAGAGTGCAATAAACTGAACAGTGTACCCAGTTGGTACTGTAATTAGCATTCATTGATCTGATATTATAGCAGGGCAGGCCAGGAGGAATGGTGCAAGGTAGTGAGAAAATAAAAAGGGAGGCTGTATCCTGGGGTAAGGACTGGGAGGGATCCCCCCAGCCACACCTTTAAAAGGCCTGCCTGACTTCAGCAAGATAGTGGCTGAAGAGTGACTGGCGTGGTAGCAAGAAGCTGATCTGGTGTCTTTTATAGTCCTTATATTTCTTTATGTAGGGTTTGCTTCTGGCCACCAAATCTCTGTGGCTACTGAGACCTCAAATGTTTCTTGGTGGATTATGGGGTTTTATACACCCAAAGAGTTTACGTGGCTCTGCAGTCTTGTGTCTCATGCAGTGTTGTGTCTGTTTGGCCTGAAAATAAGGTTGCACCATGAAATGAGAGGTCTTGAATTGACTGTTGGACCTACAAAAACAGATCAGATGACTGGAGTCATGAGATTTCTTGCATTAATACAGCCAGTGTCATTGTCATAGCTGCTGAAGTGGCCACATCAAAAGGTGCTTAGAGGGGAGACCTGCCCACCAACTTCCCTCTGCCAGTATAGCCTCAATCTTATCTGGAACCCTGAGGAAAGGAGTCTGCAAACACAGTCAAGGACTGGCAGATGTTGAAATCTTATCTCCCCAACAGGACTTGTTGGTTTGATATGCTCAGCTTCAGGCTTGCTGTTGAGTAAACTTTTCTTCTGAAAAGGTCTAACTTTTTCACCTCTTTATTATTTGAGATGGAACTCACATACTCCTTCCTGTCCCTTTTGTTGGCTTCTGCTACTAGCAATGACTCTGGGAAGGAATGGGAATATAGATATTTAACCCTCTTCATGGGTACATTGTATTTTCTTTCTGCTCACTTAGACATAGGGGGCAGAGAGACTGGGGTCTATCACAGAGTGTTGGCTAGCTTCACCACCCCCTTATGAACTGGGAGAGCTTTGGATGGGGCTGCTGCTGCTGCAGGATATCAAAGAGGTCAATAACCAGTCCTTCAGTTCCTTTGCCTGTAGGCTCAAGTTCACTGATACTCATTTGAGCAGCTCTTGGTTAGCCTGAAGTCATCATGAGGGACAGTGGCAGAGGGTCCTGCTACAGCTTCGTTTGATGATGACGAGAACAACACTGGCAAGGGTGATGTGATAAGCTCTTCCTCCTAGCTGGGATAACCCCTGCAGAATCCTTAGTCTTCTGGTCTGACTTGACATCCAAGTCAGGTGCTGGGCAAGTGACTGCTGAAGGTCTTCTCCTGAAGCCCTCGAGAATGACTGTCAATGTGACCTCATGGCAGGGGAAAACCAATACAGATTCCAAAACTGCCATGAAATGGTCCACTCTCCCTGTGGCCAAGCCCTCATTTGAGGCCCCATAGAGATAAATGTCTGTCGCCTGGTCAGAGTTATCTCATCATGTTCTCCCCTTCTAGATTTTGAGGAGTTGCCTCATAGATATTGCAATGGTTCCGATGTTACTTGCTCTTCCGCACTGGAAAGTGGTGTTGGGAGACTGAATACCCCATGTTCTACAGTTCGCTATTGTCCTTTGGCTTTCTATACAAGCTCAAAGGTGACTGTTGCCAGGAATCTGTGTGTCGATGGCATGACTCTGGAAACCAGCAGTTGCATTTTAGAGAATGGTGCTGCAACTCTGAGGACTGGTGTTGTGGGTCCAGAAATTGGCACCATGAGTCTGTTTATTATGCAGTTTCGGGGACCAGTGCCAGGGTGCTCATGGCCTGTGCATAGCCAGGGACCAACATCTTGGTGTTGTGGACACTAAAGAGACCTCATCCTGGGCTTGCCTCTGGATGGTCCTGTAGTTGATGATATTGGTACTGGGGTCCTGGTGTGGGGGCCTCTCTTCCCAAGACGGCTAAGCCATAGGAATTGCCCAATCCTTATTGCTTGCAATGCTTTCAGGATAATCAATACCACAGCAGTGGGCCTGGAGTTGGGTTTGGGACCTTTAGGCATGAGGCCAATATGAACTCAAGTCCCAGTGGGGTCAAGCAGCCCCACACAAGTCTCGCCTGCTCACCTTCACTCTTCTTTTCTCTCTTCGGGATCAGTGACAGTCTCATTTCATGCCAGGGGCGTTGCTGGCACTGGGCACTCCAGGGCATGTGCCCTGAACTCCAGTGCCAGTTCCCCGGACCTCCGGCCCGATTGGACCGGAGATCCAGGGCCCAGCCACTGGCGACCGTGGCCAGGGATCCAGGCCCTGGCCACCCATGGCCACAGTGGCCCCATTCCTGGGCAAGGATCCAGGGCCTGGCTGCCATCGGCTGTGGTGGCCCCATCCTTCACCAGGGATGCAGGGCCTGGCTGCCCGTGGCCATGGTGGCCCGGTCCCCAGCTAGGGATGTGGGGCCTGGCCTCCTGTGGCTGCTTCCAGCCTAGCCACCCATGGCAGCACAGCAGCACCTGGCCCTGGCCCTGGCCAGGGGGTGGGGCCTGCAGGCTGGGGGCGGGGCCTGTGGGCCAGAGGGCAGGGCCTGGGCCAGTGCCCCGGGTCCCTTCTCCAACCAGCGATGCCCCTGTTTCATGCACTTTTTTGGTTTTTCACTTTGGCACTAGAGATTGTGACAGGGGCTGCAGGGGGAGTTGGTGTCTGGGGTCTGCTCCACACCAATGCCAATTTACTTGTGACCAAGTCCAACCAGCTTTGCTTAGAGGCTGGTCTAAATTTTGACTCCATTAGGATTGCTCTCAGTCTGACCTCCCAATCTTTTGTAGTGTCAGGCTTGAACCCTTGACAACTCTAGGACTTGTCTTGCATGTGAGCCTCTTTCATGCACTTCAGACAGCAGACTCATTAAATGAAGCACACAGCTTGAAGCCTGGAGACTGGGGGATGTTCTAGCCCAGGCTGAGTCATCAAACCTACAGTATGTCTAAGAAAAAGCTAATGCTTAATAACTAACTAATTATAAATGTATACACTGAGATGAAAAGGAAAAATCACTGGGTATAGCAGGTTGCTACAGCAAAAAAACATTTCAGCATCATGGGTGGTGTGAAATATTAAGAGCAGAAGGCACTCTAAGAGTGTGTGATGGAAGGGGTAAGCTGTGGCATGTTAAGAGCTTGTTTCCCTAGTATCTAGCTGGGGTTACTGCAAGGCAATCAGAGGTACCTGTGATCAATTAAGGCCTAGCCAGGTGATTGATAAAAGCTGCCCTGCCCCAAACAGCAGTTGCACAAGCTGGAGAAGGAGCAGGAGGTTAGTGTTGTACTGCAGAACTTCAAGAAGGCATTAGAGAAGAGAAGGAGATAGACAAACAGAGGAAAAGACAGAGAGAGCTGGAGAAGAAACCTAGCAGGAGAGACTGTGTGAAAACCCTAAAAGATATAAAGGTGGGGGAAAACAGCCCAGGAGAAAGGTGTGCAGGACTGGGGCTTGGTCAGCAGTGCATAGCTGCATCTCTTAGGGCCCCTGGGCTGGGACTCAGGAGAGGGCGGGCCTGGGTCCCAAACCCCCCTCCTCACACCAGAAACAACACCTGTGGCAGCCTTTATGGGTGGAAACAAGGAAGAAGGGGACCCCTGTGACCCACTAGCCTTCTAGAGTGTGAGATCCATGACTGCAAAGGTACTGTTGTTTTGTCACAGTGATAAGAAGAAAATGAGATGGAAGGGGGCTGACATCATCCTGTATTCTAGTGCATATGCATGTGACCCCAGACGGCACTAGGACCAGCCCTACGGATACCAGCCCTGAGAGAAAAGTCCTCAGCACCGATGCATGTGGTGCAAACACACCTAATATAGAATGGTGATGAACAAGTACTCAAAGAAGAATATATAACTAAAAGTGACCTGTTAAAGTTAGCCTGAGCTTGGCTGTGCAAGTCTTAACTTCAACCATATAAATGAATAATTTTTTCTTTTCATGATCTCTGGATGCTCAGATATAAATACTCTTCATCCCTTATAGCTAAATTTCATTTTCCCCTAGATCCAGTGAAGCCATAGAAAATAGAAAAAACCCAGCACTATATAATAACAGTGAGAATGCTGTCTCTTAAATGATACCTCCCATAGGCAGCTCTCACTGAAGGTGTGGGAAGGCTGTGCCTTCCCTGATTGGCTGTGGTGGCCCCACCTCTTTCCCTGCCCTCCATTTTGGAAAAACAAACATTTTTATGCTCTATGTGGGTTTTCTCAGCCACTCAGGGACCTACCTGCATGTAACATTTAAAGCTCAGCACACAATTCCCTCAGACAGTGTGAGACTGACATCAGCATTCTAACTTCTCTTCTCCAGTCTCAGTTTGAATCGCATTTCACTCTCTGCTTCTCACTGCCTGGCTGGGCGTTGGCAGTGTCATAGTCTGAATCTGTTTCGAGACTGCTTGCCTCTAATCTGAGTGGATTGACTCTCCAGACTGGTTTTTCTTCTCCACAACACCCACTGTCAATGCCTCGTTTCCCCTAACCTCCCAGCCAGTTCAGTAATCAATTAAGAGTCCCTTTAAAGGAAATTATAAGTCTAATGTAAGGGAAGAAGCAGCATGGCTTGGTGTTGAAAGAAGAGCAAGGAATCTGAAAATTTGAGAGTTTATAATGGCTCCCTGTCAAACACTTGCACTGTCACATTGGACCACCAGTCATTTAAGTCTTGATCTTAAGGGGAGTCTTTCTATTGATTTTAAAAGGCAATTGGTCTGTGCCTCAGTTTCTTCATTTAAAAACAGGGATAATGCTTGCCTGTCTCAGAGGAATATTGTGTAGCTTTTTTCATTGTTTTTGCTTAGGTGCCTTGAAGGCATTAGACAGAAAGTGTTTTAGAAGTGCCAGGTTTTTCAACAATTAGCTTTTTATTTATATTCACTCCTCCTGGATAACAGGAGATTGGGATTTTATGGGAATTCTCCTCCCACTGATGCTGGAGCAAATTGCCAGAAATGGAATGTGTGTTTTTGGGGGGGGGGTGGAAGGAGGGACAGTAGGACCCACTCTCATCATCACTTTTCAAAGTGGGAGGCGAGAGAGCTAGACAAGCCAAGATACCACCAGGAGCATCGCTGCCCCAGGGAAGGACCTGGGGCCCAGGCTCCGCCCCCTGACTACAGGCCACACCCCTGGCCAGGGACCACGCAGGGAGCGGCAGCCTGGCCTAGGAAGGGACCAGAAGTGGCCGCTGCCGCCATGGCTGGCTGGGCCCCGGATCTCCGGCCGGATCCAGTCGGAGACCAGGAGAGGCAGGGGCCCCACCAGGACCCAGGGCACTGGCACCAGGATTTGGGGCATGGGCCCCATGTGCCAAGCGCCAGCAACACCCCTGGATACCACTAAGACAGCTTTATGCTAGGTGTGGAGGGTGGGCTATTCCTAAGGTCAGGGGAGCAGAGCAATGACTGGCCATGAGAAATGGATCACCTTCCACATGTCTCAGAGCCCTTGGGAATGTTTCCACAAAGTAAGTAGCAGGCTGGTGGTGGCAATTAGGGGTAGGGATGGGGAGGTTGGCTGGGGTTGATGGGAGATGCATTGTTTTGGGGAATGCTCAGTGCTGTGGAGGTGCATGGGGGTCTGTCAGTAGCACTACTGGGGGATAGAGCAAGCATGTGAGATGAGGCAGGCAAGAGAAGGGCTGGTATAGCATCATAGCAGCACAAAAGCTAGACCAGAACTAGATTAGGAAGGACTCTCTGTGAGCATTTGGCTCAAGACAGAGGTTACCCAGTCACCCACCTGGTCTTTCTGCTGGGATATGGAGTTTCTCCTCCCAGCTCACCTCCTCTCATGTGGCTGTCTATATCCCTCCTTGGTGCAGCCCAAATTTCCAGTGTGTCTCCTGTGCTTCCAGATGGGTGTGTGTGTGTGTGTGCGTGCGTGCGTGCGTGCTGTTTATACTTAAGTCTGTAAGTCCAGGCACTACCCCAGTCAGCCAGGAAGAGAAGAACAGGCTGAGTGAGTGAGTCATCCTACAGTAGCCCCATTCCATGCTACCCCAGTTCCTGTCTCTGGAGGGACAAGTAGGTGGCTGCTTCTCACACTGGGAGGGGAGAGGGGAGGATAGGAATTGGTGAGGAAGAGAGGAAAGGAGCAAGTTGAATTCAGACCCATGCAGGATCTCTGGTGAGGTAGGAGAAGAGGCCTCAGGTGGGACCTTGGGAGGGCATGGGGGTGAGGTCTGGAGGGGCAGGGGTGGTCCAGGGAGCTTGCCTTACCCAGGAGAAGCTTCACCAACTGCCTCTGACAAGTACCCAGTTATGGTACTACACATAAGCAGCGTCTGAATGATCTCTCCCTGACACCTAGTGATGCATGAGGGAAAAGACAAGAGCAGATTGTGTTTACATAGATACATCTACTATATTTGGCATTTAGTAGGTGTATCTGCTTTTTCCAAAGTGCTCAGTTTGGCCTGGTTCAGGATTACAGTTGATTATCATGTTGAATGCAGAGGTAATTTAATGTTTTTCTCACTGTAAGTGTAAAGGTGATCAGAATTGTATTTGAGGGTGTCACCCTACATTGAACCTTACTTGCTAAGCCAAATCCCATTGAAGATAATGGGAGTGGGGACATATGCCCCTTCCTGGTCATGTGGACACTGTCTAAAGAGTCCTACACACCACTTGACTCTCCACTGTCTAGTGTTTAAAGATTTAGCTTAGTGGACTCAATTAAGAGTCCTTATTCAGTGGTTAGTAGAGCTAAAAGCACCAATGAGCACGGCAGGCTAAGCCTTAGATCAGGAATGGGGACAGTGTTGCAGTCACTGTTCCCGCTAAGCTGCACGTGTGCATGCACCCACAACAAAATAAAGTGTGCACAAAAAAATTCAACAATGCTAATAGTGCACACAGAATTTTTTTGCGCACACAAATTTTTTGCACACACAGATTACAAAAAATTAGAGGGAACACTGGCTGCACTGAAAGACAATGAAGAGGGAGAAGCATAGAGATTCTCTACTACCCAGTGAAATCACTAAGAGTGGGGTTAAGTGGGGGAAACTTCTATCCTGAAGTGACAATGACAACAGTGACGAGGTGTGTTAGCTAAGTGGCCAGCGGCAGCAGAGAACAGCCAGTGACAGCAAATGGTGAGCAGCAGCAGCAGAGACAACAGTAGCAGCAACCATTGAGTTAGTTCAGAGGTTGTAGAAGCAAAAGTGGGATAATTGCTCAGTGCCCACCGCCTGCCTTTCAAGTCTGGGAAGGGTCCCCGGAAAGCGCCTCTGAACTCTGGGTCTTTGTTGACTCAAGACAGCAGTGCAGGAAAAAGGAAGTAGCTTTAATTTCCCTTATAATATCTTTATTATGTGCTATGAGGTAATATTTTAAGTTTTTGCTTTATAACTGTAAAAATGTTTGCTCTATAACTATGATGCTGTCAGGAGGGATCCTCTTAAGCTCATCAAAGCTATCAAAACTTAATGGGCCATTTTGAGACATAACAATAAAAAGACCTTGCTAATTGCTCCTATGTGCACAGGAAGAGACTATGTGCAAAGGGGGTCATCCCGTAAAATGGAATTCTGGAGGAAAGAAAGACAGCAGACAAGAACATTTCCTTTTTTTTTTTTTTTTTTTTTTTTTTTGCTGTTTGGACTTTGACAGGGCCAGGGCTACGAAATAGAGGCAGAGATCCTTAGGATCTGCCCTAAAAGACATGCAGAAATGACAGATTACTACAACTCAGTCACCTTTTTGAAATCATAGTCTATAACTATTCATCTGTGTATGTAAATTTGTGTGCTTTAATGTTGTAATATCTCTCTCATTTCTTTTCTACTTTCATAAATCCTTAGTGCACTATAGTATTTGCTACCGGCATTGCCTTTTGTGAGGGATCAGAGGTATGATTTGACCTGGGAAAGTGACTGGTTACTTGGAACTGAATATTTTGTGATCTTCGTGTAGCAACTATTACCAAGTCCATCTTGCCTGGGTGGCAAGGTAGACTGGTATTTCCAAAAGGACTGTCTGTGGCTTCATGGTACAACTGTTATAGTGTTTTAGAAATTAACACTTGTTAGTGTGTTGGTGAAATCTAATTAGAGAACACACAACCAGCTTGGGAATAACTGCCTTGCTTCTTGACACTCTTCTTTGAGGTTGGAACCCATGGTCATGGACTACTCCAGATAACACAACAGGATTCTCATCCTGCAAGAAGGGTAACTGAAGCAAAGGACACAATCCAATGCATTGTGAGGTCAGAGTTTGCTTATATTTACATGTTTTTGAAACATGATTGTGGTGTTTTTGCAAATTAATGCTGACTTCCCTTTCCCTTTTAATAAAAGTTTTCTTTGGTAAATATAGATTTGATACCTGTGAATGGGGAAGTACTGTCTCTTAGAGCAGTGTTTCTCAACCTTTAGTGGACCAGGAAACACCTAAAGGTATTAATTACATCACACAGAGCACCTTAAGAAAACATTCTCAAAAAAGCTGGTAACAGTGGCGGGAGAATTAAAAAGCCTCAGTTGCAGCAAGGCTTCCAGGTGTGCATCAACATCTGCTGCCATGTGCCTGGAAACTGTTGTGGCTGGTGCATTAAATGGCTCCTTCCCCTTCCCCACTCAGTTCCCCCCAATGAGGAGGGGTCAGGGTGAGTCATGGAACACTTGCACTATATCTCAGAGGCACCTCAGGGTAATGGTTAGTTTTCCCCGGTTAGTGGGTGGAGACTAGGGGCCGTTCTGGTTTATATCTTGCAAAGAGAAACACTTAAATACTCCCCAGCAGGAATGACATGAAAAATGACAATTTCTCAGCATTTTTGATTGTAGACATAAATTCCTCCCGTACAATCTGGACACCCACTCAGATCATCATAAGTATTATAGTATGTTGGGTAACATAGGCACTATCTAACTTTAATGCTTTAGAAGACATACTCTTTAGTTATTAGTTTAAATGAAGGGATAACACCTCCGGCTTTCACATTAGACAGGCTTTATTACGTTTCCTCAGGAACATATCTGTGTTGTTTCTGAGATGGTCTCAAGATGCACTATAGATGTTCCACAAGATACACTCTTGTCCTCACTGACTGACTGACCTGCCTCCAATGTGCTTTCAGGCCTGCCAGTTAGAGAGCAAGAAGCGAATCTTAAATATTGAATCTGAAAAACATGTACAGGAACTGCTAGTGCTGTGTAATGAGTACCATGGAGAACATTATAAACAGCATGGCGAGGAAAACTACAGAGCTATAAATTAGACTATAATAGGCAATGTGTGGTAGACATTAAAAAAAAAAAAGCAAAAGAAAAAAGAAATCTGCTGGAGTGTTTGTGCAAAGTTGTTGCCCAATAGCAGATTATTTTAGTTTCCCATTGGAGAGAGTGAGAGCAATTCAGCCATGATTATCCAAAATACAATTCTTACTATAACAAAATAAAATGGCTTGAGACAAATTCTACTCTCAGTTATGCTTGTGTAAATCTGGCAGTGGAGTTACTCTGGATTTAGACCAATGGGAGAGCAGAATTTGACTGGTATATTTCATATTATGGAATACTTCACTAGTTCACAAGTTAACTTTAAAAACTAAAAAGAGTTGTTGCTATTGATAAACTGATAAAATAATAACTTTTTCAGAGTTTCTTTTTTAAATGATTAAGTATGTTCTTAATTCTGAATGTTTAACTCATTTACAGTAATTTATATTGTAATGTTGAATGCACAAATAAGCATTTCCCAGAAGAACTTTCAAAATAATCTTTTTGATCTACTTTCATCAATTTTTAATGCGCAGAGTTTAAAGTTGCTTTGCAGTTTCAGCAGTGGAATAAAGCACCCACAAAAATAACAGACAGTTACTGTAATCCTGGAAGAGCTCTGTGAGTCATAAAACTGAGATCTTGACTGCTTGTGGTCATAAAGGATACATAGTAACAGCAAATAATTGATAATAATTCCGAATCAAGTAATTATATTCTGCCCAACTAAATTCTCCTTGTAGTTTCAAAACAATATTCTTCTCTTTCTTTCCAGACTACTGTATTCTATTAAATATCTGCCACATTCTGCCTTAGAGAAAGCTGCATTTAATTTGGGGCCAAATGTGTCCAAAGGATTAATTAATTAATGTTTTGCAGTGGTTTGAGTTCTTCGTGAAAAGGGTTGCATAAATGTCATTATACCATTATTAATTATTATTTTGAATTTAGTATCTATTATTTTAATACACTGCAGTGATTCCCATTTTAAAAAAATCAATATGTACCAATAATTAGCTCATTGTGGTATCTGAGATCTCTTAGGACAGGAGAAATGTATGGTGTTTTAGATACCAATTGCTGGCAAATGTTGACTTTTAATAAAGAACACTCTGCATTTTGGTAGCTATCCAGATGCTTTTTGATTGTGGGATAATTAATGAATATTTGTTAGTATTAGTTCAGTATGATGACCATAACTGAAAAGAAATGTTCACATATGTTCTTTCTTGCAGAATTCTGTACGGTGGCATTTCAGGCAAGTGACTTAGTTGGGGAACATGGTGGAGTAAGCAGCAAACATCGGATTCTAGCATGTGGTTGTCTCAACAACTATGAGAAAATCATGGAGATCTCTAAGTATCTACTGTAGGCTGGAGCATCCATTCCAAGGGATGAGTTTTGTTTGTTAGGCTCCACTCAGTAGTGCAACTTGATCTAGAGTTATGTTACTAAAATATCCTTGCCTGCACCCTTATCCCTATGTAGTCCCCTTCAGAGACAATTAATCCTTGTGGAGTAGGAATAACACAGAAATCAGTCCTAACATAGAATTAATTCCTGTGGTTATGACCCCATGGGTTTGTCAAGGAATAGGCCAAACAGAGTGCCTCTTTGTTGGCGACTTACCCTTACGATCTATCACAGCCCACATATCCATGGAACTCTAAATCCACTGCATTTACAAGGAAGGGACTTAGACAGAGGTGGAGAGAAAGGAGGTGCTGTTGATTAGATTCATATTTCTTCCACTTAGTAATTCTGTAAGTGGGTTGTCTAGCCATTGCTCAAGCTTCTAATGTTTGGGTCACAAACACTTCAGGGTGCAGTTCATTACATTTTTGATTATTTACAAAGATGCCTTTGTGAAAACCTTCGTAGTGATCTTCATTTTGTAAAAATGTGATTATATTTTGGGCTCAGTTTGACCTGGCAATTTACCTTATAAACTTACCTTATAAATCTAATGAAGAAAGCCTCAACTTCTGTCACATTGAAAATAAAATCCTTGTCCACTATACAAAAGACCAAATCAGTTGACTATGTTTTGAAAAGTAAAGTAAATGTAAAGATAAGATTGTCATGTTGTTTAGCAGGTGATTTAAAATTTGTGCCTGTATTATTTGCATATCAAAATGGAACATCTAAAAGTGGCACGGAAAACAACAACTGCAAAGCAGCAACAGGAAACCCTTCATCCTCGTACCTAACAGGCTCAGGTGTAAGCATGAGATGTATTGACTGCCTACTGTTTATGTTCATGTTGGCCTTAAAAACAATGGGGAAAAATTCACATTTGGAATTATTCACCTGTGTTGGCCAAAAAAAAAAAAAATTGTATCAGGGAAGTGTCCATTGTATTGATAAATGCACATATCCTTAGCTGCTGGTTACTTAAATTCTTTCTGCATGGCTTTCCACATATCTAGGCTTTAATCCTACAATTTAACTGCCTTATTTATACTGCATCTCCCAGATGGCATTTTCACTCAGTAGGAAACTGTCCCTCCCTCTCATCAGGGAAAAATTGTCCCATTCAGAATAACATTTAGAAACATGGTTCTTTTCAATGAATATAAAGGCAGGATTAAGCTGCATTTTTTTTTTTATTTTGAAACCAAAACAAACTAGGCATCTGATTCCTTTTCTACTTTTGTTTAAAGCCAAGTGGAGAAAAGAACTCTCTATATACCAATAACAGAATTTCAGTTTCACCTAAGCATATAGTCACAACGGCCAGATCCTCATCAATGTAAATCAATATGGACCTCAATAGGAGGTTTGACTAAGCATTGACTGAGCATCTGGTCTACATTTAGTCGTCACTGGTCACAATGAAAAAGTTACATCAGCACACCTATGTCAATCAAGGATTTGAAAACGCCTTGATCCTCAATGATGTAGCAATGTCCACAAAAACTACAGGGGTGATGCATCTGTCTTGATGGAAGAGGGTTTCCAACAACATAATTACCTTCATTTGGGAGGCGGTGTTTCAACACTAACAGAGCAACGCCTTCTGTCAGTGCAGATTGTGTCTACACTTCAGGGTTACGCTAGCATACTTACGATGACATAGTCTCACTACTGTAAACGTAACCTTGATTTAACCCAAGTCTCTGTACTGTAATAACATGTGAGCAAGTGGAAATGCTTTTTTCCTTGCATAAGTGATGTAATAATGTATTTTCAATGACAGGAAGACTGAACATCACCTAACATACTGGAATGCTGCAGAGTGGTTTACGAATCTGAAAGATGGAGTTTACAAAGAAGTTTGGATTTAACCAGGTCCAGCCTTACACCAAACTACAGGACAACACACACCTTGTTAAAGAAAGAAGGGAGGTATGCAAATCATATGCAATAATTTATTATGAAAATTCATCAGGAGGCCGAATACCAAAATCAACAACACACTAGATTTGTGGACTTTGCCAAAGAGTGAGCTGAGCTGAGCTGATCAAAAAATTTTATGTCCAATTTATAGTTCTTCACAATGGCTTGGAAATATGTTTGACAATGCCTAGGATTCTAATAACGCCTTCATGCAGACTGGATTGAGTAATAGACCACCTTTCTTCCATGAAGTCAAGTAGGGCAGTTAAGGGAGTTATCAGTGACAACCAGCTCACAAAAAAACCAGCAAGGAATCCTGTGGCACTTAAAGACTAACAGGTTTATTTTTCTCATGAGCTTTTGTGGGAGAAAACCCCACTTCGTATTCATGGGAAAAACAAACCTGTTAGTCTTTAAGTGTCACAGGACTCTTCGTTGGCTTTTTTGCTGGACTAGACTAACATGGCTGCCTCGGAACTTCACCAGTTCACACACACATGAGGTTTTTTTCCCCCCAGATCTGGCTTATTCTTTTAAATTTGGTCCTTTGGTTTTTCCTTGTTATAGTGAACCCACTTTTAATTGACAGATGCTGTCAGAAGACTTATGACAGTTTGGGAGTTTTGGCAGTTTATAAATTCCAGTTTGATTTTGTGACTGTCCTGTTGTATTTCAGACTCCACTTTGAATGTAACCTTTAGTGTGGCTATGAACATTCATTTTCAAACAGGAACTTGACACTTAGGGAAGAGACTATGCCTTGGAAGCTGTGACTGAGCAATCAAAGACCATCAACACTGAATGGTTATATTGCAGTAGAATGATGGGTTTTCTATCACCAGGGCCATTAACTCTCTGCTGAAATGCTGAGGGGAGAGAAGGGACTGGAGCCTGGAAATCTGCCAGGGACAGAAAAGGTGTCTGAGACTTTTAAAAGAGGAATGCTCTCTAAGTAATATTTCACTGCCAGAAACAAGATGGGTAGGCCATGAACTTAGGCAGATTACTCATCTGATATTAAAATTGACTATCCTGCTTTCCTAGGGTTTGTTCCCTCATTCAGTACTCAGGCTAAACTGGACATGGCTATGTTTAGTATTGTGCAGGGATGCCCTTTTGAAAAGCACCCCACCCTACCCCCATCAGTGTGACTTGATATGGACATTAATGACAGCGGGTAATGGTTAGGGTTACCAGATGCCAAAGCATGGAAAGGAGGACAGGGAAGCACTAAGAGGAGGACACTGGAAGACACATGGAGAAAATGTAGTATTAATATAATATTCTTTTTGTTTTTAGGGGGCCCCAGAACACTTCCTCCTAAAAACAGGATGTTCTAGTGCATTCCAGCATACTTTAACCTCTGTAAGTAAAGAGCCAGACAAAATCATGTATTTTTAAAATGCCTGCCGGACAGAGGACATGAAGGTAAAAAGGACATGTCCTCCTTTTGCTTGACATCTGGTAACCCTAGTGATGGGTGACACACTCTTAAGAAGGGCACCCCCTGTGTGCTGTTGCATGCACCATATGTCTGAGGTAGATCCCCAGGTGCTGCCTTGGCACATGGGGCTCTCAACCCCTTGTATCCCCTGATTCCTACTCCAAGAGGTGAATGCGGCCCTGCCCCCCACTGCTTGAGCCTACCTCGAGCAGGTCCTGCGAGAGGGTACTCCTTGCCCCCTCACAGTGCTGCCCCTCCGTAGCTTTTCATCAGGCCATGGCCTCGTGAGCCACCTCGGCCGCCCCCTACCCTATGTCCTGAGCTGGCTGCTAGATGAGCAGCCAACCTGTTTCCGAACTGCACTTTGCAAACATCTGTACATGCTCATGCTCCATACCATTTATTTCCTCACGCCCCCGACACAAAATGGCAAGACTTAATTCCATTGGCAGAGGGCGAGGACCCCTGGTGGGACAGCCTGTATGCCACTCTGACCCTGCGGCCTGCCAGGGACATCAGTTGGTGGCTCTTACAGAGAACTGTGAGCATGGGGGTGTACTTGGTGTGGTTCACCCCTTGTCCTGACACCCATCCTTTTTGCAGTGTGAAGGAGACCCTGGCGCACATCTACCTAGAGTGTGCCAGCTTGCAGCCCCTCTTCCGGCTCCTCCAGAACCTCTTACTGAGGTTCTGGCTGCACTTTTCACCACACTTATTTTTATATGCACTTCCTATCTGTGGCCCCACAAGTCATGGGATCTCCTCGTCAACCTCCTCCTGGCTTATGCAAAACTCTCCATCTATAAGACCAGGGACCTGCGACTGTGGTGCCTATTTCCAGTCCCTCGTTTGTGCATGTTTCCAAGCAGAGTTCCTCTGGGTGGCATCCGCTGGCTCCCTTGACACCTTTCAGGTGCAGTGGGTGCTTTCTGGAATTCTCTGCTTGGTGTCCCCTTCTGAATCCCTTATTTTAAACCTATGAACTTCACACCTGTCCCTGTTTATCATTAGTTGTCCCCAGTAATTACTTGAAGATGGAACCAATGCCATCTCCCCTTAGGCTGGGGAAGGGGTTTTAGAAGTGGGTGGGCTTGAGCCACCCACCCCGCTGTCTTCAGTAGGACCATATGCCTGATGTTGCGCTGATGGGAATAGAATCATGCCAGTAAGGGCAGGCCCACTCCTGGAAGTATCTCAATGTCTGGTCTTCTGGGAATGTGTGGATGACCATCCTACTAAAAAGGTCAGAAGGGTTGGCAGTGTTATAGACTGAAACCAGACTCAGGACTTAAAGGGTGGTGAGGATTCTGAGGGCAACTGAGTTCAGGAGTCTATTGTTTTTCATAGATCTGTAATTCACTTTTTCAAGAGTACAGTGTGCTTGTGCATGCGTATTTAGAGGCTAGTCTGCAAAAGAGCACCAGTAAATTTAATCCAAATTAATGAAAACTGTGAATTAACAGTGGATTAGTTAAACTTCATTAAACCCCACTTAGACACTCACTAAGAATCAAGTGACATTCATATAGTTTGTTCCAGTGAATTAAACTGAATTAAAGCTGATTTAATTCTGGATGAGTGTTCACACAGGGTTTTACTGCAGTTTAATAAATTCACTTTCAATTCTTACCTTAGGTTAATTCAGAACTTTCTTGAGTATTGCCTTGTAGACAAGCCCTTAGAAATCCCATTATTAAACTAGCCTTCCTTGTTTTGCTGTGATGTTGTCCCCGAAAGGAGTAACTTGGAAATCAGAGCTCCCATAGCTAAGTGGACTCTGTGAAGGGGTGTTTCTAAGCATCTGGGGACTTGGGAAGGATGAGGTGCTGGTTCAGAGGTAGTCCAACTGTGGGTTTTCACTATCAAAGAAGAGTGTCTGACCAGGATCTTCACATTGAGAGTATGTCTGGGAGACACAGGGATATCATCAATGAACGGTTACTACTGAGTTCCAAAGGAAGCGTAAAAGCACATAGGATTCAGTGGTTAGAGACAATCACAAAAGACAGAGGCCTATCCAAAGAGGAAGACTGGGACCAGATTGTGACAATTGTTTATAAAATAATTTAGTACAATGAAATCTACTAAATACTATCTCAGACAGATCTGTATTTTAATGGACATATTTCTCCTAGAAAACAAGGGAGAAAGGATTGGTGTATATCTGTATGCATTTTGTTTAGCTAGCGTAACATGATGAGATGACAGTTGCTTAGGTAACTGAATATCATTTGCTTAAGAGTAGTAGAAAAAAGCTTGTGAGCATGCACATAGAATGAGATTTACCCTTTCATTCACAAAGCCTAAGGAGTTGGACTTCGTGCAGAACGCTAAGCAGGGCTTCTCGATATGTTACACAAAGAAATCAACAATGAGACCTTATATGAGGGACAAGGCAATAAGCAGCGTTCATTGTGAATACAGAAAACCTTTAACCCTTACCTAAAATTAACACACACACACACACACACACACACACACACACACACACACACACA
>ML681993.1:39736032-39797471 GCA_007922195.1 Podocnemis expansa | reverse complement strand
ACACACACACACACACACACACACACACACACACACACACACACACACACACACACACACACACACACACACAGAGTTCTGCAGGAGGAAAATAGTTACCAGCCTCAAAGATGCTCAAGTCAGACTACTGGCCAGGTAGCTGAACTTGAGTGATGGAGCAGGATCCAGTCAGTCGCAACACAATGCTCCTTGGGATATGCAGAACAGATCCAAAGTCTCTCATTTTCTTCAACCTTTTTATAGGGCCAAAACCATAGGCATGAGACATGATGTCATGTTGTTCTCATCTTTGATAATGTTATGCATCTTTTACAAAACAACAAACACAACACCTTTTATTGTTCTGTTCCTGTTGCATATCTTAATCGTGTTGACAGTTTGGTATACCTTGCAGGTGCCGTCTCCTGCTATCATCACATTTTTTGGCCATCCGGAATCCTCCTGTATAGATCTGGTACTTCTTACCTCCATGGAGCGATCTATGCATACAATCTTGATCACCCTTTACAATCACCCTTTCTTAAAGTTTAAAAGTACCAATCTATTGCTAATTTGCTTAAGAGGAAAACTTAATCACAACAAACTTCTACAGGAGTGTTACATGATCATAATAAAACATCTTGTTACAGTTTCATTCCTTTCTGTAAGTTCATCCATCTTTGAAGCATCTGAGGAAGTGGCATCTTCTCCCACGAAAGCTCATGCAAAAAATAAATCTGTTAGTCTTAAAGTGCCACACAACTCCTTGTTGTTTTTTTACAGTTCTTGGAGTCTGCATCTTTGTTTCAATCAGCATCTTATTGCTCTTATTCAGTTTCTTTCTTTGTTTCCCACCATTAAGCTGAAGCATTATCTGTTTGTGGGCATTTGGTGCCTGCTTGATGCTTCAGTGTGTGACATTGCTTAGGGTCACAGGATATCTTTTTAGTTAACATAGTTATTGTTAGTGGAATGTTTCTTCCAGGGTTGAAAAGGGATTACATACTTGCTCAGATCCAAGCTCTATATTTTATTGGGCCTAGTGAGGCCTCCAAATACACTTATATCAGAACTCCTGGCCACCAAAACCCTGTAAATTAAATCTGATGAGTTCTTACCATCCTACCAGATACAGCCCTGTATTCACTTCTTGCTGCCCTTTTCTAAGCTAGCATGGAGCCCTGTTAACTGACATACCCTGCTAATTGTGTGCTTCACCCACAGTCTATGACTAGAAGCCTTGTATGTCCCATGACATAGGTGAATTGCAGTTCTTTTATGACCAGGAGTCAGTTTTGGGCACTCCTTAAAGTTATTTCAACCTTGACTTGCATTCTTGATTGTGATACTATTTACCCACTATACTCTTCATGGAATAAGGTCAGGTTTTATTCTTTACCTTCATCTCTCATACTCCTTTGGATCATCCCTCTCAAGATATAACCATGCTTTAGGTTCTCCCATCTCAAAAAACCCTTCCTTTGACTGCACTGGCTTTTCCAACTATCACACAACTCCATTCTTCCTTTCATCTCTAAGCTCACTGAATGCATTCTTTATAATCAATGTCTGTAGTTCCTCATCTGCTGCTAGGGTATAACAACCCCACACTGAGCCAGGAAGAGTTAATGAGCTGCTGTGGACCCATTCAGCACTGCCTTGCTACCCTTGCACTCAGTTCATGTTCAGCAACTTGTCTGTGAACTAAGGCAGTTAAAAAAGGGAAGAGAATAGATCTGTAGTGGACTGAGCAGGGAGGGAAAAAAGGTGTCCTGAAAGGCCGTGCCTAGTATGTCTACAGAGACTGCTGACTGCTGGATCCACCTTGAAGAAGGGAGGCCTGGCACAGGAGTAGCAGGAGTGCTGCTGGCCCCAGAAAAGACCCGGGGCTCGGCACTCTGAGACTCAGGGCTCACTCCATTGCTGCTGCTGCAGGCAGCCTGGTGGTGGACTTGGGGCTCGAGCCCCATAAGCCTGGCACCAGTGATGCCCCTGAGGAGTTTTGTGTTTGTTCGAAGTATTACTTTGTTTCACTATTATAGTATCTATTGAATTGTCTGTGCTTCCTCAGGCTGACCTGAGGGACCTAAGAGGACCATGGCAGGGAACAACTGCCAAGGAGGGTTGTGGGAAACTGCTTTACTAAATTCTGTGGACTCTTGCATTCCTGTTTGTGATGGATCCCAAAGCAATATGGCCACACCTAGTGGAAAATGGGGGCAGGATCTACTCCCTGAAGAAGGTGGAGGCCTGAGTGACACAGATCTTCAAGAATACCACAGTGGGGTGTGGCACTTAGCATTGCTGGGGGCATTATAAATCTGGGCCCAATGCTGAAATGGATGATTGAAAACCAACACTAACAGCAAGTCTATCAGCAACAACAGCAGCAAGTGTTCCTTTAACATATGGCGGTCCCAGAGTAGCTGTTAATCTGTAAACTAGAGCCAACAGCAAGCATTGGTTCATTGAGTTATAACCTTTTTACAAAAAAAGCAAGGAGTCCTGTGGCACTTAAAGACTAACAGATTTATTTATCGCATGAGCTTTCATGTGAGAAAATCCCACTTTGTCAGAAGATGGGGGAACTTGCAGAATGGGATGAAAATAAATGCAAGGGAGGGTAAGACATGGGGTCAGGTTATACCGTAATAGCAAACCAGAGCAGTTGTTAAGATTCAAACATTAGGAAACAGCACACTGAGGAGGGTGAAATCAAATTACCTCTTGTAATTGGAAAAGAAGCCATAGTCACAATTCAATCCTGCATTCAAACAATCTAATCTGCATATCAATTCTAATCCAGCTGTTTCTCTTTGGAGTCTTGGTGTCCCACTGATTTTCTTGAGCATGTTCAATAACAAATCATAAATAGACTGATCAGAAAGCTGCAAGTGCTCAGCAACTGGTTTTTGCTTGTTGTGATTTCTGATGTCAGTTTTGTGCCCATTTATTCTTTCGCACAGGGATTTTCCTGTTTGTCCAATGTATAAGGTGTTGGGGAATTTCTGGCACATGATGGCATAAATCATATTAATGGATGAGCAGGTGAATGAGCCCTTGATGGAAGAGCTGGCTTGATTAGGACCTATAATGGTGTCTTTTGTGCAGACATGTGGGCAAAGTTGACAATGTGGATTGTTGCAGGGGTGTTTGCATGCTTTACTGTTTCTGTTGTTAGGTCTGTAGTTGATAGTGAGTATTTGTTTAAGGTTAGGCAGCTGTCTGTAGGCGAGGAGAGGTCTGTTTCCCAAGGCTTGAGAGAGTGAGGGATCATCTTTTAGAATAGTCTATAGGTCCTTAATGATTTGTTGCAGAGGTTTGACTTGGGGGGTTGTATGTGGTGACCAGTGGTGTTCTATTGTTTTCTTTTTTGGGCCTCTCCTTTAGTAGTTGACTTCAGGGTACCCACAGGTAAGTGAAAAATAGGTCAGTGAAAACCAGTGCAAGTTGGGGAAGGGATGGAACTTGAGGGGGGTCTGGATGTTAATGGCAGAGACAAAAGAATGACTAATCAGAACTGGGGGTGGGGGAGGAAAAACAGATTAGAATCTTAAATGTCTGTATACAAATGCAAGGAGTATGGGGAATAAGCAGGAGGAACTTGAAATGCTTATAGTCAAACAAAACTATGACATCATTGGTGTCACAGAGACTTGGTGAGATAACACGCATGACTGGAATATTAATATAGAAGAGTACAGCTTGCTTAGAAGAGATGTGAAGAGAAGAAAGGGAGGTGGAGTTGCCTTGTTAATCAAAAATATATATACTTGGAGTGAGGCTGGGATGGAAATAGAAGACAGACAGGTTGAAAGTCCCTGGGTAAAAATAAAGGAGTAAAAAACATGAGTGATTTCATAGTAGGGATGTACTTGAGATCATCCGGAAGAAGAGGTCAGTGTGGCTGTTTTTCAGCAATTAACAAAATCATCCAAGGCACAGGACTTGGTTGTTTTGGGGGGGCTTCAATTCCCCAGACACCTGTTGGGAAAATAGCACGGCAAGGCACAGCTATCCAGTAAGTTCTTGGAATGCACTGAAAGCATTATTTTATTTCAGAAAGTGGAGAAACCTACTAGAGGACAGGCTATTCCTGATTTGGTTTTGACAAACAGAGGGGCAGTGCTCAAGAATTTAATAGTGGAACTTAGGGGGAAATGATCATGAAATAAGCATTCATGGTTCTTAGAAATGGGGAGAATCCTACAAAAAGTGGAAATCAGGTCAAATTACAAAGGAAGACTATAAACAAATGACACAATTATGTAAAGGAAAAATCCAAAAGGCCAAAGCACATACAGAGATCAAACTACCTGAAGGCATAAAGGGTAATAAAAAAAATTCTTGAAATACCTAAGAAGCAAGAAGAAGACCAAGGACAGTGTAGGACCCTTACTCAACAAAGAGGATAAAACAATTAATGAAAATGTGGAAATGGCAGAAGAACTAAATTTCTTTGTTTCAATCTTCACTGAATAGGTTAATAGAAATTGGATGTCTGATATAGAGGAGGGCAATAGGAATAGCATAGGGTCAGAAGCTAAAATAGAGAAAGAGCAAGTTAAAAATTACTTGGACAAGTTGGACATCTTCAAGTCATCTGGGCCTGATCATATGCATCCTAGAGTACTCAAGGTGCTCAATGAAGAGATATCTGAGCCATTAGCTATTATCTTTGAAAAACCATGGAAGATGGATGAGGTCCCAGAGGACTAGAAAAGGGAAAATATAGTGCCCATCTACAAAAAAAGAAATAAAAGCAATCCAGGGAATTATAGACCAGCAAGCTTAACCTCTGTACAGAGAAAAATAATGGAACAGATAATTAAGGAGTTGATTTGCAAATATCTAGAAGAGACTAAAGTGCTTAGGACTAGTCAGCATGGGTTTGTTAAAAACTAATCATGTCAAACCTACCTGGTAGCTTTCTATGACATGGTAATGAGGCTTGTGGATAGAGGGGAAGTGGTAGATGTGGTATATCTAAAGTTTAGCAAGGCATTTGATACAGTCTCACATCACATTCTTATTAATAAACTCAGGGGGTACAAACTAGATGGAGCTACTATAAGATGGGTGAAAAACTGGTTGGATAACTGCTCCCAGAGAGTAGTTATCAAAGGTTCACATTCAGGGTGGCAGGACATAATGAGCAGGGTGCCCCAGGGATCTGTCCTGGGTATGGTTTTGTTCAACATTTTTATCAATGACTTGGATGATGGCATAAAGAGCAAACTTATAAAGTTTGCAGATGATACCACACTAGGAGGGGTTGCGAGTGCTTTGAAGGAGAGGATCACAATTCAAAACGATTTGGACAAACTGGTGAAATGGCTGAGATAAATAGAATGAAATTCAGTAAAGGTAAGTGACAAGTACTCCACTTAGGGTTGAACAACCCATTGCGCACATACCAAATGGGCAATGACTGCCTAGAAAGGAGTTCTGCAGAAAGGGATCTAGGTATCATAGTGGATCACAAGCTAAATAAGAACCAACAGTGCAATATCTTTGCAAAAAAAGCAAATGCCATTCTCGGGTGTATTAAGAGGAGTAAGACACAAGAAGTAATCCTTCCACTCTACTCTGCAGTGATTAGGCCTCAACTTGAGTACTCTGTCCAGTTCTGGGTGCCTTATTTCAAAAAGAATGTGGAGAAACTGGAGAAAGTCCAGAGAAGGGCAACAAAAATGACTAGAGTTCTGGAACATTTGACCTATGAGGGAAGATTGAAAGAGCTGGGTTTGTTTAGTCTAAAGAAAAGGAGACTGAGAGGGGATATGATAAGTTTTCAAATACCTAAAAGTTTCTTATGAGGAAGAAGGAGAAAAAATATTCTCCTTAATGACAGATGATAGGACAAGAAACAATAGGCTTAAATTACAGCAAGGGAGATTTAGCCTAGACATTAGGAAAAAAAATCATAATTGTCAGAGTGATTAAACACTGGAAAAAGTTGCCTTGGCAGGTTGTGGAATCTCCTACATTGGAGACTTTTAAGAGCAGGTTAGACAGGCACCTGTCAGGGATGGTTTAATTAGTGGTACTTCGTCCTGCTGTGAGTGCAGGGAACTGAACTCAATGACCTGTCATGGTTCTTTCCATTTTTTATGATTCTAAGGACAGATAGAGTAAAGAAATTTCAACACAGGTCCTGACCCCACCACCATACTTGCAGAAAGTCCTGAAGCAGGCACGTCCCAACCCATTTGTGAGGCATCGCAATAAGGAGACAGGGCTTGGTAGAATCTTGGTCCATTGTTTTCTCTGCCTGAAATATCCAAAGACTTACGTGCCTCTTGTCCTGAGTGCCAACTTGTTGCTCTGAATAACAAGTTGGCACTCAGGCTCCTTTAACATGGCTCCTTTAATCCTTCTCCTATTGGTGATACCCTCTTTGAGAGGATAGAGTTGGATCCAATAGGACCTTTTGAGAAAAGCAGAATGTGAGATTGCTATATTTTGATAATTGTAGGTTATTCTACCTGGTACACAGAGGCAATTTAGTTACACTAAACTAAATCAAAGACCATCATGACTGAGCTGGTAAAATGTTATGCCCAGGTGAGTTGCCCTGGGAGAATTTAATAAGTTAGGGGAAAACTGTTATGACATAACTCAAGAATGAGGCATGTGGCATGTTAAAAACTTAAATTATTTGGATTTCTGTGTACCACCTCCCAAACTGATGAGCTAATCAAGCATTTAGCTAAACAAAACATCTGAAAATTATGCTAAAGAAATTTATTGCAATGGATTTCCACCACAAGGACCAAATGTTCCCCCAACCATATTGTTGCTGTGTGGGAAGCTCCCCAATCAGCAACTGGGTTTTCATCCTTTGAACATTTGTGTAGTAGGCAGCCATGAGGAATCCTAGGCTTTGTGTGAGCAATATGAGAGAACCAGTGTCTGAAGACTGAGAATGTAACCCATCATGTCTGAAAGATCTAGGAAAGATTCTAGGCCTTATTTATGTTTGCTAGAGGAACTTTCTGATAGAAATTAGTTTTATATATGTTATGAGAATATATTTAGTGGTCAGACTCTATAGAATGTTTGTAAGATGCTGCAGACCTAGGAGCAGGTGTGCAAGAAAGGCATTTGTCTATGCATCTTTAAATGTGAATGGCAAGTTCTGCAATTTCTCTAGATCAGTGGTCCTCAACCAATAGCTTGCAATCTACTTCTGAAGGACAGTTGCCATTGAAACCTATGAACATTGCACCATTTGCTGGTGAAAAGTTGGAGACCCGTGAGTTCAACGACCTACTAACGAAGTGGCAGAGGCCATACAAGGTAATCTGGTAGATGGGCAAAGTGAATTTTGAGCTGAGATCTGGAACACAGCACAGACATATCACATGGACCCTCCCAAACCTATGGAAGGTCTTGGAGGGATGTTTATGGCTGTTCCCTACCAGGAATGAAAAAAGGATCTCTTGGGAATTAGAACCTGTATAGATCAGGGACAACCTATATCCTGACCAAAGGTCACAATCCTGCAACTGGAAGCCTGCTTCTCAATTCTGCTCACTTAACACAGCACCACATTCAGACAGAACAAGAGCAATGGGTCTGGGAGAACCCTTTCCCGCTTCTGTGGAAAATGCATGGAGTGGTAAAGCAGGAGTTCCATGCCATGCTAGTGCATGGCTTTATCAAAGAATCCCTCAGAAAGTGCCACAGCACTATTGTGTTAGTTCCCACGTCAAATGGGACTGTTTGGTTTTGTATCAGTTTTTGAAAAATAAGTTTTGCCATTTACAAATATATACATGAACTACTAGATCAGTTGTGGGGAAGCCAGACATATCACTGTACGGGACCTAAAAAAAGAGTATTGGCTGTTCTGCTCCCACCAGAGTCCTGGAAGAAGGAAGTTCTCATCATCAGAGTTATGCCATTTTTTGCATTATGTCATTTAGCATGGATGGTGGCACCCATCACATTCCAACAGCTAATGGACTAAGACTTCTAGATCAATGGTGCATATGCTATTACTTTCTTAGATAACATCATTGTGATGGTAGCAGGCCAGGCAGTAGCTGTTGTCAAGGCTGCAAGCATTATCGGAAAAAAAAAGGGGGGGGGGGTTAGTCTTAGAAGAATGTATTTATAATCTATAGAATGTTTGTAAGTTGCTGCTGCATTAATCTTATCTGTAAGGTCTGCATTCCATGCTATAAATCTTGTTTTATAACTCTGAAAATGTTTGCTCTAAACTTGTGAATACAGATATGAAGAGTATTTCCCCCTGCCCATCTAGAAGAATTATCAAAATCAGATGGACCACCAAGGAACATCACAATACAAAGTATTAGTGAATGGTCATATCGCGCCTTAGAAATGTTAACTGCAAGGAAGCTCTTCTTATTGACTTGTAAGCTGAATGTAGGAAATAAAACAAAGACAGAAGAAAAATTTTTCATTTCTTTTCTGGTTGAACTGTTTAAAGCCAGAGACACTAAACTGAAGCCAGAGATCTCCCTGGGATAACCTCCTGGCCTGTCATTAAAGACACTTTGAATTGATAGATCACTATGACCCTGTCACTCTTAGGATTTAGACTGCAACTCATTTGTGTATATGCTTGCTTTAACCTGTAAATAACTCTTGTTTATTCTTTTGTAGTTAATAACCTTTAGGTAGTTCATTACAGGACTGACCATAGACATTGCCTGTAGTGTAACAGATTGTGGGTACCAAATTATCTGCTGTGAATGGTCTCTTGGGTGATGGCAGATATATAAAGAAGATGCAAAAAAATCTTCTAAAGATGCAGCTTTTGACACTTCCGGCATTCTAGTGCTCTTCACTTTCTTGTTTTGCTTGTCCCTCACTCCTCTGAAGTACTGCTGTCCTGTCCATCACAATATAATTGTAGATTCTAAACCAGACAGGACCAGTAGGATAATCCAGTCTGACTTTGTGAAGAAACACAAGTCATAGAATTTCACACAGTAATTCTTGCATTGGAGTGTTATGTAAAACAACACATTCTGTGGTAGGCGTGTAACAACAAATGATCACAATTTAATTGAAGGACCAGTTTCATTACTTGGTCTGAAGTTTGTAGCGTTTAAATCAAACCTTTAATATTGCCAGTGTGGTGGTGTTATTCTTGTATTAGCCAGTTTATATTTTGTTCACAGTATTAAAGATAGGATCAAGTCCAGGGGTGACCAAACTTATGGAACTCAAGAGCCATACAAGTTGATTATTAAACCTTCAAGAGCCGCACTGAGGTGTATAGCCACATACTTTTACCTACTCTAAAATTACAAGTTTAAAATTCATTGCACGCTTTAATTTTTATCCAAAAAAGAGGGCAAACATTGATCCTACTGATGTCAGATTCTAAAAATTACTTAAGGTTACCATGAAAACTAGGCCTATACAGTAAAAACTTAGCTGCTGCTTGATGTAGAAGACTGCAGGCTAGTGGAGAGTTTTTTAAAATCCCAACCATGCTGCACTTCTCCCCACTGTCGCAACCCCCTCCTGAACTCCTAGGCTGGGGCTCCTTTCCTAAATTGATTTGCTGACATTCTTCCAGGAGCCACAGTTTTTCATTCAAGAGCCACATGTGGCTTCCGAGCCGCAGTTTGGCCATGCCTGATCCTGTCAAACAGTGTTGATGTGGATTCAGATTTCATACACTGAAAAGTGTTTCTAAGTTGCAGCTTGGTTTGAACCATTTGCTGCTTATTTTATTTATTTAGGTAGCAACTATCTGGGCAACAGTAAAAAAATATATGAACTGCACTGCCAAGCCTTTAGAACTAATCCTGGTAGCCTTTTCTAGGGTGACTAGTCCTTACTTATGTGAGCGTCTCCAAGGAAGTCAGTGAAACTACTCACAAGTAAGAGTTTGCAGCATTGGGCCCCAAAGCCACAAGTATAGAGACTGAATGACAAAATGTGAAACAAACCGATAATGGAGTGTAGTCATTAGAGCTGGAACGTTTCATGGCATAGAAGGATATTTCATAGTAGTATTCAAAAAAGAAAGCTTTCATGGAAATTTAGAATAGTTGGCTAATTTCTTTTTATATTAAACAGACCCTAATACTTGTGGTCACTGCTATCACATCAACAAATCACAAGCTTTTTATTTAATTGTATGTTGTGCAGGGAGAAGCATTAAGGACAAACAATGTTCCATCCCATTAAATCAATTTTAAATTAACAGACCAAAATTCCGGCTGAAAACTGATGCTAAGGGAAGGCCTGATTTTGAAACGTACTGAGCACCTCTTGGTTCACGTTTGGGCTTTGGCAACCCGAGGCTATAGTGGAAATTGCTCCACACTTTTCATGATCCATATATTTCAGAAATAACTTGGGACCCCACAGCATCAGCACATACCCCTTCTTTTTACCTGTAACCAAAGTTTTACTTTAGTCAAGGATAAAACATTCAGTTTTAGTCTCTGATTCAGCAAGTGCCTAGCTTTAACCACATGTGTATGCTATGCATGAGCTCTGGTAGAAGTACTGTCATAGATAAGGAATTACATATATTCAAATGCTGTGCTGGACTGGGGCTTTGTTTGTTATAATCTGATTTGGACCCCAAGTTCCATTGAGAAAGGAAAATTGTCTCTATTTTTGTTTTACTGTTGGACTAAGCATAAGTAAACCTGGCAGAAGAAATCATTAATAAAGATAGATCTTATTATGAAGTACCACTTAAACAGATTTTTTTTAAAGAAGAGCATTAATCTCGATATTTTTTGTTTTTTTTCCCCTTGGTAAAATCCAGAGACACAGGCTAATAAATGCATGTGCAGTCCCAGTTACCACAGCTACAAATGATGGCCATCTTCTCCCACAATCCTAGGCATACACCATAACAAACATAAATTACCAGTAATTTTCTTATTCCCATAATACACATTCACATTTCCATGACTAAAGATGAGTAAAGGAAAATGTGATGCATATTTCTGTGAAAAGGTGTTAAAACCCATGCTCACTCAGACCTTAAGTGAAAGCTGCCTCTTACCATAAATGTGGAAAATTAAAATAGAAACTTTGATAATACTGGGAAAAATGCTTAAGACCTTTTCAGCCCATTTGAGTTAAAATGTCACTTGCCATTCCATAAATTGATGTTACATTTAAAAAAAAAACAAAAAAAAGTAAAAATCCCATTAACGGGCATTCTGTTTTGTGTGTGTTGATACATGCTTCAATTTGGACCAAGTAGAGTACTGTAGATCTTAGAAAATGCAAATTACAGCCCTAGCTTCTTCATGAACATCCTGTTTCATAGCTAGAGATGGCCTTATTAACAAGCCAAACAAGTGCACATATGAGGATTAGCTCATTTGGGGATCCATGTCCCATGCAAGCTCTTCAGCTTATTAGCCAGCATTATGTCTTTTAGGATATGTCTACATTGCAGAAGGGAGTGTGCTTCCCTGCACAGACAGACAAACATATGTAAGCTCTGTTTGAGCTTTCTGTCAATTTCCAAAAGGATATCCATGTTAGTCTAGTCCAGCAAAAAAACCCAAGGAGTCGTGTAGCACTTTAAGACTAACAGATTTATTAGTCTTAAAATGCCCCACGACTCCTTGTTTTCTTCTGTTTGAGCTAGCACACTAAAAACAGTGTAGCTGTGGGATGATGGCTCTGACTAGCTGTACAAGTACATATCCAGATTTCCCAGAGAAGGTTTTTACTCAGACACTTTGCTGAGGTGCTGCATATGTTCTCCTTAGCTACGCTTCTATTTTTAGCATACTGGCTCAAGCAGAAGGAGTGTTTGTCTGCCTATCCACACTGGTGCCCATGTTTCCAGAGGCAGTGTAGACATAGCCTTAGTAGCACTGAAGAGGAAAGAAACAATACATTGACAGATGCCTGTTAGCAGGTAGAACTACAATGTGATGTAATTCATGGACTGATGTTTTTGCCACTGACACTTCCAAAAGTTTGAGAGCCAGATCTTACTGGCGTTCCAGAAAATGTGATGCTAGCAGGCCCCCCCCCCCGAGGACTGAGGGAGCCTGGGGCAGATTTGATATGAGCCCCCCTACTGTTCCGTACATACAACTCATACACCTCACTATGCAGCTCAGCTGCTGCTGCTCCCTTCTTGCCTCCTCCATGAGTCCCCCTCCCTCCCAAGACTTGCCTTGTCCAGCAGCCCTACCACCTCTGCCCACCCCTAGGTCTCCTCCTAGCTCAGCTCACTCCCTCTTGGTTTACCCAGCCCTAATGTTCGCCCGGACGTATAGAGTCAGAAACTGAGGCAGGGGCCGGGGACGAGGCCTCCTCCTTGGTGGGGGCCTTGGGCAAGTTGCTGCTGTGCCCCCTCCAGGTGGCCCCAGATGCTAGCCATCTGCAAAATAGTCATCACACAGCATACTGAACTCTTCTTTTCCCACCAAGCAGTGAGCCCAAGCTTCCTAATAAGGCAAAGCATGCCTATAGCTTTTAAACAGCATTTTACTTTTATAATGTATCTTCGTTAAAATCAGCATTCACTAAGTACCTGCTGGAGGAATCCTTGGATTCAGTGGGACGAGTCTCAGTGAGTTCAGAGGGCTTTGGATCAGGCTCAGAATGAAGAGAATTCCTTTATTCATCCTGTATAATTATTACTTAGCTGACTGAAAACATTTTCAATGGACCAATTTTCCATTGGAAAATATATCTTAGTTGAAATTGCAACTTTTTTTGGCAGCATGTTGATTTCAACTGTTTTCTGTGGGGAGAAAGTTTAAAAAAGGTTGGTTTGACATTGGTTCATCATTTCTTATATACTTGTATATTAAAATATAATTTAAACATGGCATTATCTTTATGTATAATATTTATTGTTATGCACATATTATATATTTTATGTTATCTAATATAAATGTCAAAACATAATAGTTCAAAACAACATTTTAACACATCCCCATTTTTTAAAAAAAGTTCATTTCTCTGCCATTTTAACTTTTCATTATGATTTCAAAGCTTTTTCCCCAAAATGTGAGAATTTCTCATGGAAGCAAAATTCCAGTTCCTGACAGATCTACATACTACTATGTAAACAGTGGGACTACATTGCTTCTTTACCCAGCCAAATGAGTACAACCTTCTATAAATGATGATATCTGAAACATATTTTTGTTAGACTATCAACAATGCTAGTGGGAAAAAAAAAAGAAAAAAGTGCTGGCTACAATAAAAAAGTCTCCCTGGCACACAAAAAACATCAATAAAAGACAGCTTTTTGCCTGTAAAAATAAACCAACAAGTGAAAAAAAGTTGGGGGGGGGGGAAATCATAGCCATTGCTCTCAGAAGTTCTAAGGGGGGCATAGGGCAGGTATACCAGGGAGGAGGAGAAAGGCATCTTGTAATGGCGGTTGTAGCTTGGCATACTTTTAACAACCCCCAGCTCCCATCCCTGCAGACGGCAAAGACAGGCGGATCTTTGTAGCAGCATATCCTCAGGCCCACCTAAAATTTATTCAAAATCTATCAGTAAATTTAAACTTTAAATGGAATCCTAACTGCTTTTCCTGTAAACCAGAGAGTTTATGAACAGTAAATATGGAGATATTATTAAAAATGTCAGCTCTCACAATTCTTCCTGTGTTGGATAACAGCTTTTAATTCAATTACTTATCACAGAAGTTTCTCAAAAGAAAAAAAAAAAGGATTAAGGGCTTGATCCTTTAGGCTTCTTAAAGCTGCTGAAAAGACATGCAAGGACCCAAAGCACTAGAACTCTGCACTTAGGGTAACATCCTGCCTCAGTGAAGTCAATGGGAGTTTTCAGTGGGGCTAAGATTTAACCCTCAGTGTTTGCTTTGTACCTGTGCCAGTAGGCTTTCATACACTGAGGAGAATGTATGCTTCATTCAACAACGGGAGCAAATCTCTACATCCATCAGTGAAGAAAGAACTGCTAAAGAGGAGCTGGCAATGATGGGTATGGCAGTGCCTGGTCTGGACGTAATCTGCTTTAATGCAGTACAGAGAATGCAGAAAAAATATGTGAACAGCCAATTTTAGGATTTTCAGTTTTTCCCACTGATATTCACTGCTTGACAACTATTTGACTGTGCTTAAGAGCTGCACTTAGATAAAACTGAGAGCAGGGGTAGTCATCATAAGCCATTGCCAGGCATGTTTCCAATGGAACATTATTTCTTCTGTATAGCTGCTCTGTGCTTCATGTCTTGTACAGGACACAGAGTTCTTGAAACAGTCTGTCCCCTTTATTTACCACTTTTTTTTTTTGGACTCATGTATAAAAAAACACCACGCTCAGCAATCTTACTGATGGCTCAGTTTTTTTCTCCCACAAACATTCTACTTACAGGACAGGGCCCTTAAAATCTGTAGGGTTCTGAACTTTGTATCTTAAAGAGTGAGCGTAAGCAAAACTAGTTCCAATTTCAATTATTCAAATCCTTAGTTACTTCAGTTGCTTCCTATTTTGTATAAGTCAGCTTAAGTTTTACTCTCCAGATATAAAAGCCTGTAATGGGCTAAGAGAGGAGAAATTGTTAATTACTTATTCTCATTTTCAGTTAACTGTGGTTCACCTAGGCCAAGACCATCTAAGGTTAACAAAAGAAACACTAAGTTTTATTTCCAATTAACTATGGTATAGACAACATTTTCCTCCTTATTGAAATGCTGTTTTAGGTAGGAACAAACCATTTGAATTGTCTCGGATAGCATAAGAAAATAAAATTTCACTTACAATTAAATTTCACATGCCTTACAAAAACAAATTGCAATCAGAATCAAAGTTTATTTATTGCTTGGAGAATATACAAATTTTCCTTTTACCAACTAATAGTGTTCCTGGTTTGCTTGACCTACGCTAGGTGCTCAATGTCTTCTGTGTCTTGTTGGTTAAGATCCAGATTTTTCCTTAAAGGAGACTGTATGATGATCAGGTGAAACCCTGCTAGACTGAGGACTAGTCTACATGCGCAGCACTTTTCAGTGGCAGTCATAGGGAGATACACAAGGTACGTAAAATACCTTGCATGTTTTCCTTTGTCTTTGTAACTTCCAGTTACCTCCCTGTCCACATTGTGCTAAGTCAAAGGCAAATGCCATCCCTTCGACTTGGCACTACTCTTCTTATGGGGCTTGATTTACTGTGTCAGTCTCCAGATCAATTGAACATGTCTTGATTGACTGCTCAATAGAACTCGGAAGAGCAAATGCAGTGGCAAATTTGCCACCGTCAACGTAGACTGTCTTTTCAGCACACTGAGGCATGCCGCTGTGCTTGCAGATTTCATCTCTGTTTAATTTTGCTGCATTATGAATCATGGAGATGTGACTCTTTCTTGGGATTGCTTTTCATAGCTAGTCCCATTCTGATCAATGCTATTAGGGATGGTTTACATGCAAGTGGAGGAGATGACTGGCAGTTTTGTGCCATATATTAAAAAAATGCACACAAAAACATACATGCATTTTTTCATTTGCTTCTTTGAATCTGACACACTTTTGGAGCAAAGGTGGTAGAGAAATGAAGCTAATAACAAGAGTTCTATGGCAAATGTATATGGGAATCAACAATTTTCACAAACCGTTTCCCAAAGTTTGCTGAAATTTCATTTAGATAGTCAGTTTCTTACCAGCTCTTTCAAGAAATGAATCTGGAATAACTGAAATAAAAACTGGTTTGACTGACTCAGAAATGGGCTGAGTTTCAGGAGCTATACCGAACCACTAATCTTTGGCAGATACTTGTGATGGGCATTGGCTTACACATTTATTGCTACCCCCCCCCCCTTTTTTTTTTCTGATGGAAGATATTTCCATAATGCAGTGAATGGGAGCATCACCTTTGCTTCACCAAGCAACATGACTCACAGCCTGTATATCGGCATTTATTGGCTACCCCATAACTGGCTATAATCAAGAGGTTGGGGGGGGGGGGGCGACGACATACCACTGCATAATTGGCTAAGCACAAAAGAATTATTTAATGTGTTTGGACCAGAATAGAGCACTGGGGCAGAGTTAAGGCATGCTCACTCTAAAAAGAGATAGAAAAAATGCTGCGAGTACAGAACAATTCCTCTGTAACGAGAGTATTGTACAACTTAGACCCAAAAGAGTGGGTTGAATTTATATCTAGTCCCTCAGTGCAAATGTGTTTGGCCCTTGTTCAGTGTTAACATGTGGAGGAGAGTTCTTGCACATTTTCACCTTGATCATCTATTAAAAACCAACCACAACATAACTCCTTGTTTTAAATATTGAACTAATACCTAATATTTGTACATTTTGTTATTCACAGAAAAGCTGGGAGTAAAAGAAAGTCATTGTGGATTACTACAACACAATATGTACAGTTACAAATAAAATATCACCTTTTCAGAATACCATGTACAGCATTTAAAATGAAATTAACCAGTGTATTCAAATCACAGGGATATTTTCCGAGTGTTTCAAAACAGAAGTTCATCCTTACCAGTATTAAGCACTGAAAAGGCTCAGGTTAGCATTTCAATAAGGTTCTGAAAAGCATTACAGACTTTAAGAGCTAGGTTTACAAAGGGATTTAGGTGCTTGTCACTTCAGAGACATAACAACAATTTAGATTCTTAAAACTCCTGCTCAACTGCCGCCTAATTCTCTGCATTAGGCCAACAACTGTGCAAGGCAACTCTATAACTCAATGACTAGGGCACTCACTTAGCAGCTGGGTGCTCCAGGTTCCAGTCTGCCTGGCTACGTTTCCTATTTAATTATTTATATGCTGTGGAACAGCCTCAGCAAGAGAGATTTCTTCCCTAGAGTAGGCTGTAGGCCAGGGATTAGGGCAGTCTCCAGCAGGATAGGAGAACCACATTCAACTCCCTATATCATGTCAGGCAGAAAAAAGAAATTGAAGCTGGGTCTTCTCCACTGTGAGTGACTGAGTGCTCTAGCCCCAGCGGCTAATGGCTATAAGGTGCCGTTTCAGTAACTCCTCACCTGCCTGAAGCAGGAAAGAGGCTTGATGCGCTTCTCCTCCAGACAAAGTCAGCAGTTCAGCACCAGCAGCAGCTTGAAGCTTCCTGCTATCAGCCCAGAAAGGCAGCAGCAAGTAAAAGTCTATTTTTGTACTGCCTTGGGAGGACAAGCAGGGGGCTGGGGCCAAAACACAGCCCTTGAGAGTCCCGGCACTGCCCCAGGCCTGTTGGTCTCTGCACAATATATGTTGCAGTGCATGCACCTCCTCAGAGGGTGGTGGTGGCTGCTGCCTGTTCCCTCCTCAAGGGCACCCCAGGCTTCCCACCATTCCCAGCATCCTTACTGCACATCTGGGGGGCAGCTCCTTACTCCCCTCTAGAATCCCCCTCAGTGGGAAATGGCTCCCACTTCATCTCCTGCTGCCAGGCTCTGTGTCCTGTCATCTGGCAGCCTCCTGCCTTGCCATCTCCTGCCTGCTGTCCAGGTCACACCACCCAGGAACAGCGTCTCAATTGTGGGAAGTAAGCCCAGCAAGATCTGCTACTCCCTCACCCCTGTGGCCATGGCTGTTTCCCATGCAACTACCTCCAGCATCGTTTGTGCTTCTGAGTCCCAAGTCCCATTCTGCAACCCAGAGGATGAGTCAGTTCTAAAGTTGTATACTTCATCTACTTTTTCCAAATGCACAGCCAGTCAGGAAGTCATGCAGAGTCATGTTGCCTAGGCAACATGGTGCCACTTGGAGCATTGCATGCTTTGCCAGCAAAACAAGAAGACACCTGACATTTAGAGATTGCCTACATGCAGGGCTTTCATGTTCCTGTAGCATGCCACTTTTCTCGTGGATTCTGGGGGATGCAGTGCTTGCATTGCACACCTAGATGGCAAGCCACACTAGGACTCAGCAGTTACCTTGCTAGCCTACCATGGGGTCTGAGGCTAGGGTGGGGAGCAAGGTGCAGGGGAGATTCAGCCAAAGGCTCTAGCACTGGTAGGAGCACCTGCAGAAGCAGCAAAAGTAGGGGACTTGTGAAGTTTCTGCAGTTTTGACTGGATTTCTGGCCTTGTGTTCGTTGACTGCTTGCTCCAGCCCTGTCCCGTCCCTGTAAGTCTCTTCAGCAGGGCCTTAACTACAGCAGGGTGAATGGGACTTTGCCCTGAGTGCTCCAGAGTGGCTCAATGGTGCGTTTTGCGCCACTGACCCCAAGCGCTGCTAATTGCAAGGGGCACTTTTCGATCCAAATGGGCACTGAAATAGAGCATTACAGCTCTGCTCTTCAGTTCAGTTTCACACAGTATCTGCCCCTCTTACCTTTTCTTCCTGTCCTGTCCCCATCACATCCTTCTCTTCCCATTTACCTGCTCCCATTGTGAGTAATGTTCCCACCCCTCCTTTCTCTAAAAGTATGGAAAACAGGACTTTCAGTATCATTGCAATGTTTGATCTGCTTCCCATTCACCTATGCTGAATTTTTCTTTTGAGAATAATCTCTTTGTGGCAGGACAGTCTTACTGTTTTACATATCCTTGCAAAATAGGACCCCATTCTGGGTTAGGCTTTAGGCACTATATTAATATGCATGAGTACTACAACTACTGCTAATCTTCAGATATATTTACATCTTTCACCAAGACGTTTGGGATATCTATTTACAAGCTACTTTTCCTTTAACATTACATTTTAGTTGATTTCATGTAATAAAACTCTTTAAAATATTTTATCTATTTCAGAGATTCTACATTATGGTTAAGGTTCGAAGGAATGCAGACAAGGAGAAAGAAGTGTTACTACCTTCAGTGTGTTTAACTGAATGTATAGTACAATAATAGAATGCTCAAAACTTACTTTGTTGTTATGGCCTTCAAATAATTTAAGAATTTGCACAGTATCAAACTTATTTAAAATATCACATGCCAGAATGACATTCATAATTCACTAAATGCCTCTTAACAAACTCCTTCATAACCCATATGTCTTTCAGCCCACCTCTTCCTCAAATGCTCAGGAAAAAACATTGGCTTTGTTACATGATTGAAAGGTTGACAAATCTGGATTTATTTTACTCTATTTGCTATTAGAGGGTGGTCATCTTTGTTGCTCTGGAGCTGTGTAATCCTAGGAAATATGAAAGAAGGGCAAAAGGCTTGATGTCTGAAGCTGCTATGGGCAGAATTCCAGGGTGTTCATGGAGGCAGTGTTTTAGCAGCAATTGAAATATAAGGCAATTAACACTGAAAGCCTTTTTAATTAGGGTGAGTCATGTAAAAGGAAATATCAGGTAGATATATCTACAAAATCACTGTATTTACCCCTTCATTGGAGCTGTAATTTAAAGCTTTCTATGCATAAATATTCTCACAGTGTTGTCTCATTTTCAATCAGGGTTGTAAATTGTCCTTATAGTTAATTCTCAGAGACAAAAGTAAAAAAACCAACCAACCAAACAAACAAAAAAAACCCCCTGGAGTAGGGGGAATCAGCTATTATTGAATATACCATCATTAGTCAGAAATATCTACCTAAAACAAAACAAACAAGTTACACAAAATACATAAAAATGTAATAATGCAGAGGATACCTACATCTGAAAAGATCATTTTTAAAAAATGAAGAATACTTAATAATACCAGAAAACCAGATACAGAAAATCTCTGCCCAAAAGACACCATCATGGAATAATGATTAGCAAATGGTATTTCCACATGTATTTTAAAGCTTTCAGATATGTCATTTTGAATCTTGAAATATTTCATCAACATAAATAATATAATGTCAGTACTTTTAAAATCACACTCGCAAATACTTTACATTTTCTGTAGGCCCATAATACACTTCATGGTTTATCTTTGTCAGTCTATAAGTGCTTCTTGAGTGTTTATCAACAACTTCTCTGCGAAGCCTGCCACAGTCATCTTACTGTCTTAACATCTCTGCTGGGCTACATGCCTCCCCACATCCAAAGTGTGCAAATACTGGCAGACCAGCTTCATAATCTGTGATGAATGGTTGCTTACATTTTGTCTGAGGAGTGTGCTTGAACATTTTATAGAAGTGGGGTTGGGGGGCAGGGTATAAAAAAGAAGCTGTTGGTTGTATTGCTGTTTGCATGCTTGTGTTTTTAATCTCTGCAAAAATGCTCCAAGATTTGAATATGTACCATGTATGAATCATTGTAAACCTAGAAAAAAGTGATTCAGCAGCCAGTGTGACCCTGCTCAATGAAGTTGTCATTCCAAGATATAGATAGAAGAGGCTTTGAAGCAAGCCTCAGTCCATTTAAGGCTTTGTAAATGATACCTGGGACTTTGCCTATGGCCAGGACTGAATTGCCAACCAATATAAATTTCAGAGCTCTTGTGTGATATATTCTCATTAGCCTGCTCTGCTTAGCAGGTGTGCTGCTACAGGCTGTACCAGCTGTAGTTTCCTGGTGGCCTTAAGAATCAGCAGAAGGTACAGCATGTTAAAATGATCTAGCCTGCAGGTGATTTAAAGCATGAGCACAGTTCATTGTGGTTCTTGTGTGATGGGAATGTCGTTTTTTGGTTAACTATGGATGAAAATATACTGTAGTATGCATACACTTTGTAATGTTTTCATTGCTCTACTGCCAACAACTAAGAATAGATTGTAAAAGTCTGACCCAATAGGAAAGTGTAAACAGCCCTAAGAAATACTAGAGAGAGAGTGCTGTGTAATTAGCAGGAAAGGCACTGCAGTGCATCATTAGCTGTCAACAACATAGAAATCTTAATTTAGAAGTGTGTATGATTGCCAAAGAAAAGTGATTGAAGAACCGCAGCAGCAGATAGTCTAAAATCACATTTGCAAGCACTGGAAAGCGAAGCTTCTTAGTTACAATATCTGTGTGTGTGCTGTTCCATCAGTCACTTTGCATTATGTTTCACAGGTAGGAGTTAGCATTGGAAATTCCCTTTTACTTAAGCACCATTTCAGCAATTCTAGTAACACAACTGACTAGCTTTGGAAAAACTTATTTAGCAGTTTGGGCAGGAATTAAGTGCCAGAACAATCCTGACCCAACTGTGTGCTCTCAGGACGGGAGAGATCAAGGAATTCCTTTCCCCTTTCTATTATATGCACTGAACTTGGGTTAGCACAGGAATTTCTTCTAGCTGAAAAACAGTGCCTCAAGTTTTACCAATTTAAGTTAAACTGATATAGGGTACTTTTAATTCAAAATAAGAGAGTCCACACACTGTACTGAAATAATGAAAGGTGTGAATTAAATCCAATTAACTTATTTTGGTTCCAGTTTCTGTCCTTAGCCATTACATCTTTAAAAGCCCCATTTTTTTGAGGATAATAATAATATAAAAGGGTCCACAATAGATACAGCATGGAAGTCTCACTCTTTTCTTAGCTCCAACCAGTCAAAGTAATTGCAATTACATTTAGACCTAGTTAATAATTAGAGCTGTTCAAAATTTTAATAGTGAAGGTAGCACACTAAGAGGCAGCATGGTCTAGTGCAGTAGTTTTCAATACTTTTTCATTTGTGGATCCCTAAAGAATTCAAGTGGAAAAGTGAACCATTTTGGAAATCTAAGACATAGTTTGTGGACCCCCAGCGGTATGCAAACCACAGGCTGAAAATGGTGGGTTACTTACCAGTAACTGTCCTTTTTTGAGATGGGCTGCTTGGCTTCATTCAGAAATAGGCATTCGCATGCCAGAGCATCTGATTGGTCAGAACTTTTTGCCCTAGCCTGTCAGAAGAGGGTAGGCAGCCACTGCTCCCCACGCCACACCATGGCTATATATGTGGCTGCCACCTGGCCCCTCCCCACTTCCTAGGAGTCACCAACTTCAGATGTGAGGATGGGGGGAGGGATCTGAAAGAATCCAAGCAGCCCATCTCGAAGAAAGACGGTTACTGGTAAATAACCACCATTCTTCTTCTAGCTCTGCTTGGATACGTTCAGAAATAGGTGACTGCTAGCCATGCTGATGGATGGCGGGTGGAGTTGGCTCTTCCGTGTTTGAGCACAGCACATCTCCGACTTGGGTAGCTGTCCAACGAGCAAGGTCCTTGAGGGGTCTAAGGAATCAATCTAAGGACCGTCATCCAGGCAAGGGTAATCTGGGATTGCAGGACCTAACCCAGAGGAGAGAAATAGGCCCAGTTTGTCCGAGCACCAATCGCCATGCTTGTGCAGGAGGGCCTGTGATCACCATATGCATAAACATAATACCAACACATCATGGCTATAGTCAAGAAATGCAATTCTAACTGCTCTGCCTAAGAGCATATTTGCAGAGGCATGAGAGAGCCAGAGGGGTTAGTGTTCTGGCAGCAACACGAGTTAACGTACCTTCTATAGGGAAATTCAGAAGGCCATAGGATTGTTGGGCTGGGACTGGGGGGTACCAACACTGCAATAAGCAGTGGAGGGAAGGTAGACCGCGTTTCCCTTGGTCGGGCAGTGTAAAGCACTTTTGGCCAATGAGCCCAATGAGAACATGGATCTGGCACACCTGGTGTCCGAAGGAGGGATGGACAACCAGAGGTGGGTAGGGACTAGGAGAGTTACTTTGTCCTAGCTAGGAAGGGGGAAGTGTGGACAGCTGGTGGCAGCAGCTGACGACCTGATACAGCACATTTGGGAATGAAGCACTTGGATCGGCATCAGGAAGGGAGGGTGCCTAACCCACCAAACAGCCGTATCCAGAGCAGACCAGGAAAGGAACTTCCCGTGAGCCTGATGAACATATCCCCGGCTTACGTGAGCATACCGATGACACTGTGGCAGTCCCTGTTGAAGAGGACTGTCAGTATCAATAACCTTGTGAAGGCACAAGGAAGTGATATTGTCATTATTCTCCCCTTTTACTTCCCAAATTCAGTGATGGCGAATGGCTGAAGGAGAATAGGGGTGAGAGCCTCATTGCAATGAAGCAACAGCCAAGAGTAGGCTCATAAGTATGATAATCCCGGGTGCTGGATCTCTGTGGCCTATAGGATTAGGCTCACATTGGCTTACGTGACCTTGTAGCACCAGGAAAAGCCCAACTGGTATGGCGCCGACCTTAGGTCTGGCAACAGACAAAGATGTGAGTCAGGATTGGGGCTCCCAAAGGAAGGGCTTCTAGGGAGAAAATGGGATATACAGGAATAGGGAGCAGCGTCCTCTGCTGGAATGGAGCAAAAGTCTGCCACCCCAAAGGTGCACATCCTGCCATCTCCTCAAAGAGACTTCTGATTTATCTGAAGTGTCTACTACAAGTATGCTACTGTTGTCGTTAGATCGTTGTTGTACCTGCAAGACACCTGAACAGGGCTGTCCTGGAACGAGGCTGGGATGACCATGGCGCTATGGCCATCCTTAGGGGAGGAACTATGAGAGGGACCCCCTTGTTAGATAAGGTGATGACTGGGACCAGACTAGTACCCCACCTTCAGGAGTGGTTTGTGGACCATACCTGTGGAGTCTAGCTGGGGGTGCCTTTCACCAGCCTTGGACCCTTGACTCTGAAGATAAAGACATCTTGCCTGAACTGACCGGGCAGCTTTGACTGCGAGTATGGTGAGGAAAGCAGAGGGTCAAGTGTGTTCAAATCTGACTGAGTGACAAAGGGGTGGGAGAGGAACATCGGTATTATTACCTCATCTCCTCTGATGTCCATGACCCGAGAGCCCCCGATATGAGTGGGAGGGAATGGGCACTTTAGAGTTGGGGACAAAGAGGAAGGGAAAGTAATACTGGTCCACCTCATCAAAGAGACCCCATGTTCAGTCTCCATGGCGCATTCTGGGTAGCTGTGAACGACAGGCCCAGAGAGGGAAAAAGGAGCCATTGTTCATTAGGGTAGGCAGAAATGAGGCGGGGGCCCAGTTGTTATGACCCCTCAGCAAGTTGTTCATGATGCTGTGACCCAGCCAGCAGTAGCTAGTGTAGGGGTTTCATTGCTGGCATGGGCTTGATAACGAATGAGTTATCAAGACCTGCGTCCCTAGACAGGCTCTGGCCTGCATGTCCAGTACTTGACAGGCAGAAGCGATATGTCTGTTCTATGGGTTCAGGAAAGGGTTGCTGTATCCTGAGCTGGAGGCACATACCTTAGGACCTTAGGTGGGGCTGATCAGACATGAGCTATATTTAATCTAATCCCATTAGTGACAATCGGAGAGGTTGGTTAGGGCGACACATAAGAAGGGTAGGGAGGGTCCCCTCCTGCCCCCCACTTTTGGGGCAGGGGAGTGGACGGTGAAGAAACAAGAGTCAACAAGGGGGCCTCTGACCACCTGCTTGGGGGGGTGGAATGGTAGGACTTTGTCCACGGGGAAGCATGCAGGAGCGATGCTCCGCGGCATGGAAATAGTTGCAGTAAAGAGGGGGGGTCATTTAGTTTGGTGTTGGGATCAATGGGGCAATACACTCTTCGATGTTTGGAGTGTGCTCTGTGAACCCTTATGTCTTCCGAAAGGTGAAGGAGCTGCCGCCCAAGGGGACATTGTGTACAGGGTGCGATAGTGTTCTGGGGGCAAAACCTGTCCTCTAAGGGATGTCCACTGGATTTTGACCGCAGATTCCCATTGTGATCACTATGGTAGTCAAGGAGGGTGATGGGGGGGGGTAAAGTCCCCTCAGGTGTTGACGTATTTGGGTAAACAACGGGAGTATGGATATGTGGCCAACCTTAGTCCTAGTCGAAGGAGGAGAGGCTACTTAACCTCTGAACCATCAGCCCAAAGGGACAGGGAGAGGGGGAGAAGAAGGCTGTCTGTCAACTCGGGAAGATGGTACTGAGGCAGAGGGCACTCCACAGCAGAGTTTGGATGGTAGACATCATGGTTGTGAACATAGACAGTAGTGATATTTGAATGGTCGGGGTCCCTCCCTGCAGTTGCATGGGAAAGGACCTTGCCGGGAAGGTCCCCCATGTGGGTTTTGAACTGAAGTTGTGGTGGTGAGGATTAAGTCCTCACCAATAACTAATGAGAAGAGGGTGGGCGGGTGCAGCCAGTCTATTATGGGGCCCTATGGGGCTGGAGGACATGGAAGAGGCCCTGTCGGGAGAAGGCTGAGATATTTTAACTCCCTCTGGGGGGGGTCACGAGTGGTCCCCAAGACAGCCGAGGTTGCTTGTGGGAAGAGGGAATCGCCACAGAAGGGGAGATCAAGGGCCACCTCCTCAGAAGCTGGGGGCACTCTGGCTTCCTGAAGCCAAGCTGCACGTCACAGGGTTACTGCTGTGGCCATAGTGTGGGCTGCCATCCACCAGATCCCCAGCTGACAAGAGGAGGTCCTGGGAGGCTATTTTACCTTGCTCCAAGAAGGCATCATACTCTTCCCTGGCCTCTGGTGGGAGTGGATGTCTGAATTTGTTTATTGACTCCCACATGTGTCTGCTTGTTAGGGACTGATTGTTTATGACCTGCAACTGGAAGGCCGAGGAAAAGCATACTTTCCATCCCAGTAGCTCTAATTCCTTTGCATCCCTCGATGTTGGGAGGGGATCATGGGGAGTCTGTCCTGGCCCTAAGGCCACCTCTGCCACAGCACGAGGTGGGACTGGGTGGTGGGTGAATAAGGGGAACTCTGACCCTGCGACCCTGTACTTGAGACCTGCCATATCCGAGACCGGGGAGATGGAACCTGGGTTTTGCCAGTGGGGTGGAGGGGAACTGTGACTGGTTCCACTGAGGAGAACACTGGGCCAAATAGAGCATTGGAGGGCGCTTCGGAGGATTGGAGCTCCATCCCCATGTGGGCTGAGATGTGGTGCAGGAGATCAAAATGCACTGACAAATTGCCCATGGAAGAGGGCAGTAGCAGGTTTAAGGCCATCCCCAGTGCTGGGGGTGGTACCGGTGTGGTCGCAGGGGCCTCTTGCGGTGATCATTCCTTAGGGAGGTACCGGAAGGTTGATGGCACCGACACCTGGTGCTGAGGCAGTTCAGAGCCCTTAGAAGTCCCTTCCCCTGGGCTGGAATTGGGGGAAGCATTTTGGGACCCACGGGGTGGTGCTGGAGATGGTAGGGTGATATGCTGCTGAGGGGACGACTCCATGGTACCGGGATCCAATGGGGTGATGGGCTCTGGAGCTTTGGTGCCCGGGGCTGGTGGTGGGGAAGAAGAGTGGTGCCGCTTGTGTTGGGCCCAGGCCCTCGACATGAAGGCCAGCTTGCCCCTTCTAACTGGTGCCAGGGAGGGAGGTGTAGGGAGCAGGGGGAGTGCCCTGGCAGCCTCCACTGCCTCTGGGAGCAAGCAGTGGCCATGTGGCTTTCATCCAGGCACTGGAGGCACTTCTCGTGGGGATTGTCCTGTGGGAAGACCTTGCCGCATTCGGCATAGGGTTTGAATCCCAACATGACGGATGACGGAGTAGTGCGATGTTCTGGCCTGAGAGCAGAGACCTTCTTTGGTGGAACTAAGTCCACAAATAGGTGCTCTCAGTTGGGCGAAGAGCACATAAAGTAAACGAAGAACAGGCTGCTTGCAAAGTGCAAGGAGCGGGCAGTTCCACAAGCAATGCGAAGGTGGAAGAAATGAAACTGGGGAGGGGCCGGGAGGTGGCTACAAATATAGCCATGGGGTGTGGGGGGGTGGCCACATGCCCTCTTCTGACAGGCTAGGGCAAAAAGTTCCAACCAATCAGGCACTCCAGCACGGAGACACCTATTTCTGAATGTATCTGAGCAGCGCTCGAAGAAGAACCGCTGCTCTGTGGCAACAGCAACCATTTGTTCATGTATATGTTCAGTGCAGGCCATATTTGCTTGGTGTTGGGTTTAATCTTAAACTTGAAATTTAGACCAGAGTCATTTAATTTCATAAAAATATTGCTCGGTTTCAGCTGAGTTTTGAGAGAGTCTAGGCCATTTTATGGTTTCATTTGAAACCATATGGAAATTCAGTGGTTTCACATAGTTTTGATCAGAAGCCAGGAAAAAAAACTGCAGGTTTTGCCAAGTTCTGCATGGAGGCTTTGAGTTTGTTTAAACAACAAACTCAAAGTTAAACTTAGGGGGTCTAAACCCACATGAAATAAAATAACCTCGACAATCTGCATGGTCCAATACAACCTGAGAATACCAAGTTTATTATTTAATGCTTGAAATAAAAAGAGAGCATGTTGCTATTAATAATTAAGAGGCAAATCCTGTATTGTCTGAGAAGCTCCATATGCAGTTCAAACAGTATTCAAGCATGAGTGGAAGGAGAAGAATGTGGTAAGGTTGATTAATGTTTCTCCAAATTGTGGAATAAACCAGAGTATCCAAGTATCAGTGAGTTTCTAGTGACTCCAGAGTATCCAAGTCAGTGGTAATACACAGATTACCTCATCTGGATCGCTAAAATTAGGGAAGAATTCAGAACATGCTTGGTGTTGTGAATAATGCCAAAAAGAAATATGGAATGATGGTTAATGTTTGGAAGATAAAAAGCATGAAAATAAGAAAATACAGTAATACACAAAGTAGATAATATCTGTATCTCAGTGATCAAATGGTGAAACAAGTGAATGTCTTCCACATTTTAGGGAATCTAATAACATCAGAAGCAAGATGGAATTAAGACAGCTGGCAAAATATGGATTCAATAACTTGTAAAGACTTCTATATTGTCAAAAGTTAATATTACGTATGCACCCTATAGTGCTGAAATGCCGCATATGGTCAGCCTTCCTATATGTATGAGAAGTGGATACCTATAAGGGATACAGAATGATGACTCAGTATACAGGAGTTTTGAGTGGTACAGTAAAATATTAGAAGTTAGCAGGCTAACCAAAACTATGAATGATGAGTTAAAAAGAAGAGTAAATTTTAGAAGGGCATAACTAATTGATACACTATGTAAGTGTAACATGCAAGGGTGATCTCAAATTCATTTACTTACCTTCTCCAGTGCCTCACGGAGAAAACCCCTGCAGAAAGCAGCTGGAGAGCCAGGATCCAGTCTGTTCAGGACTCACAGTGAAGACTGTTCAGCGTTCCCATCCCACATTAAACTACCATTCAGCATAAACATAACAATTAACTTTATTAACCAACTAAACAAACCTTATTATAAGAAAACATGATAAATTTAAACAAAACAGTGAGAAACCCAGGAGTCCCAATGTTCAGATGGAGTCACCCTTATCTCAATTGCAGTCTTTTAAGTCCTTGAGGCTTGAATGCAAAAGAGAACCAACCCTAGGGTTACCAGATACCAAATCATGGAAAGGAGGACAGGGAAGAATGAAAAGGAGGACACTGGTGGATACATGGAGAAAATGTAGTATTAATGTAATATTCTTCTGTTTTTAGGGGGCCCTGGAACACTGCCCCCTAAAAATAGGGTATTCCAGGCATTCTAGCATACTTTAACCTCTTTAAGTAAAAAGCCAGACAAAATAATGTATTTTTAAAATGCCTAGAGGATGCAGGACATGAAGGTAAAAAGGAGGGCATGTCCTCCTTTTGCCTGACATCTGGTAGCCCTAACCAATCCTCATCTTCTCTGGCTGCAGGAATCTTCAGCTGGAATCCATGCAGTCCTTCCTTTCCTCTCCTCAACCAGCACCATGCAATCAGGTCACTTGCCATCCAGCTTGCAAGTCCACAACAGAAAACTCCTCTGTAAAACAGTCCAAAGCAGAGAGAAAACATCCTGCAGTCCACTCCAGGCTCAGCTCCTCTCACTCAATCACTGGGCACGTGGACCCTGCAGCTTTCCATCATGGCTCCTCTCTGGGCATGTAACTCCAGCATAACAATAAAACTTGTGGAGCATGCTCAATGTGCTCCCACACCCTCTTACCAGAAGGTTCTGGTTTCTGGGCTGCCAAATCTGCCCGGCAACGTAACCCAGCCATAAAGGATCCCTGAAAGAGATTACTTGTTTTTAGGCATCTGGGTTACATAAGAGAAGAACATCTTTCAGAAATACTGCTTGCTGATCACGGGGCAACTTGATTCTAGCGCTCTTACTGTTCGACCAGATTGAAGGTAAACTTATAAGAAAAAGGAAAAGAGCCAGCTGCATCAGAAACATCACCAAATGGACTGGCGTATAAAGGGGAGTATAAGTTTTACATCTCTGTTACAGTTGTGAAAGATAGAAGCTGGTTGATAACCTCTATATCAGAGATTTCCCTTGGAGAAGAAGACGACTATAGAGCTCAGCTATTTGGGATTCTGTGTGCCTCACTGTGCAGTGGGGTTTTGAGAGCTGATGGACCCATGACTACACAGAACCACTGGTCAGACTCTGACATGGTAGAGGTAGAGTGGGGAACAGCAGATGTGGAACATATGACTGATGTCCGGGGGTCCGTGGTCGGGATTCTAGGCTGTCTGCAATATTCCAGAACACTACCCTTTCATTTGGTCTCTGTGTTGAGCCTGTATTGTACAGTCAATGGGAAGATTCCCATTAACTTCGGTGAAACTTGGATCAGGTCCTAACAGACTGGACAGAGACAGTTTTCAGTGAAATTACAAGATAACCTCTTCATTCAAGATTTATCAGTTATTCCTAATGCTACACCTGCTCCTTTCACGATGATTGTCCTTGGCACACGATAAAAAAACCCAGAAGTCTTCATGCTTGGCATTGTAACATGTTATTTTGTAAAGATTAGAATAATGCACAAGTGGATGCTTATACTTACCGTTTCAGGGCTATATGAAAAATATATGATCTACTAGATTTTTAAGATATAATCTGATCCAAAAATTTATAATGAAGACTAAAGTACTGGCTATGCCTGAGCAGCAAAGTGTGCTGTCTGTTGGGTCTTCCTATCAGGGGCATGGGTGCAGCTTTATGATACCAGTGATGCTCATGAGAACTCTACTAGAGAAGCCTGATGAAAAATTAGCCCAATCCCTGGTTAGTCTATTCATGGCTCTTCAACCACTGCCACTCACTTTTTGAGCTTTGTGGATTCCCTGTGATTCCCCACAATGGAAAGAAGATTGCAGTTGTTGTCTACTCTTGCAGCTCATACTTTCAGTCCTCCCCCCTCCACTATTATGGCCTGGCCATACATCTGCTAGAATATACCAGGGTTGCAAATGAGCTTAATACATAAAACTTATATAAAATCATTATAATCCTATATCAGAAGAAGGATGGTCTAGTAGTTAAGATACCAACCTTGGACCTTGAAGACCTGTGCCCAGTTCTCTGCGGTACCACAGCATTTCATTATCATACTGGGCATGCCACTGTCTCCTACTGCCTCCATTCCCCCTTTGGAAAATGGCATTTGCTTTTCCCCAAAAGGTGACGTAAGGATAAATACATTGATGATGATAAATCATGTTCCTATTATGGTGATGAGCATAGATAAATGTAAGTACTCTTTGCCTTTAACTCCAGCTCAGCCCCTCTCAGAAGCAAGCCCATTGTCTGAGCTGGTACGTTTTATATATGTTGATGATCACAGGAAAGAAATCTTTGATTGTGATGCACCCATGCAAAAGTGAGTTGTTTTTATTTTCCATCTCATTTCAGCTGCAAGCATATGGATGTGCACACACAGTGCTAAATGCATGTAAATTTTACAAAAAGTCTCATATTCCTTTCTAATCATGTACAAATTAACAGCAGTAAAACACCTCAAATATAATATTATCTAAATGGTTAATAGACCAGGCAGGAAAGATGAAATTTCAGCCTTCTGATTTATTCAGCTCACAAACACATACATAGATAAGTGCACATAACTGTGTCTGCAGTCATAGCTCATAGATTCTAAGGGCCTATAATAATAGATGTAAAAGTCAATAAGTCAGCTATTCTTAGATTACTTTATATTTAAATGCTAGCAATAGAATAGTTCTCTCTCCCACACCCGTCTCATTCTTGATTCTTTTGCCCATGTCATTTTCATAGCAAAATGTTTTCAGGCCAATCTGTAAAATGGCTTTTGCTTCCAGCTGCCATATATCAGGTAGAACCTCCCCCCACCCCCTTGATGGATCTTTATTACTTATTAAATGTTTAATAAGCTCTGAGACCCACTTGGGGCTGTGTTTCACTCTCCCCAAGTGATTCTGGTGCTTCTTGTGAAGGAAAGAATACAAGCAGCACCGAGGGCGGATAACAGTAGTTAGCAGTTTGCATAGGTGTCAGTGGTAATGACTTAAAGATGCATAATCAGTTCCCCCTCCCCCCTTTAACTTACATACTGATGCATTTAAATTTTAAAAGAATCACCTGGAGGAGAAATAAAAGTGCTGAAGCTAGATAGAGGAAAACATGCATCTCACATCTAGATGGAAAAACTTGAAATTAAAAAGGAGGTTTTTCCTGGGTTCGGCAAAATATTCAATACATTAAGAAGCAGCAAAAAAGGTCACTAGGCTCAAGAAGCAACCCCCTGTTGTTTTCCTCATCTCTGGTTCCTTGCTCTCTCCTTATGTTCTATCTTTCCTTTCTCTAATATGTATTGACTTTCTTATTTCAGAGGCTCTGTGATATTTTGAAGCAAGGATAGTAACTCTGAGACTTTTCTTTTATCACCGGGGAAAGAGGTCATTCTCTGAAAGTGTTTCATGTGTCCAACTTTGAAAATATTGTTTGGAGTAATTGGTAGGAAGGTTGCTGGTTATTTGGAAAATATCAGAGGTTAGTTTGTTTTATTTTGCCACATCCTAAGTAAACTTTTATTTGATAGCACCCCAACCTCTTCACGGTATAGTACCTGGGTTAAATGCTGCTTGTCTTACTTATGCAAATTTTCAACTGATTTAGAATAGAATAGAATCAAATCATAGGGTTGGAAGGGACCTCATGAGATCATTGAGTCCAACCCCCTGGGGCTTGACCCCAGGACCTTCTGCATATTAAGCAGAGGTGCTAGACTTCATACAGTTCAATGGAAATGGGAAGTTGGAGGGCTCTCTCAATGTATAGTGTTATGAGTTCTGGTTGATATAAAGTTGCTACAGGTAGTCCTCACTTAGTGACCGGGTTCCGTTCCTGAAACCCGGTTGATAAACGAATTGGTCACTAAACGAGGAGCAGCCCTTACCGGTATTTGAGGCATAATGTACTTTACTGGTAGTGGGTTTTTCAACCATCGGTAGATAGTTTTAATGTCACCTTTGCATCATTTATAACATTTTTAATATATATTTTAAATGTTTTAAGCTCTAATGTACTGAACTTAGTTTGCATAGTGTACTGTAAATATAGGTAATCTGAGAGAGTTGATGCGAGTTCTCGTACATCGCCATAATACCAACTCATCAGAGAGCCGGTCATAACTCTGAGGGGTCACTAAACGAGTAGGTCACTAAGTGAGGACTAGCTGTATTATGTAGTGTTATCAGATGTCAGGCAAAGGGAGGACATGTCCTCCTTTTTGCCTTCGTGTCCTCCTTTTTACCTTCATGTCCACCGTTTGGCAGGCATTTTAAAATACATGAGTTTGTCTGGCTTTTTACTTATAGGGGTTAAAATATGCTGGAATGCCCCGGAACACCCTGTTTTTCTTCGAGCACTGCTCGGATGCATTCAGTAATAGGTGTCTCCGTGCTGGAGTGCTGGATTGGCCAGAAAACCTTCTGTCCCAGCCTGTCAGGAGAGGGTAGGTGGCCTCCACCCCTCACACCACTCTGTGGCTATATATACGGCTGCCTCCCAACCCCTCCTCAGTTTCATTTCTTCCGCCTTGCGCTTCGGATCTGGAACGTCCGCTCCTTGCGAATTGCAAGCAGCCTGCCTGTTGTCTATGAGCTTTTTGACTGACTGGGACCATCTCTTTGTGGATATAATTCCACCACAAGAGCCTTCCACCGTCGGACCGGAACATCCTATGATCATGCCAGGGTTGAAACCCTGCGCCGAGTACAGCAAGGCCTTCCCCCGGGATGATCCCTATGGGAAGTGCCTCAGGTGCCTGGGCAAAGACCACATGGTCTCAGCCTATTCCATCTGTCTCTCCTTCAAACCATGAAATCAAGGAGAGGGAACAACGATGCCCATTATACAGCAGCCCATCTTGAAGAAGGACGGTTACTTGTGAGTAACCCAGCATTTTTAGAGGAAAGTATGCCATGGCCCCCTAAAAACAGAAGAATATTACATTAATAGTACATTGTCTCCATGTGTCCTCCAATGTCCTTTTCATACTTCCCTGTCCTCCTTTCCAGGCTTTGGTATCTGGTAGCCCTACTCTTAATAAATTACTGTATCAAGGAGTTCCTTGATGTGCACATGGAATCCACCATTTTCTGACAAGACTATTACACCTCTCTTCAGACTAGATAAAATAGAACATTGCTAACAATATTGGCTGTACTTTGACTGTATAATGGGTATGCTGAGAAGGTTAGTCACTCCAACTTCTCTGCAGGGAGGGTAATGGAAAATCCTTAACAGGAGAACAAAGAAACCAGGCAGGTATTAGTAGGGAGACATTTGGACTTGAGAGGGTTTATAGAGAATCTTTGGTAGAAGAGAGGATGAGAGAGGCAGGCTTTCATAACAGGAGAGGCCAGGTTCAGTTGAGGGACCAGTCAAGGGCAGAGAGTTAGCTGACTAAAGAAATCTCCATTTTAAGAGCAGGGATGGCTGGTTAACTTTGAGCAAGTGGGGAATAAGAGAAAAAATTATGTCTATTTGTCCCCATGGCATCATGCAGGGGCATCGCTGGCACTGGGCACTCCGGAGCACATGCCCCGAACCCCAGCGCCAGTGCCCCGGATCTCTGGTCCAGGGGGCGGGGCTGCAGGCCAGGGGCAGGGCCTGTGGGCAGGGGCGGGGCCTGGACCCGTGCCCCGGGTCCCTCCCCCAGCCAATGACACCCCTGGTGTCATGTCTGCCCATGAGCATGGAAAATGAGAGGATTGTCCCTTGGAAAGTTGCCTGTTATTGACCAAAAGGTGTAGCCAATTGTTTGACTATGCTCATGGTTTTTTCTTAAAAATATTCACAGGACCAAAAAACCAAACATAGACAAATGTGTTGTCTAAAGAAAGCAGTACAATACAAAAAGGAGACATGCATACCTTCCTTCAAGGAAGCGTCTTTCTGCAGCATGTTCATCTTCCAGAGAAAGTGTTCTTTAAAGATAAGCATTTAAGATAGTAGTATTCATAGGATGATTTTATGGGTTATCAAAAGTGGTAACTCACTCTAATTCTCTGCTATTCTGAGGAGGTTATTTTGCTGACAGTATGGAACTGTGGCTCCTTAATATAAGCCCTTACTAATTTCCAATAATGGTTTAAAAAATATAGCCAAACATTGTTAGTCTGCTGGTAACAGCTGAATCAAAAGAATTCTAAAGTTGGAAATGTAATAAACAGTTATTTTAATTACTGAAATGTCAGTTTAATTCAAAATTTCTCTACTCTGGTGACCGTGGCAGTATGCGGGTGGAGAGGAAATATGAGACTACTCAACATGAGTGAAAGTTATCACTTCTGAGTCTTGGATTCTAAATGCCATCGAGCAGGAGTTGATTCTCCCTGTGGTTTTTTATGTTATGAAGAATACACTGAACAAACACCATTTAAGGGTAAATAAGACCTGTGTATTTTCCCTGTGTAATAATTGTTACCATTAATTGATAATATTCACCTTTGACTGAGAATGAGGGATAGAAGGGGAAATTGCACAGAGGCCTGGCAATTTAAAGGGGCCCATCCTTTAATCTTGCACCCGCAGCCCTATTAAGACTCCCCATCCCACTCCACACAAGACCCTGCACGGCTCTGTCACTCGTTGTTCACCATATTGCTCCTTCACCTCCAGTGGCTGCTCCACTGCTGCTTGCCACATCCCTCCCCTTCTGTTCAGATCTGCTGGCTTTTGGTCACCACTTCGGAGAAGGGAGGAATGTGGAGGAGAGGAGAGGGACCAAATGGTTTGAGGGAGGGATGTGGTGGTGAGTGGGCTGAGCAGGTGAGAGGGTGCGATATGGTGTGAAGTGGGGCCCAGAGCAGAGCAGGCGTGAACTGTGAGTGAAGCCCTGGGCAGAAGAAGTGGGACTGAGGCTGTTGTCCTCTGGGAACTGAATTGCTGTCAGTGGACCTGATGGTTATATAAGGACATAAGAATGGCCATACTGCGTCAGACCAATGGTCCATCTACCCCAGCAATCTGTCAGTGGCTAATATCAGGTGCTTCAGAATAAATGAACGGAACAGGTAATCATCATCCAGATAATTGTCACCTATTCCAAGCTCTAGGCAAACTGAGACTATGGACACTTCAGAATATGGGTTTGCTTCCCTGCCCATTCTGGCTAATAGCCATTGATGAACATATCCTCCATAAACTTATCTAGTTCTTTTTCGAGCCCTGTTATAGCTTTGGCTTTCACAACACCCTCTGGCAAACAGTTCCATAGGTTGATGGTGTGCTATGAGAAGTACTTTCTTTTGTTTGTTTTAAACCTGTTGCCTATTAATTTAATTGGGCAACCTCTGATTCTTATGTTGTGGAAAGGGCTGAATAATACTTCCCTAATCACTATAGCAGTAATGATTTTATACACCTCTATCATGTTCTCTCTTAGTCTTTTCTTTCCCAAGCTGAAAAGACCCGCTCCAATTAATCTCTCCTCTGGAAGCTCTTCCTCAACCTTCATGTTTTTTGTTGACCTTTTCTGTACTTTCCAATATATCTTTCTTTCTTTCTTTTTTTTTTTTCGCAAGGGGGCAACCAGATCTGCACATGGTATTCAAGATGTGAATGTGCCGGGGATTTAAAAAGAGGTAATTTGATATATTTTGTCTTATTAGCTATCCTTTCCTAATGTTTCCCAACAATATGTTAGCTTTTTTTTTTTTGTCTGGCACTGCACATTGAATGGATGCTTTCAGAGAACTCACTTCAACAACAGCAAGATCGCTTTCTTGAGTGGTAACAACTAATTTAGACCCCTTCATTTTACATGTGTAGTTAAGATTAGGTTTTCCAGTGTGCATTACTTTGCATTTATCAATTTTGAATTTCATTTGCCATTTTGTTCTCCATTTTCTTTGTATTATTTGTTATTGAGGAGGAAAATAGATTGTCTTTATTCCTGTTCTTGGATTGTTCTTAGAAAAAAGCTATGTTCACATGTAAACTCTTATTTCAAAATAAGTTATTTTGAAATGAGTTATTTTAAAATAAAATCCTTATTTCAAAATAACTTAAATTGAAATAAGCAAATGTCAAATTGAAATAAGGGAAAACCTCAGAGCGAAATAGCTTGTCCGGACACAGGACTTGCTATTTCGCTTCAGGAGAGGGGCAGCCTGGGAGGTGTAGCAACATGGCCCCTTGGCAGGGCCATGTTGCCAGCCAGGGCTGTCCCTAGGGGGGAGCGGGGCCCAGGGAGAATCAGTTTGTGCAGGGCCTCCCCCATTTTAAACTTTGCAGGCAGTGTTCCCTCTAAGTCAGTGGTTCCCAACCTGTGGTCTGGGGACCCACAGAGGTCCACGGACACATTGCAGGGGGTCTGCAGAGCCTCTCCCTACCCAGGGCCGAAATCCAGCTACAGCCCTGATGCTCCCTGCCAGGGCTGCCTTTCCCAATCTGTGGCTGTATCCTGGCAAGGGAATGGAGCCACAGCAGCTCCCTAGCAGGGGCAAGGGCAGGGGACCACAGCTGCTGCAGCTCAGCTCCCCGGTGGTGCGGGCAATGGTGGTGGCAGCGCTGCTCAGCAGCTGTCCCACTAGTGTGGGCCAGAGTCTGCCCATGCAGGCCAGATTACATAATCAGCTGGGGGGGTCTGCAAAGATTTTTTTTTCTTACAAAGGTGTCCCCAACCTGAAAAAGGGAACCACTGCTCTAAGCTGATGATGCAGCTGAGCAAGTTCCCTGCTGGTTCTCCAGGCCCCAACGGGCTTCTTCCCTGCTGCCCACTGCTGAACATAACTTGTTCAGCTGCATCATCAGCTTAGAGGGAACACTGGGCAGTGTCATAATTTTTCTTTAATAAAATCATAAATGTCTAGCCCTCAGGCTAAAAAGTTGCAGAGAGAAGCAGAAAAGCATGACCTGACTTTATCCTAAAGGCTCAAAACCCAGAAGTCAAAGAAAATAGCTCCCCCTCATTTATTATTTCTCTAAACATCTCTTTATTTTTAAGTGACTTTTAATGATATATTTAAGCCAGATTTGTGACTATTTTTCATGTTTGGGGTAGGCAATACTGAATGTGTCATGGTGATATTTCATCAACCTCACAGCCAAGTGGACAGGAGCATCTGGAGGTATTCTTCTTTGTGGTTCTGGTTTTCTGTTCAAGATGGGCACACAATTCTACAAGTTTAATAATTTTTCTTAGATGAAGTTTTTGTTAAATTGAAAATTGAGAGAGAGAGAGATGCTATTTTTGGATAATATCAAGAAATAAATCCAGGTCCTCTCTTACCTTAACGCACTGGATTCCAATTGTCTAAGGCATGTTATTTCCTTTATGCTGCCTGACTCTCTCCTTTCCCGTCTAATTTTAATATATGTATTCATACATTCCTCACTGCTTTGCAGGTGATCTAAGTAATGAAACTCAGGTACTGGTTGAGGATGAGAGGAAGAAACAAGGGACCTTTGGCCTCCTCTCAGATACCCTGATGTAAAACAAACAAGAAATCTTAAGGCACTGTTAAAGATTTTAAAGATTTAAAAATTTATTTATTTGTGAGCTTGTACAAGTGCCGCAAGACTCCTTGTTTATTTTACATCAGGGATTCCTTGTTTGTTTCACTAAACTAGACCCACATGGCCACAGCTGCTTTCCTCTTTACCATACTTTGGAACTGGTGGTCTGACTGCAATCAATGACACTGGGGCATATTTACAGTGCAGAAGGAAGGACAAAAAAACTTTTTAAATGTGTTTATTGATGGCCATTAACCCTAAACCCCCAGTATTTCCATATAAGTGCTAGCCTGGGGTCTTCTCTCTCAGGTATAATAGATCATTATCTGCACAGAGAAGTTTGCTCAAAAAGACACCCCTGAAGACTGAAAACTCTTGCTAAGTGTAGAAGGAAAAAAGTTCCTTAATATCTCAAATGCTTTCTAGAGATGCTGATGTAAATTCAAAGAGAAAGTCCTGATTTGTAAAGGTTGGGGATGTGACATTCTCCTGAATTTATTCCCTGTTTGCTTGACTGAGGCTGGCTCTATAAGTTTTATCTCAACACTTGCCCTTTCTCTTCCCCTCAGGGAGCAGTTGTGGGAAGGTGGCTACTTAAGTCAAGAGTTACTGTAACCAAACGCTGCCTGTCTGAATTCCCTTCCCCTTTCCCTGACCAACCGGAGCTGCTCCCTGGGCAGGCTAGCTCCTCAGCTTGAAGAAGGTCCCTGCTCCCTTACTCCTGCCGGTTTTGTGGGACCCCCAAAAGCGCGAGGCCCCCCAAAGTGCAAGGCCTAGGGCAGTTGCCCCTTTTAGCCCCCCTTAAGGATGGCTCTGTTGCCAGCCAATTGCATAAAAGCAGGAACTGACCTCACCGCCCTGTCCATTGTGACTGCCAGGAGGTTGCAAGAGAGATGGCTATGGATGCAGCCTGGCTCCCATACCATCCTTGAGCACTTAGTTGACCCACTGCTAGCCTGCAGGGTGCTGCCCTGCTGTGGGACACACTCTTCCCTGAGCCTGATGAGCCCAAAGTTGAGCCCCAGACCATTGTCTCAGTGGCCCTCACAGCAGCAATAGCTCCCCATCTCCCTTCTGTGCCACAGCGCATCTGGGCTCTGGACGCCAGCACAGACTGGTGGGAGCAGGTTGTCCTGTGAACCTGGAGCAGTGAGCAGTGGAGGAGGAACCTCCGGGTTAGCAGGGAGACCTTCACCCACCTCATCGCTGAGCTCACCCTGGTCCTGTGCCGAAGGGACATTGTGATGACAGCAGCCATCCCCGTGGACAAGAGAGTGGCCATTGCGCTCTGAAAGATGGCCACTCCCGATTTCGACAGGTCTGTTGCCCATCTCTTCAGCATCAGGAGGTCCACTGTCGGTGGAGTGCTGCTGGAGGTCACCCACGCCAACAGCACAGTCCTGCTGCCACTCCTCGTCACCCAGGGAGCGCTGCAGGACACCATCGCTGGCCTCACCACCATCGGGTTTCCAAACTGTGGGGGGATACTCAATGCCACCCACATCCCTGTGCGGGTCCCACAGCACCAGGCAGCCAGCTACAGGAACAGAAAGGGATACCACTTGGTCATGCTGCAGGCCCTTGTGGACCACTGCGGCATGTTTCAGAACTGCTTCTTCGGATGGCCAGGGAGGGTGCACAATGCCAGGGTTTTGTGAAACTCCTCCCTGTAGCAGGGCATGTCCACCTTCTTCCCCCCCACATAATATCATTGTTGGGGATGTCGAGGTGCCTGTCCTCATTGTCACTGATGCGGCCTACCCCCTCCACCCCTGGCTCATGCAGCCCTACATGGGACCCCTCGATGCTGGACAGCAGCTTTTTAACTGCCGCATCAGCCACTGCCGCTAGGTGGTTGAGCGAGCTTTTGGCAGACTGAAGGCCCACTGGAGGCAGGAGCATTGCTGCTTACCCAGACAAGACCTGGGGCCCAGGTATGCGCCCCACCCCACTGCCGATGGCCCTGCCCCCTTACCCTGTTTCTGGGCCCAAGCCCAATCCTCTCTTGGGCTCCTGCCGCTGCAGGTGGCCGGACCCTGAATCCTCAGGGGGAGCGGCCGGGAGTGGCAGTGCTGCAGCAGGCAGCCAAGCCCTGGATCCCCGGCTGGGAATGGCAGCACCGCGGCTCCCGGCCTCTACTCTCGGCCAGGGATCTGGGGTCAGGCTGGTGGCCCGAAACTTGGGGCACTGGCTCTGGGATTTGGGGCATGTGCCCCATGTGCCAGGTACCAGTGATGCCCCTGGCTGGAGGTGCCTCCTCCAATACCTACATGTAGCCGAGGACAGAATTGCAGAGGTCATCAGTGCCAGTACCCACCATGTGGGAGGCCGAGGCAGAGCTTGTTAGTGCCTGGTTCCAGCAGCCAGAGGGCCTGAGGGAGTGACTGCCGCACAGAGCAAGTGCTGTGTGGGAGGCACTGAGAGACCTGTTTGTCCAGGAGGACATTTGAGGACCAGGCCTGCCCCACCACACCACACCACCCGCTCCCCCATTCTGCCACAGCCAGCCCCCACCCACACCCTGAACCCAACCCAATAAAACACTGAACTAGAACTGTATCCTGTGTGAACTTTTATATATAAAAAGAAGGCGGTTAGAGAAGGGGGGGCTTGGGAGGCAGCAAGGTTCAGGTGGGGGCAGAACTGGGGAGGGACTTAACTGGGAGCAGGGATGTGGGGCGGGGGCAGAACTTGAGGGGGGGGGACCTAACTAGGAGCAGGTTTGTGGATGAGGGTTTGGGGACAGCCAGGTGGGGTTATGTTATGGGGGCGCCACCTCTGGGCCATGGCCTGCTGCCTCACACCCTTCCCCATGGCCACCCCAGGTCTGGGGGCACTGGTGGTGAGGGAAAGTGGGGTGCCATGCTGGAGGTCCTTCAGGGTCCTGGGGTGCAAGGTGGTTGGCAATGCGCAGCAGGCTGTAGGCAACATCCCGTATGGCTACAGTCAGGGCTTCCTGGGTTGCAGCCTGCTGCTCCACCGCCACCGCCTGCTGCTCCATTACTGCAACGACATGGTCATTCACATCTGCGGCATGCTGGAGTTGCCGGATGGCGGTCTCCTGGCGCCTCACCCGCTCTACTTGCCAGGCCCAGGAGGAGTCTCCTGCTCCCTGGCCAAGCTCCAGCAGGCTGGCCAGGATCTCGTCACGAGTCCAGTAGGGTCGGCTCCTCAGCCTCCTGGTGATCAGTGGGCTTGCAGGCCTGGGACGCCGGGTGGGCGCACGAGCTGCAGGCCAGAAGGGAGAAGAGTTACTCTCAGCCTACTGGCCTTGGGTGTGCACAGGCTGTGAGCTGCAAACACCTCTGCCCTGATTGCCAGCAGGATTACAAATCAATGTGCTGTGTACATTGCACTCAGGCAGCATGTAGCTCAGGAAGTCTCCCAGCTGCAGGCTTTCTGCCCTGCTTGCTGCCACGTCTGCCTATTGCCACCCCCGTGTTGAGGGACCCCCATCCTGCCTGGACCCGGGACCCTGTCTCCACATGTCTCCCTGTCACCTGCATCCACGGGAGAGTCTGTGCACACATCCCCGGGCCTGAGCCATACCTGTCCCAGGGCCGTGCCCCCTCAGTACCCATGCCATTGCAATCCTGGGCCTGCCTACATGGGGTGGGGGGGAACACTCACCAACTGACAGTTCTGATGTCCGCCTTGATGTTGCCTCCAAAGCAGCTTCCTCCTTCATCTCCCCCTTGGGCTCCTCTTTGGGGCTGCTGGCCCTCTCCTCCTGGCCGGGGAACAGCTCCGGGCTAGCAGGTGGTGTGGTCCCGGGCTGGCTGGTGTCTCTCATGTCCAGGGAAGCCTGAGGGTCTAAGGGGCCTCCCTCAGGGGATTTGGCCAGGGTGCAGAGCTCTTTGGGAAGGGAGGCCGCTGAGCTCCTGGTCCAAAAAAGCATCCAGTTCCTGGTAGAAGGGGCAGCTGGTGGCAGCAACTGGCCCCTGGAGCTGCCTGGCTTCCCTCGCCCAGGCGTAGTCCTGCCTCAGGCTCTTCACTTTTGAGTGCACCTGCTCGGTGGCGCACTCATAGCCATCAGCAGACAGGGCCTCACTGATGTCCTGTACACGTCCCAGTTGCAGTGACATTCCTGGAACCTGGCATAGACATCCTCTGTGCCCCAGATCCTCAGGAGGCAGAGGGTCTCCTCCTGGGATCACACAGGCACCTGGCATTGCCCCTGCTCTCCAGCACCCCAGGCCTGGGCTATGCTGTGCGCAGCGTGCAGGCACGAGGCACCAGGGTGGCAGGGCACTTCCTGGTTCCTGGGCACCCTAGAAGGAAGAAGGTCGAGTCATGCTGGATTTGAAATAACCGTTGTTTCAAAACAACACGTCTGGATGGCGTTGTTTTGAAACAATGGATATTTCAGTTTCAGGCGAGGTTTTATTGTTCTGAAATGACGAACGTTATTTTGAAATGATGGGGTCCTGGCATTTTGAAATAAAGAAATGTCGTTTGAACAGCTCAACTTTTATTTCAAAACAATGGTTGTTGTTTCTAAATAAAAACCTCGTGTGGACATAGCCAAAGTGTTACTGGTGATAGCTTTCCACATTTTTTCATAAATTTCACTTCAGTGTGAGGAGACATTTTCAAAAGGATACACTTGTTGGAAGGTGCACTTCACACTCACAGAATTTCTTCCTATATTGTACATCTAAAATTGAACTGAGGGTGAAAAATCTGATTAGTTGTGCCTCTAAGACCTTGTTTTCACAGTCATTCACCCCTGCAGTCTGGGGCACGGGATGTATAGTTCTTGCAAGGATTCCACACAACACCCATGGTCCTGCACGTTCAGGACAAGTCCCCAAAATCATTTCTTTCCCTATCTAGAGGAACCGCACTGGCTTCTCATGTCAATTTTTCAGCTTATGGTGCAGTTGTTACATCTCCTGAAGTTAATTCAAATGATTATTTTTCCATGTAATGCTATATATTTAAACATTAAAACATGAGTTCTAGAAATGTGAAATGAAAGAATGCATGCTAAGGAAGAGTGAAATGCTATTCAATTTAAAAAAGAAAACAAGGAGTCGTGTGGCACTTTAAGACTAACAGATTTATTTTTCGCATGAGCTTTCGTGGGAGAAAATCCCACTTCATCAGATGCATCTGATGGAGAGATGGAGAGATGCAGGGCCGGGTGCCAGGGCAGGTAGGGCCCAGGGTTGGCGGGCGCAGAGGGGCACCCTGGCCACAGGTCCCACAGAGACAGGTGGCACCGGGGTCACAGGCCCTTGTGTGCCAGAGGGTGGTGACCAGGGACTGGCTGGGAAAGATGCAGCAGCATCTTGGGTGGGGTGGAGAGCAGGCAGGGCATACCACTGGCAAGTGGCGTCGGGAGACCCCCTAGTGCAAGGTGTGGCTGGGTCCAGTTCACCCTCGTGGGCACCACTGGCATGTGTGCCTCCAGAGTATGGTTCCCAGATGTCTGGCAAAAGGAGAACATGGTCCCCTTTTTTTTGCTCTGTTCTTCTTTTTATCCTCACATTCTCTGTCTGGCAGGCAGTTCAAAATACAGGGGTTTGTCTGGCTTTTTCCTATGGGGGTTGAAGGATCCTGGACTGCCATAGAATACTGATTTATATGGGAAAGTGTTCCAGGGCACCTTAAACCCTGACAACTACCCCGGCCAGACAACCTTTTTGCCCAAGGTCCTCCAATGTCCTCCTTCGGGTACTGTCCTGGCCTCCTTCCAAGGTTTGGGGGCCAGGAGCCCTACCCCAGGGCAATGTCCACGGGATCCTGGGACTTGCTGACAGTCAGGGCAGAGGTGTGTGCTGCAGATAGGTGCACACAGACAGGGCCAGCAGGTGGCAGGGGAGAACTGTGTTTTCTGCTTCCCTGCAGCATGTCACAGAGCTTCTCCCTGGTGGCCACCACTCACACCCGGACCCCAACGCCTGAGCCCCAGGGCACCCCCGCGACGGCGGAGGGCCCCCTGGACCCCCAGCGAGCTCCTGGAGAGCCTAGAGGAGCTGGGCCAGGAGATGCACGCTGCCACCCAGGCCTGGCAGCGGGAGCAGGCGCAGCGGCAGGTGGCTGGTCTCCGTGCCCTGGAGCGCCTTGTGAGCATGGAGGACAGGGCTGCGAGGGCGCCGGAGCTCCTGGTGGAACGGCTGCCAGCGGCCATCTTGGAGCAGGCTGCAGCCATCGCTGAGCAGGCCACAGCCATCAGGAGCTGGCTGAGAGCCTGGTGCCCCGACACCATGACGAGGCATCACCGCCTGGACTGCCACAGCGATGACGGCGGGTGGGGGGCGGCCGTGGGCGAGGGCGGGGCATGCCACCCCCCCGGACCCTCCCACAGGCCATGCCTAACCTCCCCCCTGCCCCTTGGACTTCTTCACCCCTGTCCCCTCCCAAGTTGATGCTTCCTCCCCCAAGTTCCCCAAGTCCCCAAAGTCCCCTCCCAAGTTAATGCTCCCTACCCTGGGCCTCCCCCACATTGCCCCATGCCTTACCCCCCCACCCTTCCCTGATTGTAAATAAACCCTTTAAAACGTATGTCTGGTTCTCAGTGTTTTTGTGTGGGGGGGTAACAGTGCGGGTGGATGGGTGGGGGATAGCTGTGGGTGAATGGGGGAGAGGATGATGTGCAGGGCAGGCCTGGCCCTCATAGCTCCTCCTCACTGAAGGCGACCTAGAGGGCGTCGCGGACAGACAGGGCTTGCAGGTATGGCTGCTCACGTGTACGCACACATCCGGGCTGTTCATAGGCCCTGCCAAGGAGCTGGGCCTCAGCCTCCCATGCCAGTGGAACGGGTTTCCCATGCTCCTCACAGTAGTTGTGGAGAGTTGCACATGCCACAATGACCTGGGGCAGTCTCCTCTCTGCGAGGTGGAGGCGGGTTAGAAGGCACCTCCACCATGCCTTGAGGCGTCCGAATGCATGCTCGACCACCTGGTGGCAGCAGGCCACGCAGCAGTTAAAGAACTGCCGGCCGGGGTCGAGGGGCCCTGCATAAGGCTGCATGAGCCAGGGCCGCAGGGTGTAGGCCGCCTTCACCACGATGACGATGGGCACTTCTACTCCCCCAAGGTAGATGTTGTGAGGGGGGAAGTAGGTGCTGCCTCAATGCCCTGGTACAGGGCTGAGTTGTGAAGGACCCTGGCATCATGGGCCCTCCCGGGCCATCCCACATAGCAGTCCAGAAAGAGGCCCTGGTGGTCCACAAGGGCCTACATGATCACAGAATGATAGCCCTTACGGTTCCTGTATTCAGCGGCCCTGTGCTCCGGCGCGCGCACGGGGATGTGCGTGCTGTCCAGGATCCCCACACAGTTGGGTAAGCCGAGGGTGGCCATCCCGGGCATGGTGTCCTGCAGCTCCCCACGTCTCACCAGCCGTCGCAGGAGGACGAGATTGATGGCCCTGGTGACCTCAATGAGAATGGTGCCGGTGGTGGACCTCCTGACGCCGAACAGATGTGCCACTGCCCTGTGAGACTCTGGAGTGGCCATCTTCCAGAAGGCAATGGCCACTCTTTTGTCCACTGGATTGGCGGGCCTCATGAGGGTGTCCCTGTGGTACAGGTGTGGGGCAAGTTCACCGACCAGGCGGGTGAAGCTGGCCCTGGTCATCCTGAAGTTCTGCCTCCACAGGTCATCACCCCAGGAGCGCAGGGCGACCCTCTCCCACCAATCTGCGCTCGTCTCCCGAGCCCAGATGTGGCGAGGCACAGGGAGGGGCAGGGGCAGTAGCTCACCCCTGTGGACGAGGTGGATGTACTCCTTGGACAGGGGCCAGTCATCCTTGGGCTCCTCAGACAGGGTGTCCCACACATGCAGGAGACCCTGCATGCGGTCCGAGAGCCTGGGGGTCGCATGGTGCTGTCTAGCAAACCGGGCAGCATCCATTGCTTGCAGCATGCTGCTAGCCAGAGTGGACAAGGAAGTGAGGTCGGGGCCAGCTTTTATGGGATTGGCTAGCAGTATGGCTGCCGAAGTGGCCCAGGGAGGCGGCCATGTTGCCACACCTCCCATGCTGCACTGCCCCTGAATCAAAATAGCAAGCCCACTGTGTGGACAAACTATTTCAATTTCTGCTTTTTGCTTATTTCGAGGACAGGGTTTTGTTATTTCAAAACAGGTTATTTTGAAATAACCCGTTATTTCGAAATAAGTTATTTCAAAATAACTTCTTTTGAAACAAGCCCTTTGTGTGTGAACATAGCCCTAGTCTTAGGGTGTGTTCACACAGCAGTCTTATTTCGAAACAACAGAGGTTGTTTCTAAATAAGAAAGGCCATGTTCATATGACACACCGTTGTTCCAAAACAACTTAAACCCTATGTGGGGACGGAAAAAATGTTGTTTTGAAATAATTGTTTTGAAACAATGCCGTCTGAACATGTTGTTTCAAAACAATGGTGACTCATTTTGAAATAACTGTTGTCTGAACCTGCTATGTCACTTTGAGCTTTTTTCTTAATTCGAATTAACAAACTGTTAATTCGAATGAACTTATTTCAAAATAAGGCATTATTTCAATACAACTTGTATCAAAACAACTTGTATCGAAATAACCCCCTGTGTGTGAACATAGCCTTAACGTGCCACACGACTCCTTGTTTTTTGTTTTTTTGTTTTTTTTGCTGGACTAGACTAACACGGCTATCCCTTTGGAAACATTCAGTTTTATACACATTAATACCCTGTCAATAAATACAAAGCCTCAGATTGCCATCTAATCATTTCCTGAACAGTCATCTTGTTTTAACTCCAGCCATCTCATGTGGTTGGCCATTTCACAAATCCTATTACCATTTCCATGTCAGAGAAGATAATATTTTCTGGAGCTGAGGTGATCTATGCTGTTTATATTTTTGTACACTTCAATGAATGCCTTTTTCACCATTTTTTTAAATAAGATTTTATTTTTTCAATCTGGCTTTACAATGTATACAATTTGCTCTCTGGATCAGCTTTGTTGTTTTTCTTTATACTTCTCCCCTCCACTGTAACACTTAAAAAAAAATACTGTGGCTGGAGATAAACTGATAGTAACACTGAAGGCTACAAGGCCATTTTTCAAATACTTCTCTTAGCCCAGAATAATATGCAGCAATTTACATGCACCCTATGAACCATTGGACTTCTTAATTATTTTCTCCCTGTATAGAAGGGCCTACTACAATTTAAAGTTACCTGTCAAAACACGGTATGCTTATACAGTTTATTCATCTGGTCATTTTCTACTAAAACACACTGGACTAAATCCAGCTCCAAAATCCCCTCTATGTCTGTGAGAGCTCTGTTCCCTAATGTCAGGCCTAAATTCTGGCTACTATGTACCACGTCTCAATTCTTCATATTGAAGCAATTCTGGAAATGATCTGAGCATCTTTTAAGTTCTGGAGCCTTAACATTTGATGTGTTCTGCTTGGAACTTCTTTAACTGAAAAACTTTTCCTGTATAAATAAAGAAAAAGACTCTCCTTTCCTGCAGGTCAGTTGGAATTCTAAAGCTCCTGCAGAACAATAAATGTCTGTCTGCCCAGCAGATCTGGATATTTTGCCACTATTTCCTAATGATATGCAGCTTCTCTGGGCCCAGACCGCCCCACGACATCATACCAGAAGAGCTTGCATGGCTTTGATAAGGAGCTCAAAAAGTGAGCAGTCCAACTTAGGAGGGAAGCAGATAGTGGGAGAGGACTGATGTGCACTTTTCACTCCTGAAAAGAAGCTTTGCTGGGGCTTCTGCAGCCTTAGGCCTGAGGCCCATCCCTAGGGATGTCGCCAAACTCAAGGGCTACATCTACACTTAGAGTGTTAATTCGAATTGACTGAATTCAAACTAGTCAATTCGAACTAATAATTATTAGTTTGAATTCAGTCAATTCAAATTGACATGGCCACACTAGAAACTCCAATCTGAACTAGCATGTCTCTGGACAGGACTTGCTAATTCAAATTGGAGGAGGGGCAACATGGGAAGTGTGGCAATATGGCCCCCAGAAAGGGCTGTGCCACCACCCAATCCCCTGCTGGGCTCCAGCAGTCTGAGCCTGGCACAGGGAAAAGCATCCCCTCCCCAGCTCTAGCCACGGTGCAGAAGGCAGGAGCCTGGCAGGGGATATTTTCCCCTGGTAGGGCTCCACTGGGGCCAGGGAACCCCCCACACGCAGCTCAGCAGGGGTAGGGCAGAAAGGATTCTGTGCTGTCAGTGCCAGCTGGGGGAATCCTTTCTCCCTTGCCCCCTCTGTGCTGTCAGTGTGGCGCTGGGGGAATTCCCCCTGCCTGCACTGACAGCACAGTGGGGTGGGGGAGAAGGGACCCCAGTGCACGGATGGGTCCCGCTGCCCATGTGCAGGGAATGGACCTTCATGCGCAGATGGCGCCTCGGGGCTCCATCCGTGCGCAGGGGTCCCTTTCCTGTGCACGGCCAGTGGGGCTCCAGTTGTGCATGGGGGTTCTTTCCCGCACACAGCCAGCACGGGTCCAGCCACACGCAGGAGTCCCCACCCAGCGCACTGCCAGTTGGGTTCAGCCACACACGGGGGTCCCATCCCAGCTAGTGGCCAGCGGGGGTCCAGCCGCACATGGGGATCCCATCTGGCACTAGCTAGCACGGCTGGGGCTGAGTCCCAGAGCATTGTTCCAGTCCTCCAAGATCCCTTCCCCAAGCAGGGAGCGGGACTAAAGCCTTGCGCTGGAGTCCCTTCCCGACGCTCGATCCCTATCCACAGCCAGGGTACAGGAACCCCGTTGCCCCTCAGCCAGATCTCGTTGGGGGGACGGAGGCACCTTGGGGCTGCTGGCCTCAGGTGCTGGAGGGCTGGTCTTCGCTCCAAGTGTCAGTAAGGGAGATAACTTATGACAATGAGGCAAAACTTAGCTAAAAGATAAACCTTGTAATTATATTTTTGACAATTTAGCTAAGAGTTAAACTCTGCAGAGGCGACTCAAAACCTCCTTCTTGTTTTGTGGTAATTCCAGACACTAAGTTACTCCCTCTTTTCAGATGAGCTGCTCAACAAAGGTAGCTCAGATGCAAAGAAACTTGCAAAACCATGTCTGCCGAGCAACAAAATTCCAATTGGCTAAAGATAGGGAGTGACAGTGTTCTGTCAGTAACGAAAACAGTAACCAGTCAAAGAACCAATAAGGTGGTGGCGTAGGTTCTCAAAGGGTGCCAAATATGGTAAAACAAGCGCAGCTAGTTTGAAATAAAAAGGTAGTTTGAACTACAAAGCGCGGTTGGTTTGAACTTACCACTTTGAACTAAGGCATCTACATCGCGCTAGTTCAAACTAAAGTTTGAACTAAGCCCTAAGTTCGAACTAACTGTTTGAACTAACTAGTTTGAACTAAGCAATTCCTTAGTTCAAACTAGGTGTAGCATACTGTAGACATGGGTTAATTGGCCAGTGTAGACATAGTCTTAGTGGCACTATTCTCATCAAATGAGAAACAGTCATTGGATGAAGTAACTGACATATTCCTGATATGAGAATTGTTTTGATCTGATTTGATGGGTTTTGGTTGTGCTGAATACCAACAGGAATAAAAAGATGTCATTTAAAGAGATCCTGGTTCACTTGACTGTGCATCTTTCCTCTATCCAAGAGCAATACTGTGAGGAGGGAATGCAAAAGCAATCTCAAGAACTAAGTAGAATGGTATTAAGAGAAGGGACATCAGGGAACATGACACTAAAAACACAAGTCACAGCAAAAAAACCTTCAACAACATAAAAAAAAATAGGGCTTAATAATTATTGATGATGACTCAGGAGGCATTGACACTGTTTTGGGTAGGAGAGATCTCTTGGAAACAAAATCTATAGCCTTAACTTACAGGCTAAGGCACATGCTGCTGGAGATAGTTACGGTCCACATCTCAGTACAATCTTGGAGTGAGAATTAGTCATTTCTGCACCAACTCCTACACATCCATCCCAGTGGTGAGAAGGATGTGTTAATACTGGGTGAAGTTGCTGAACAAAGCATTCTACCAAGCCAAAAATTATATGGATGGTGGAGCAGTTCCTAATTTTGCAAAACAGTCTGGGATTGGTAGCTTCTAGCTGGATGTGATCCAGGGACAAATTTTCCTTTTCTCTGAAGAGGATGCTGAATACTGACAGAAATTTGCTTCTTTCCACAAGGCTTATTTTTTTGTATGAAAGAGAGTTTCTCCTGGAGAAAGTCCATTCCAGGCCTCAGACTCCAGTATTTGGACTAACTTCATATATGAAAAGATCTTTTGATCCCCAATACCTATTGATCCCTTGGGCAAGAATTACTTGGCATGACAGGAAGTCTAGAGAGCTTTGGCATCATACTGCTGCCAACATTTCACAGAACGATAGGCCAAAACTTTACTAAATCAAAACTGTCACCATGCTGGCATCCATTACACATTTTTATCAAGCAACTAGTAGGTCTTAAGAAGCATTTGCCATTTTATACCAACCCAATAGGATTTCAGGCACAAAAACTGCTGTTTTCTTAGATGAGGTGAATGAACTCCAAAAATTATACCTGCAAACTCCTAGACTTCTTCAGATCTCCAGCAGTTGTGAATAAATAATCTGGAGCCTAATGGCAGACAATAGATGCTGCTGCTAAGCAACCACCATGTCCTGCAGCACTAACTGTGCTTCAGGTACTGTAGTTAACTACTGAAGTGCCTAACAATACCACAATGGAAACATTAATAAATTATAAGGCAGGTTCATGAAGCAAATATTTTGAGTGCTTTGTGGTAGACAGAAACTAAGATTATTTCTTCAGTCTCGCAAGCACGAATACTCATATACAGTGCTATTTAAATATTAGCACTGGGGCTAGAGCATTCACATGTAATGTTCTGAGTTCGGATTTAGGCATTATTATAAAGTCAGGCAGAAGGGCTACAAAAGAGTATTTGAGGGCAGGTACATCAGCCCCAGAATGTTAAAGGCACTCGTCCCTACAGGCAAGAAAAAGATTAGTACAGGATATTTAGTAACACCTGAACCCAATTAAAGCCTACATCAAACCATTAAACCCAGTTTCTGCTACAGAAGGATAGGAAGAGAAGGTGGGGTGGATGGGAATGAGGACAGTAAAGGTGTAGGTGAAGCAGAGCAGGGATTGGAATCAGTCTCGAGGGTTGTCACTGCAGATGGCGAAAACTTCCCTCAAAAATGGGAGATAGCTAGGAGATTTCCCCTGGCGGAGGAGTGTCAGGAGAAAAACACAGACAGTAGGTTGGGAGACAGGCTGGTACTTTTTGAACCACACAGCAACACCACCAGGCCTACAGCATAAGCAGAGAAGACAACAAAAATTACTCGGTGAACAGAGGTGGCTTCTGGGGTAGGCAAAGCAGCTGGCCACCTAGGGTCCTGAGCAGTAAGGGGCCTTATAGCGGTTGTCTGCTTTGTCTAATCTACCACTCCCGGGGTGGCAGGGGAATGGGCGCCACAAACCGCCATGGCCAGAGGCTGTGCTGCCCACTCTCCCTCCTCTTTGCTCTGCTGGAAGGGCAGAGCAGTGCTCCCTGCCTACCCTCTCCTAGCTGTGCCTCCATGGAGAGGGCTGGCTTGGAGCTGCGGCATGTAGGGGGAGAACCCTGGAGCGGCCGACTCCGAAGAGTCCAAGCTGACTTGCCCCCCACCATCTCAGGACTGAACGGGCCGGATCCAGGAGCAGGAGGCAAAGCGGCCTGGACTCTTCTGAGCAGGCTGCTCCAGGTCCCCTCTTCCACACACTGCAGCTCCAGCCAGGCCCTCTCTGCCCCCTGGGGAGTCGCGGACATCTGGAGGTAGGCGGGGAGTGCTGCTCTACCCTTCCTGTGGATCAGAGAGGAGAGCGGGCAGCGCAGCCTACTGGTGGTCCATGGCCCCCCCAGGGTGCTAGGTTCTGCCATGCTTTCCCTAAGATAGGGGGCAGTGGAAAACTGGGGCTACAGAGGGGGATCCAGAAGCAGGGAGTTGGGAATGGGGGGGGGGCATGTTTAGGGCTGCAGAGGGGAGCAGGGCCATGGTGAGGGTGCCAGTGGTGGGCCCACAATTGCCTAAAGCTGCCTCTGTCCCTGAATTCTGGCTGATAGAGACTTAATGGCTAACCCCCACACTCGTGGGCAGCAGAAGGGCAGACGAAGGCCACCACAAATGTACTGTGACTAGAAGACTTGTCCATGGTAGGGCAGATCTTACCTTAGCCTCTGTTGCCAGCAGAGGAAGCTCTAACACAGCAGATCTGAGGTGTGCCTTGCCGTACTGTATAAACAGTAGTGGCCAGATTATCAGAAGTACTGAGCGCCATAAATCCCATTGAAGTCAGCGGAACATGCAGGTGCTTTGGACCTTAGAAAAGCATGACACTTTAATCAATGTTCATATGGATATGCAAGATGGATTTACAAAGCTAAACTGCATTGGAACTATGAATATACACATAAATGTGAATCAAGTGAATGTCAGAGGTTGACCTCTGTGATAGTATCCTCATAAGAACTCTGACACAAATATAAGTACTTTTTAAGGCATGCAGTCTTTGGGACAGTTTTATTGGTCAGTCAATATTTGCATAAACTGGCATTCTCTGTTTTAATCTTCTGGCAATGGAAAAACTCATTCATGGAAAAGACTGCAGTGGCACAAAGTAGCCACAGTATCAGATATGTAGGGAATGGCATATGGCCAACACCATCCACAAAGTGTAGTTGTATTGTCAGAATGGCTGAAGATACATTGATTATGTACATCTCCATAGCAGCCTCCTTTCAGAGGGAAAACTGTTTGGAATTTAACTATACATTAAAGCTGTCCACTCTATCCAACCAGAAATCTTGAGACCAACTTGGAACCAAAAGTGTTCCTTGCAAGTTGCACCAATACTGGCATGCTCTTCTTGGAAATACTCAGGTTTGAGAGACACTTTGCTACCACCTACCAGTCCCATTAGGAAGCTTTACCTGTGCCTTTTGGGGTTGAGCTTCTCAGCTCCTTCAGCCATGGGCGACTCAATCACTCTTCTATGAACTCTAGGCCCTGCTGCCAATCTACTGATTAGCAAGCCCACTGAATATCTCTTTGGAGTGTTTCACATTTATTCCACTGGTCCCCTGTAATCTACAGATTCACTTCTTCTAAAGATACAGAACATCCCAGCTTACAAATGGCACCTTAACTCAGCGCCACTCTACTTACCACACAGTGCTTAAATATGTTTACAGTGAATGAAGTACATGTTTATTTAATAAAACACAGAGATTCAAATAAATGGTTACATGCAAAATAAAATCATAACAAGCATTGTAGACTCTAGGCTTAATTAACTTGCTATCTCTTGTCTTGTAGAATAATGCAAACCCAAAATCCTTGCAGAAGTTCACAGCCGGTCTTGGCAGACACACTGTAGTTTGACTCCTTGGTGAAGAACCCTGTGTATATCCTTGTCCCTCCAGGTATACTTTATTTTATCCTATGAATTTTCTCTCGTAGATTTTTCAATATCTTTTTGCCTGTGATTCACTATGAAAACAGGCCTGCAATGTGTGATATATAATGTAACACACTTATGACCAAAGAAGGAGAAAAGCATCAATTACCTTATGCCTGAAAGCACTATGTCCAAAGCACATCCTTTTGATCTGCCTTAATGCCAAGACCTGATGAACATAGTTTTCAGTATAGATAGAAAAGTTCTTGAATATAAGCTGAACTTTAATTTCACAATGATTATGTTGGGCCAGTGGGATATTGGCTTGTGGCAGAGACCTCAAATGACACACTTTGGTGAACTGTTATGAATATCTGATCCAAGGTCTCCCTGTAAAACCTTGTGCCCTCTCCAGTTGGCGTCAAGAAAGTCCCTGGGTCACTATTGACCCTCAATGGTTATTTTGTGCCCTCCTTGTAGTTAACTGATAGATAATTCAGTGATTTTGCCTCAGTCATATGATCTGTAACACCTTCAGGTGTGAGCACTGCCCGGTGTAAAACCTCAGTAAGTAACTTTTACAGCAAATAACCTATGGTCTATTTTTAACCGGTTCTTTATCCTTTTCTGTGTCTTAATCTGTATCTCCAAAGCTTGTAGTTTTAAGCAGAGGCCCGTCATGTAAAACATGATCAAAGACTTGCTGCAAATCCACATAAAATATATTATATGCATAGCCTTTATCAGCCTTGCCTGTAAAATGAAGATATAGGTACAAAAATCATAGGCTGTAGCAGCATATTTGCAAAGCATTACAATATGATCTGCTACAAAAGACTGTTCTTTTGATGTTTCATTTGTAGAATGTATTGTTCTATGAATAAGATAATCCCTAATATCTCTTTTTACGTACAGAGTGTAACAAGAATGTCAATGAGCTAAGAGATTTATGTAAAGTACTGTAGTTTCTCTATAAAAACAGTATATTGATTTTTTTTTTTTTGGTTTGAAGTATGAATTTGAGATATAGAAGGATCCTCAAATCTGGCCTTTTATAAAAAATATGATTGTTGAAACTTGCACTTAATTTGCAATGATTTCATAAAGGAAATTCTACACAGACTTGCACATTTCACAAAGCATTGCTTTAAATTGTTTCATCAACACGAATAAAGTTTGAAAGACTGAGAATCATAGGGTATATCCACACGTCTTTTTTATTTTGAAATAACGTTGGTTATTTTGAAATAAAAAAGATTAGGTCCACATGATGTTTTCTTGTTTCGAAACGATGACTCCGTCATTTCAAAATAAGAGCTGTCGTTTCAAAACTGCTTAAACCCAATTGGTTTCGAAATGGCGGTTATTTCAAAACAGGCCACTGGACACTTGAGAGCCTGGACGAGCTCAGCCACCAGGCAGAGGCATCCGCCCAGACATGGTGGCGAAAACAGACCGGGCACCAGGATGCTGCCCTGCACCTGCTGCAACAGGCAGCAACCACAGATGACTGCATGGTCACCACACTCAAGCAGCAGCCGTTGGCCATGGAGCGCCTCAGCAACTGACTGACCACCACAGTCGAGGACCTGGTCAGCCGTGTCTGTCTACTAGTGGACTGCAAGGCGCCTCCAGCGGCTGCCAGAGGTCCTCCTTATGGCCTTCCCTGGAGATGGCCCTGGACCTGGGATGGCTGTGGGCAGGGGCATGGGACACCACCTCCACCAGACCCCCCCCCAAAGGCCCCAACTAGGAACTCCCCTCCTAGCCAGACTCCCCAACCACCTTCCCCAGTCTCCCCCTCCAAGTTGCAGGCCCTTCCCCCAGACTCCCCCCACATTTCCACATCCCCTAACCTTCCCCAGTCTTTCCCAGCCTCAGCCCCATGTTCTGTTCAATAAACAGTTTGAAACACATATTAGTGGTTGTCAGTGGTTTTATTGGGTGTGATTCATAGTGCGGGTGGATGGGTGGGGGCTGGCTGTGGGAGAACGGGGGAAAGGGTAGTGTGGGCAGGGCAGGTCTGTCCCTCAGAGTTCCTGCATGGGAAAAGTGTTCATGAGTGCATCACGAACTGTGACAGCCCTCTGTGACGCCTGCTTTTGTGGGGGTACAGGTGTGGATTGCTCGTAGTCGCTGGCGAGGAGCTGTGCCTCAGCTTCCCAGGCAGCAACAACAGTCTTGCCCCACAGCTCGCAGAAGTTGTGCACGGCCACACATGTGCTGATGACCTCAGGGATTGTCCCCTCCACAAGGTGGAGGTGTCTAAGGAGGCACCTCCAGCATGCCTTCAGCTGGCCAAATGCGCGCTTGACCTCCTAGCAGCAGCGGCTCACACGGTGTTTGAAAAGCTGCCGGCTGGGATCGAGGGGCCCTGAGTACAGGTACATGAGCCATGGGTGGAGGGGTTAGGCTGCGTCTGCGACAATGAGGACAGGCACCTCAACTCCCCCGACATTGATGTTACGCGGGAGGGAAGAAGGTACCCACCTCCATGCCCCGGTACAGGGCAAAGTTATGGAGGATCCTGGCATCATGGGCCCTCCCTGGCCATCCCACATAACAGTTTTGAAAGATGCCCCGGTAGTCCACAAGGGCCTGCAGGATGATAGAGTAGTACCCCTTGCAATTTCAGTACTCAGTGGCTCGGTGCTTCAGGGCTTGCACAATGATGTGTGCGGCGTTCAGTATCCCCACACAACTGGGAAATCCCAGAGTGGCAATGCTGGCAGTGGTGTCCTGCAGCTCCCCTTGAGTGACCAGGTGTTGCAGCAGGATACTGTTGATGGCCCTGGTGACTTCTAATAGCACGTTCCCAATGGTGGACATCCCTATGCCGAAGAGATGTGCCATGGACCTGTACGACTAGGGAGTGGCCATCTTCCACAGAGCAATGGCCACTCTTTTGTCGACAGGAATAGCAGGTCTCATGCTGGTGTTCGGTGCAGGAGCGGGGTGACTTCTGCTACTAGGTGGTTGAAGCTGGCCCTGCTCATGTGGAAATTCCTCCACCACTGCTCATCACCCCAGGTTCCGAGCATTATCCGCTCCCACCAGTCTGTGCTGGCCTCTCGGGCCCAGACCTGACAAGGCACAGAAGGGGGCAGGGGAATCAGGTCTGCTCTGCAGCTCAGACGGATGATAGCCTGGGGCACAGGCTGGGCACCTATGTTCCCTCTAAGCTGTGCGCGTGTGCACGCACACACAGGTCGTGAAGGCCATGCACACAACAAAATAAAGCACGCACAAAAAAATTCAACAGTGCTAATATTTTAGTGCTACTTTAAGAAGGCGGTTTCAACGAACACGTTTCAAATAAGGTTTTGTAATTTATAAAATCATTTCCATCACCATATCAAACTAAAATTTAGATATTATTTATATTATACACACTCGCTTCACTCACAAGTTTGACCACACTCACTGGAGTGCGTACAAATTTGGATACTCGTTCTGAAAATTTGTACAAAAGAAACTTTTTGTGCACACAGAGTATGAAAAATTAGAGGGAGCATTGCTGGGCACCATGAGGGTCTGCAAGCAGAGTGTCCCACAGCAGCAGGACACTCTGCAGGCGAGCAGAGGGTCTGTTCGCAGCATGGCGATGGCTAGGCAGCCAGGCAGTGTCCATGTCTGTGTTTTGCAGTGTCCTGCTAGCCAGAATGGACAGAGAAGTGAGGTTGGTGCCAGCTTTTATAGGATTGGCTGGCAACATAGCTGGCAACATGGCCTAGTGAGGGGGCCATGTTGCCATACCTCCCATGGTGCCCTTCCCCTACAGCAAACTAGCAAGTCCTGTGTTTGGACATGCTATTTTACTTGGAGCTTTTCCCTTATTTCAATTTAACGTTTCTTATTTTGATTTAACTTGTTTGAAATAAGGACTTTATTTCGAAACGACTCGAAATAACAAGCTGCGTGTGGACATAGCCATAGTTGGTGTTAAAGAAACTACTGCACTGTGAATCAGGAAGCTCTGTTCTTCAAAGTAGATGGCTTTAATTTTTGGGGTGTTCCATGATTACCAGTGAGCAGAGGGTAGTGAAGAATGGGCTGCAGTACCTAAATCAGCAATAGTCTCTACATGTATTTAAAGTCAGGTGTATATGTATATTCTGTAACAGATACATGAAAAGGATCACAGGACAGCACAAATGTAAGTTCAGTTCTTTACTGTTGTCTTTAAAGCCTCTTACTGCTGTTGACCTCCTAGTCACTTGCTCTGTGGTTGTTCAAGGCAGGACTTTGTGCCAGTAACTGAAAGGAAGGGATTGATTCTGGCAGTAACTATTCAGTACAACAAGGACAAGCGTATTATCAAAGATGATAATATCAGGAATGCAAGGAATGCAAACTGTGTGTCACAGTTACTTGAGTGAGCTGTGCTTTGGATTCCTCTTAGTTTCTCCCTGGAGAGAGGTTTTGCTACCTTCAACCTTGTATTATTAGTGGAACACAGTCCTCTTGGTTCACTCAGAGATTGCATTTCTAGGCTATGGAGCCTTGTCTAACAGCCATGTCCACAAGACAGATTCAGCTGCATTTGGCACCTGCAAGCCCTTTTACTTTGGGAACCTCTGTCAGCAGCTGATTAATATGACTCAAAAACTAGCTTCTTCAAAACAAAGCATTATTTATTCCTTCACCCAAAAGTACATAGCAAAGCAAAGGGTTAAAACTCAAATGGCCTTAATCTTTTCTTGCCAGCTTTTGTAAGCTTCCTTCAATCCAGTTAACCCCATCTTTGGCTGAGAGAGACAGACTGCTTTCTAGAGCAGTGGTTTTCAAACTTTTTTCCTCAGGACCCAGTTAGAAAAAAATCATTTATGCCCATGACCCAGCAATTACATCTTTGAGCAATGCATTGCAGTCTTCTGGCAGTGGCAGCAGGGGGTGCCATGACCCAGTGCCTGAAGGTCTGCAACCCAGTATTGGGTCCCGACCCTAAGTCTAACAATCACTGTTCTAGAGCAGGGGTTTCAAATACGCAGTCTGTGGGCTGCATGCGGCCCCTAAAGCTATTTCCTGTGGCCTGCAATGACACTATCATTACCGATATTTGCAATATTGGTGTATGAAAAGGTTTCTGTGGTGCGGCCCTCGGGCTAATGTACTAGTCCTCATGAGGCCCTTTACTAGTCCTCATGTGGCCCTCATGGTGTTTTGCATTTAAGACCCCTGTTCTAGAACATTGTGTCTATCACTGTCACTACTCTCTGTTTAGCATGCTGACAACCAACTCACTAGCCCTCTCTTCTTTCTGCTGGCAACTTTAATATTTTAGCATTCCCTTTGATCCTAGGTTTAAGTGTGGGAAGAGTGCACTTTGTTAGGCTAGTCAGCAAAAGGCCGGGAGTTGTTTTCTGCTTAACACCTTTCTTATTATAACCCCAAGGATCTTGGTAGTCCATCTGATAGAACCTTATCGTTGCTGTTGTTTTGTTTCCTGTTGGTTTCTTTCTTACAGCCTGGTTTGATTTAACTTTGTGCAGCCCAGCATGATAATATCACACAGGTAAGCTAAGATGAATATGATATTTTTAAAAAACTCATATATATATATATATATATATAGCTTCCTCATTCACCACACAGCATGAGTGGGAGATTCCATTCAGAAAGACGTGTTGAACTTTATTGGAAACAAATTGTAAGGCAAGCATATGTTGAAAGACCTAAATCATACAGATGGCCAAGTAACTGATAAAAAGGGGTAAAGAAAGTTTAGGGAAAAAAAAAACAGGATACTCTTTTAAACAAATAAGAAACTTAAAAATGTAAGAATGTTGTAGGAAGAGGATGGATGGCTAATGAAGGGTGATATTAATGTCATAAAAGGCCTTCTTTTCTGAATGTTCAGGTGAAGCAGAAGGTAACATCACAGAGACAAGAAGCTCTTCCCCTGTAAGAAAAAAAAAAGAAATATTAAAAGGTTTTATTATCGCACTGGAGCAGATAATTAGGAAATTACAGCTATTACAAGTTGATAAAGTACCTGAACTCAGAAGTGTACCTGCCTGCCAACTCTCAAATTTTAAAGCTAAGGCTAGACTTTTGAAACATTACCCCTGCTTTTTTTCCCCCTATACTGATTATCTTGTTGCTGATGAAGGATAGTTTCTGTTACTAAGAAGTACAGGGAATTTTTGGAGGATGGAGAAGGGGGGTTTGTGGTGTAATTTAGTAACAGAGATGGGGTTAGAATCATAGAATCATAGGGTTGGAAGGGACCTCATAGGTTATCTAGTCCAACCCCCTGCCAGAGGCAGGACCACTCCCACTAAACCATCCCAGTCATGGTTTTGTCCAGCCGGGCCTTAAACACCTCCAAAGATGGAGATTTCACCACCTCCCTTGGCAGCTCATTCCAAGGCTTCACCACTCGCCTAGTAAAAAAGTTTTTTCTAATATCCAGCCTCGATCTCCCTAACCACAACTTGAGACCATTGCTCCTCGTTCCATCCTCTGTTATTATCGAGAACAGTCGAGCTCGATCGAGAACAGTCGAGTAGAGCATCCCTTAAAGTAGTTGAAGGTTGCTATCAAATTCCCCCTCAATCTTCTCTTCCGCAGACTAGATAAACCTAATGCTTTCAGTCTTTCCTCACAGGGCTTGTGCTCCAGCCCTTTAATCATTTTGGTTGCCGTCCCCTGAACTCTCTCTAGCATGGCCCTGTCCTTTTTGTAGTGGGGAGCCCAAAACTGAACACAGTATTCTAGATGTGGCCTCACCAGTGCAGAATAGAGGGGAATGATCACATCCCTTGATCTGCTGGTAAAACTTCTTTTGATGCAGCCCAGTATGCCATTGGCCTTTTTGGCAACAAGAGCACACTGCAGAAGAAGGCAGAGCAGAAATAGTACTGGAGAATGTAACAAGATTTATGAATTAAAATACACTTCCACTTGTTTTTGTTTTCCCCACGGACATGTCAATCTTGAAGAAACCTTCAGAATAGTAAAGGAAATCATATAGAGACAAGGTGGGTGAGGTAATACGTTTTGTTGGACCAAACTCTTCTGTGAAAAAGACAAGCTTTCAAGCTACTCAAAACTCTTCTTCAGATCTGAGGAAAACATGAATACGAACTCTGTGTAAATTTCAAAAGCTTATCTCTTTCACCAACAGAAGTTGATCCAATAAAGCATATTCCATCAACCATCTTATCTCTTGGTATATCTGCAGTTAGAAGTTATTTCAAAATAACTATTCCTGTCCATGCATGCATTCTGTTATTTCAGATTAAGCATTTCTTTATTTCAAAATAACAAAGCACTATTTTGAAATTAAAAAAAAAAACTACTTTTATTTCAAAATAAAGCTTTAATTGAAAGTTTTATTTCAAAATAAGCCATTCTAAGCTATTCTTTTGCCTGCCTTCCTCTATTTTGAATTAGAAAGTCTAGTGAAGACTCTCTACTTTGAAATAATAACTCCTACTTTATTTTGAATTAGAGAGTCTTCCGTGGACTCCTAATTCGAAATAATAACTTTGAAGTAGTGCTAATTCAAAATAATTACTTCAAATTAAAATCAAAGTAGTTATTTCAAAATAACTATTTTGAATTAATTTTGTAAGTATAGACATAGCCACAATGGCTATGTCTACAGTAGCAAATTAGTTTGAATTAAGGAGCCTTAATTCAAACTAATTTGAATCCTTTGTACACTGGGCTTCATCTAGTTCAAACTAAAAAAATTTTTTAGTTTGAACTAAGAAAAGCTTAGTCCGAAGTGGTTAGTTTGAACTAACTGTTTAGTTTGAGCCAATTTGCATTTTTAGTTCAAACTAGCCCAATGCAGACTTGCTAGTTTGAACTAAATAAGTTCAAACTAGAGGTTAGTTCAAAGTAACTTTGTTTTTTTATTTTGAACTAATTTCTTACATCCAATTAGCCGTGCTGTTTAGTTCAAACTAAAAAGTTTGAACTAAAAAAAGTGCAGCTAGTTCAAACTAAGATGTTAGTTTGAAATAAAAAATGTGGTTAGTTTGAACTAACTTCAAACTACTTAGTTCAGACTAAGTGGGTATGTCCACACACACTCCTTATTTCGAAACAACAGAGGTTGTTTCGAAATAAGGAATGGCATGGCCACACGACGCACGGCCATTTTGAAAGAAGCAAACCGCTTCTTTCGAAATAGCCGTGCACTTTTCGAAATAAGCTAAACCTCGTTTTATTTCGAAAGGGCGTTGTTTCGAAACGGTTGTTTCGAAACAACGCCAAGTGGACATGCCGTTTCGAAATAACTGGCTGAGCTTCCTCCCAGGGTGCTTAGCACCCTGGGAGGAAGAGCCACCCCCTCAGCACCCTGTCCAGGGTGCTGAGGGGGGGGACAAACCGCAGGGCACCGGGGCGCTGCCCCCAAGAGCAGCGGGGAGCCCTGCGGAGGGGCGCTGATGCCCCCCCTCTCCCCGCCGCTGGGGTGCTCAGAAGCCGGGCGGCAGGGTGCCAGGGCTCCCCGCTCTCCCCACAGCCGGGGCTGCTGCCCACCCCCACAGTGGGGTCCGGGGGCACCCGGCTCTCCCTGCCGCCAGGGCTGGTGGCAAAGCCCGGGGCAGGG
>ML681993.1:39699565-39735632 GCA_007922195.1 Podocnemis expansa | reverse complement strand
TTTCGAAATAAGTTATTTCGAAATAGCTTCTTTCGAAATAACAAAACTGTGTGTAGACATAGCCAGTAAGTCTGAACCAAGTTTTTAGGTGTAGACATAGCCTGTAATACTCTGAGACCAACATAACTATAACAGCACTGCAAAAGAATCTTAATAGAATTTGGATGAAGGAAACATCAAAGTCATAGCTACAATGTAAAATTATGTTGGTCCCTGAGGAAACAATGGTAAACATCCAGTTCTGTCCCCACTGACACCAGCAAACTATTACCATAGACTTCTTTGTGTTACTTAGGTCTGGGTGCTGGTAAACTTGCCTTCAGGAATCACATATTCATATTAAAACCATATCACTGTGCTCATCCGTCTCTCTTATTTTGGAATCTGGTAAGATTGCTGTCCCACTAAACAGTGTGAGGACAAACTTTTACATTGAATAGTCAACCAGTGGAAACTGATTTGAACTACATATATTCTTGATTTCATAATGCCCAGCTACTGGGGGTGTGTGTGTGTGTATATAAATACACACAATATACTATGACCAATCCTGCTTCTTTAACTGAGAGGTGAACCTATGGTCCTCATGCCTTTACACCATAATTGCTTTGGGACTATATCACAACATGTTTTTACAGGGATCAGTGTCTTTTGTAAATCAATATGTTAGATTGAATAGGATTATCAGAGAGCCAGCCAGTGGGTATTTGGGTACAAGTACAGAGAGATTATGTTTCACTTATTATATTTTCCTCTTCAAATAATTTAGTTTAAATTGCTCTGACCTTAAGAAGTTACTGTTGACTTCTTGAACACCCTCAGCCTGATTACTGATTTCGCAAAAAGACTTTATTTCAATATTGTTTCCATGTTCATAGTTTGTGTTTATTAAAAAAAAAAAAGCTTTGAGTCTTAATCTGGGGTTGTTTACAGCCCGTGTAATTGTCTATGAGGAATTCGTGTCCAGCAATCTATGCCATTAATAATATTATGTATCTCTTTTACAGGAAGCTATACATCTCAGAGGGTGTGTTCACACAGCAGTCTTATTTTGAAACAACAGAGGTTGTTTCGAAATAAGAAAGGCCGTGTTCACACGACACACCATTGTTTCGAAACAATGGGTTCCATTGTTTTGAAACAACAGCGTTGTGTCGAAACAACTTAAACCGCATGTGGGGACGAAACAACATTGTTTTGAAACAATGCCGTCTGAACATGTTGTTTCGAAACAATGGTGACTCGTTTCGAAATAACTGTTGTCTGAACATGCTATTTCGATTCCTGCTTTTTCCTTCATTCAAATTAACAAACTGTTAATTCGAATGAACTTATTTCAAAATAAGGCGTTATTTCGATACAACTTGTATCGAAACAACTTGTATTGAAATAACCCCCTCTGTGTGAACATAGCCAGAATGTTTTACAAATTGAAATTAAAATAATCATCCCAGTTTTACAAATGGGAAAACTGAGATGTAGATAGAGAAAGAGACTCATCACAGACCATAAAGCAGGTTGATAGGAAAACTGGCACTAAAATCCTGATCTTTTGACTCCCAGTTCAGGTCTCTGTATACTGAAAAACACTGCCTCCTACATTAGACTATATTGTTTGTTAATGGAAATAGTTTTATTCTTTAAGCATGCACTAAAAGAGCTTGAACTCCTGATCATTAACAATATGAAAGTATAAAGGTCAAAGCTGGCACAAAGCTCTGAGCGCAGTCTTGACTGGTATAAAAAAGAAGAATTTTAAATGATAACTAGTTTAAACATATTTATTTACACATTATAAGGATCTGATATTTATTTAGGCATAAGTCTTGAACTTCAATGTGAGTTCTATCTGCATATGGAGTGAGGGATCAGGCTTGGAATCTCAACAAGCTAGTGTTACTTTCTTAATCCCCAAGCTCAACTGTTTATTTGAGGAATTCTAAACTTTTGCTTTACAATTTTATTGCAAAGACCTCCTCAGTGCCCAGCTGAAGACAAACCTTTTGCAACTGCAGATTGAACACAATGAATGCTTTAACCTAAGGGCATCAAACTAATTTCATATGTGATATCTGATTTGATAGCCTGTCACTTTCTGCAGGCTAGTTTTGCTGGATCACTGCTGGTCTTTAAGTGCAAACTAATGTAACTTATCAGAATTTGAACCCACATTCCTGTACATATCTGTTTGGGGCCACTCTGAGCTGACTGCAGTAAAGACTAAGGAGGTCTTTTCTGCCATGGTATCTGGATGACAGGGGTGTCATTTATATACTGCATAACTGCATAACTCCTCTACGTGGACCCTGCTGGTATGCGCTAAATATTTCTTGGTGTGCATTGGTATAGTTCAGTGGTTCCCAACCTGGGCTTGGGGATGAAAAGTGGCTCGTAAGGATTGCAAGTTGGCTTATGGCTCCCCTCCTGCTTGCTGTAGAATGGTGCTGCTGCCAAAAGACCCAAACAGTTTGTATTTCCACAGGGTTAAAAGATTGGTAGGCTATGTCTACACACAGGCAGTTAAATCGATTTAATGAAATCACTATAAAAATTGTTAAATTCATTTAGGTTAAATCAATTTAACAGATCCACACTGGAAAACTGATATCGAACTAGCATGTCCAGGGACAGGATTTGGGAGTTCGATTCAGGAGAGGGGCACCATGGGATATGAGACAACATGGCCCCTTGGCAGGGCCATGCCCCCAGCCAATCCGTTAAACTCAGGAACTGACCTCAGTTCCCTGTCCATTCTGACTGGCATAAGACTGAGGGAGACAGGTGTGGATGCTGCCCTGTTCCCATTTCACCAGAGCAGCAGCTAGGCCATCCGCTAGCCTACTGGGTGTCCTCTTGCACTGGGCACCCTGCTTCTGAACCTTGACGGTGCTGAGCCTGGGGCTGTTAACATCACGTTGCTGTTCCTCAGAGCGGCCTTAGTTACTCTTCCTCCCCCCCCATGCCACATCACATCTGGGCACACGAGACCAGAATGGACTGGTGAGAGTGGGTAGTACAGGGAACCTGGGACAACGAACAATGGCAGAGGAACCTGTGGATGAGCAGGCAGACCTTCACTCTCCTGATCACAGAGCTTGCCCCGTTCCTGGGCTTCAGGGGCACCTTGATGAGACCTGCCATACTGTGGACAAGAGAGTGGCCATTGCTGTCTGGATGATGGTCACTCCCAAGTACTACAAGTCAGTGGCAAACCTCTTTGGTATTGGGAGGTCCACTGTTGGCGTAGTTCTGCAGGACGTCACCAGCAGCATCAGCATGGCACTGCTACCATGCCTCAGGACCCTGGGAGAGTTGTAGAACACCATCACTGGCCTTGCCACCCTTGGGTTCCTGAACTGTGCTGGTATGCTCGATGCCACACACATCCCCGTGTGAGCCCTAGAGCACTGTGTGGCTCAGTACAGAAACTGCAGTCATATTTCAGGCCCTTGTGGAGCACCGGAGCATCTTTCTGGACAGCTGTGTGGGCTGACCAGGGAGGGTGCATGATGCCAGAGTCCTGTGGAACTCCACCCTGATCAGGGCATGGAGGCTGGCACCTCCTTTCCCCTGCATAACATCACCATCAGGGAAGTGGAGGTGCCCATCCTCATCATGACTGATGCTGCTTACTCGCTCCGGCCATGGCTAAAGTGCTGCTACATGGGACCCCTCGATGCCGGGCAGAAGCTTTTTAATTGTCACCTGCATTGCTGCTGCCAGGTGGTGGAGAAGGCATTTGGCCAGCTGAAAGCCCCTGGACATGCCTACTAATGCACCTCCACCTCAAAGAGGAGACCACTGCAGAGGTTGTCAGTGCCTGCGTGGCTCTGCACAATCTATGTGAGCTCCAGGGAGAAACAGGAGCTGTTATCTGGGAGGCTGAAGCTGAGCTCCTCACTGGCTGTTTCCAATAGCTGGAACCCATGCCCTCAAAGGAATGACCACACTAGAGGGCAGTCATCAGACATGTGGTGCTGAAGAACCTTTTCCTCAGTGAGGAACTGTGAGGACCAGGCCTGCCACAGCACACCACCTCCTCCCGCATCCCGCCCTTTCCAACTGCCCACCCACCTGCCCCCTCCTTGAACCCCACTCAATAAATGCATGAGCACAACAGTTTGCAGTTTAACATGCTTTCTCTACAAGAAGGAGGGGGGTCGGGGCAGTGATGAGCCTGGGAGGTGGTAAGGGGATTTGGGACTGTAGGGGGAGAACCGGGGTTGGGGATCCAACTGGAAGAGGGGATCTGGGTGGAGGGTTGGGGACTTTGGACAGTGGGGGGCACTATGAGGAGGCTGTCCTGGGGCCCTGGGCTGGCGTCCCATGGCCTTCCTCATGGCCACCCCAGGTCCAGGGCATGAGCAGCAAGCAACAACAGATGCCCTCAGGGGAGCTCCCTCAGCTCCTGGGGGTGAGGGGGTCAGGTAAGCAGCAATGCACAGTAGGCTGGAGGCAACATCTTGCACGGTGACACTTAGGGCCAGCACCGTGTTGCTTTGGTGCTCCAGAGCTGCACTCTGTTGTTCCAGAGTGGCTACAATGCGATTGTTGGTGTCAGCCACCTGGTGGAGCTGCTAGATGGCAGCATCGTGGATCCTCGCTTGCTGCTCCCTCCATGCCAATGCAGCCTCCTCCAATTCCTGGCCCAGCTGCAGAATATTAGAGAGGAGTTCATCCCAGGTCCAGCAGGCCCTCCTTCTCCTTCCCATGGTGGCTGGAAGGCTCTGTCAGGCAGCATGGTGGGTGGCTGTGCAAGGTCCCAGAGGGAAGTGGGAAACCAGGTTACACCCTTCTGCCTGCTAGCCTTTGCTGTGTGCGGCCTGTCAGCAGCAAACACCTGTGCCCCGACTGTCCCAGTACTTCCTGATCCGTGTCCGGTGGGACATGATCCCCAAGGCACACATGGTCACGCAGTGTCCACAGAAGTGAGCAGTAGTCAGTCCTAGACTTGGCCCAGGGAGTCTCCCAAGGCCACGTGCCAAAAGTGTGCCCTGCACATTGTCTGCCCTCGATGTTGCCAGTTCCAGTTACTGCTGCCCTCCTGGTGAGTGGGCCTGAATCCCGCACAGGTCCTGGACCCTGGTGCCACATGGACCTTTGCCCCAAGTGGGAGGCCCTCTGCATCCCCTGGCCCAGGCACCCTGCTTGTCTTTGGGCCATGTCTCCCCTTACTGCCCATGCCACAGGCAGGCTCAGCCCTGCCCGCTTGAATGTTGGGAGGAACACTCATTGACAGGGATCCTGCTGTTCTGCGAGAAATTCCCTCATTGTGCTTGTGCTCCATGGAGGGTACCTCCTCCTTCTCCCCCATTCCTCCTCTTTCTGGGGGGGGGGTGGCTCCCTCCTCCTGGACATGGAAGAGCTCTAGACTGGCTGCTGGCCCTAGGCTGGCTGGCATTGCCCACATCGAGGGACACTGCTGCATCCGAGGAGCCTCCTTCTGGGGGAGTCGCCATGCGGGGGTGCTCCATGGAATCAAGGGCCCTGCCAGGGTGTCCACTGGGCCCCTCCTGCAGAAGGATGTGGAGCTCCTCATAAAAGGGGCAGCTGATGATACTTGCTGGCCCCTGGAGCTGCCTCAGGTCCCTCACTCGGGCATTGTCCTGCCACAGGACTTTGACCTTTGCACTCACCTGCTCAGTGGTGCAGTGGTGTCCCTTGGCTGACATTGCCTTGGCAATGTCAGCATATGTCACAGTTATGTCCTCTGTGCCCCAGATGCCTAATTAGGCAGCAGAACTCGTCAGGGGTCCATACAGGAGCCCTCCAATACTGCTGAGCTGAGCTGGCAGCATGAGGCTCTGACATGCCTACCTGCGCTGCCTGCAGCATGCTCTGATCCCACACAAGGGGTTTCCATCTTCCTGCCCAGGGCACTGCATCCTGGGAGGAAGAAGGTCGAAACTGCATTGAATCACAACAATGGTTTAATCGAAATAACATGTCAACACAGTGTTATATTGATTTAACAGTTTGACTTGACCATCATATTTATATAAAACTTGGTTTTATCATCAATATGGCGTCCTTTATAGCGAAATAACAGAGCTCGTCAGTTCGATATAAGAAAACGTCACGTGGACCTAACAGCTGTTAAATTGAAATAATCAGTGTTATTTTGATTTAAGCACTGAGTGTGGACATACTTGTGCAGTCTCCTTGCTGCAGTCAAGGTGATGGGAGATAAGCGCTTCCCTGACCCATGTCATTAGCAGGGAGCCTGGCACAGAACTCCACCTAACTCCAGAGGCACTGGGTTTCCTGCTGGAGCCAGAGGGAAGGGAGAACTGAGGGGCTAATTAATGCCTAGGGACTCAGGTGGAGCACACAGGGCTACAGGATGCATGCAGTTTCCCTGCTACAGACAGGGAGATGGGAGATCAGCAAGGAGGCACTTCCCATCTTGCTGCAGGGCTGGGCAATGGGTTGGTGGAGACTGGTGGCTATTCAGGGTTGTAAAAATAGTATCTGTGGCTCTCAAGTCAAAAAAGTTGGGGACTACTGGTATAGCCTCTGCTAGAAAGGATGATCAGTCCTAAGGGACTGGCTGCAATAAACTGTTAAAGACAGGCTCAGAACAGAAGGCCAGGATTTCACCAAAGGTTCATTGGAAGATCCTGTTCTGTGTTGTATTTTTTTATTTTTGTTTTGTTCCTAATTTCCTTTGGATCAGAATCTCCTGAAATGGATAGGACTGAAGGATGTCTTGGATGGAGGGCTAAAGCCTCGCTACCTTGGATGTTCCAGAGACAGTGACCTACTAGCAGAGACCTGTGGCTGGATGAATCGTTATCTGACACGCCACGAGAGGATGTGGAGGGGTGTTTCCAGCCACAAACTTAGTGGAGAATGGGGTCAGAGATTAGTTCCTTGCAGGGGGGAGCAGGGCCAAACTTTAACCAAGCAAAGAAAGAGGGGAAAAAAATAAAGAAAGAAAACTGCCACAAAGAACAACCTAACACCACCAGCTACAAGCCAGCATCTCCCTGGTGGTGTGGAATGGAACAGCTGTTGAAATGGATGGTAATGTAGATACCCAACAACAACATCAGCATATCTACTCAGCTAATCATGGGGGAATATACAAGATCTCTAGCCACTGGCCTAGTGGATCTGCTGCTAACCCAGTCATTTTAGGCAGAAATCAGAAATATTTTGAGGATCTCAGAAAAAGTTTCTGAGACCACCCAGAGAATATGGATGCCATGACACTGGCTTCTTCATGGCTGAAGTTTCAGGTCCCAGTAGACCTTGCTGGCATTGGGGAGGTAGTTGGGCCAGAAAATAAGTGTTGTAGGCTGCCAGGTGCTTCTTTAGTACCCTTGTCCCATCCAGAACAGCAGGTTGTCCCTTATCAGAATCTGATATCCTGACCAGATACTCTAACTGTCACAGAACACAAGGAGGAAATAATTTTAAACTGGGTTTTTACACAGGCAGCCATCTTTAATGGGCATGTAGTGAACCACAGCAAACAGAGCTGTTTTCACATTTTGAAATCCAGAGGCTATATCATTGCATTCCATGAAGGAGAAAAAAATATCAAAGCACTGCAGTAGAACTAATGAAGATCTTTGGCCAGTTGCTTCAGAAAGTCTGACCGAACAGTGAACAGTGGGTTACCTATGTAACGTCCTTCTTAGAGATGAGCTGCTCACATACATTCGTTTACAGGTGTATATGTGCCACAGCGCATGGTAGCTCAGAAAGTCTTTTAGCCTTGCCTGTCAGGTTAGGGCACGTGGCCAACACTCCCTCAGTGCTGTGACCGTAGCTATATAGGTGACCATGACCCTGACCCTCCCAGTCCCTTCTTTACACCAACTCTGGTTAGTGGGGATGGTGGGAGGGATCTGAATGTATGTGAACAGCCCATCTTGAAGAAGGACAGTTACATTGGTAACCCACCATTCTTCTTCGAGCACTGCTCACATCATTCAGTTACGGGTGACTGCTAGCTGTACCCATGGATGGTGGAAGGAGTTATAGCTTACCCACATTGAGTATGGCTCTGCCCAACATGGCATCCTCTCTGGCCTGTTGGATGATTGTGTAGTGCGTCATGAAGGTATGCACTGATGACCACGTAGCTGCCCTGCAGATCTCTTGGATTGGGACCTGGGCAAGGAAGGCCATTGATGAAGCCTGGGCCCTGGCTGAGTGGGCCCTGACATTCCTCAGGAGGGGCGTATTTGACCTTCTGTAGCAGTCTTTAATGCAGTTCACTATCCAGTTGGAAATGCACTGTGGTGACACTGGAAGTCCCCTTTTATGTTGTGTGACTGCCATAAACAGTTGGGAGCTTCTGTGGAATGGGCGTGTGTGCTCGATATACGTTATGAGCTCCCTTTTAACATCCAGGGTGTGCCACTGCCTCTGGTTCTCAGGAACCTGAGGGTCTGGGAAGAAAACTGGCAGGCAAATGTCCCGATTAAGGTGAAAAGGAGAGACCACCTTAGGGAGGAAAGATGGGTGCGGGTGGACCACCACCTTATCAGGGAAAAAACTTGTATACAGAGGTTCTGAAGAAAGGGCTTATAGTTCAGCTACCTTTCTAGCCGAGGTAATTTCTACCAAGAAGGCCACTTTCCAAGCCATGACTAGAAGAGTGCATGAGTTCAAGGATTCATGAGGAGGCTCTATCAGTCTACAGAGCACCACGTTAAGGTCCCATTGTGGAACAGGCTCACTGGGTTGCAGGAAGGCCCTTTCAAATTCCTTCAGAAATCTGGTGGAGGTAAAGTGGGAGAAGACAGGAATGCCCTCCACCTTATCATGAAATGCCAAAATCACTGCCAGATAGACTCTCAGTGAAGAAAGAGAGAGGTCCTTTTCCCTGAGGTATAGCAGGTAATCAAGGATTAAGTGTATAGGGGCTGATGTGGGCATAGACCCTTTACCTACTGCCCAGCGGGAAAAGTGTTTCCATTTGGCTATATAGGTGGCTCTAGTGGAGGGTCTCCTACTACCGATTAGTACACTCTTGACCCTATCTGAACACAGTCTTTCCTGCTCACTTAGCCATGGAGTCTCTAGGCCATCAAATGATGGAGACTGGGGTTTGGGTGCTGCAGGCACCCCAAGTTCTGTGTTAGGAGGTCTGCCCACAGGGGAAGGTGGAAAGGTGCAGCTATGGACAGGTCCTGTAAGATCAAGAACCGCTGCTGTCTGGGCCAAACTGGAGCTATTGATATCTTGTTTGCTCTGTCCTTTATGTAGTGATGTGCTTGTAGAAGGCTGTGAATTTAGAGACACTCCCTAGCATGGGCCAGTGTTGTGTAAATTGGGAGACGTGCCCCAGGGAAGATTTAACATGGCTGCTTCCAGGTACACACCTGGATACCTGTGTATATGATTAAAGTTCTATTCCTTACTCATTCAGTAGTTTCATCTTTAATGAACCCTCAAGATCATTACATGGTGTCAGAAGATGGTGAATGAGTTTGGACACTAAAAAGCCTTGGAGGAAAATTCCTGCATTTGCACCTGAAAACAGCAAAACATCAGGGATCTCTGAAAATGGTTACTCACCATAACCATCCTTCCTGGAGATGGGCTGCTCACGTACATTCAGTTACAGGTGTCTACGTGCCGCAGTGCACGGTAGCTCAGAAAGTCTTTAGCGTTAGCCTGTCAGGTCAGGGCACACGGCCAATGCCCCCGGCCTGCCACGGCCATGGCTATATAGATGACCATGACCCTGACCCTCCCAGTCCCATATATCTTTGCCAACTCCATTAGCAGGGATGGTGGCAGGGACCTGAATGTATGTGAGCAACCCATCTCGAAGAAGGATGGTTATGGTGAGTAACCAACCGTTCTCCTTTGAGCACTGCTCACACCATTCAGTTACAGGTGACTGCTAGCTGTACCCAAGGATGGTGGGAAGAGTTACAGTCTGCCCACACTGAGTACAGCTCTGCCCACATCGGCATCATTTCTTACCTGTTGGGCAATGGTGTAGTGCGTCGTGAAGGTATGTACCAATGACCACGTAGCAGCCCTGAAGATCTCTTGGATTGGGACCTTGGCGAGGAAGGCTGTGGAAGACGCCTGAGCTCTGGTAGAGTGAGCTCTCACCGTCTCTAGAAGAGGTGTTTTCAACCTTCCATAGCAATCTTTAATGCAGTTCACGATCCATTTGGAGACGCATGGGAGGAAACCGGAGACCCTCTCATGCATTCCGTGACCACCACGAACAGTTAAGGGGTCTTACGGAAGGATTGGGTGTCATCAATGTAAGTTAGGAGCGCTCTCCTCATGTCCAGGGTGTGCCACCATCTCTGGTTTTCCATCATCTGCGGGTCTGGATAGAAGACGGGCAGGCAGATCTCCTGATTCAAGTGGAAAGAGGTGGCGACCTTGGGCAGGAATGAGAGGTGGTGACACAGGACCATCTTGTTGGGGAAGAAAACTGTTTATGGGGGCTCAGAGGATAGGGCTCACAGCTCTGAGACCCTTCTGGCCGATGTAACGGCCACCAAGAAAGCCACCTTCCAGGACAGCACTAACAGGGTGGCTGAGTCTAAGGGCTCGTACGGTGGTTCTGTGAGAGCCCCTAGCACCACCTTCTGGTCCCACTGTGGGGTGGGGTTATGGACATGGGGAAAAGGTTTTTCCACTCCTTTCAGGAATCTGTGGCAGATGGGGTGTGAGAAGAGTGGGACCTCACCTATTGTTTGGTGAAAGGCCGAGATTCATGCCAAATATGCCTTCAGTGATGACAGAGAAAGGCCTTTCTCCCTCAGGTCAAGAAGGTAGTCTAAGGTTGCCTGTACTGGTACAGAGATAGGGTGTATATTTTTACCACAGCACCAAGTAGAGAAGTGGTTCTATTTTGTGATATAGGCAGACCTGGTGAAGGGTTTTCTGCTACCAACCAGGACTTTCTTAACCCTATCTGTGCAGTGTCCTTCTTGCTCGCTGAGCCAGAGAGCATCCAGGCTGTCAGGTGCAGGAGGCCCAGGCTGGGGTGCCGAAGGCATCCCAAGTCCTGTGTCAGAAGGTCCGCCCACCGTGGGAGGTGGAGTGAGGTCCTCACTGACATTTCTTGTAGGACAGGGAACCAACGTTGCCTGGGCCAGTCCAGGGCTATCAGGATGAGGAATGCCGTGTCTTTGAGGATCTTCAGGAGTACCCTGTGGATCAGGGGGATTGGCAGGAAGGCGTACTTTAGGGCTCCCGCCCAATTGAGGAGAAAGGCATCGCTGAGGAACCCTTTCTCCCGGCTTCGAAGGGAGCAGAATCAAAGGCATTTGTGGTTCTGTGCCGTGGCAAAGAGGTCAATCTGAAGGGTTCCCCACCTGGCTGTCAGTAGGAAGAAAACCTCGCTGTGGAGGGACCACTCGTGGTTCACCAGCGGCTTCCTGCTGAGTGAGTCCACTATGCCATTGTCCACCCCGGGGAGATGGGTGGCAGTTGGTGTGAAGTGGTAGTCTAATGCTAATTGCCACAGCTTGGTCGCTTCCTTGCATAGGGCCGAAGAACGAACTCACCCTTGGCCGTTCGTGTAGAACACGGCTACTGTGTTGTCTGATAGAATTTGGAACACTCTACCCTGGATCTGGTCCAGAAAAGCCATGCAGGCCAGTCTGATGGTCTTAAGCTCCTTCACATTTATGTGGAGGATACTGTCCTTGGGGCTCCAGGTCCCTTGTGTGGATAGGCCCCCGGAGAGATGGACGGCCCATCCCAGGTTGGATGCATCCGTTATCAGGGTCACTGCAGGTTTGGACTCCCTGAACAGAATTCCCTCCATTGCAAAGTTGGGGTACCGCCAAATTTGGAGGGACTCCAGGGCATGCCGGGTACTGAGATTACCTTGTTGAGGTGGTCTCATTCCAGTCGGAAGCTTGTGGCGAATCAGAGCTGGAATGGTCCCATCCGCAGGCGGGCTGTTCATATTACCGATGTGGCCGCTGCCATGTGCCCCAGGAGCTGCATGCATCTGCACGCTGTGGTCAGCCCGGGAGCCTGGAGCTCCAAAATCTTGACAGGGGCAAGGATGCGATGCCTTGCTGAGAGTCCAAGCATGCCCCAAAGAACTCTATGTCCTGGGTGGGGCAAAGCTTGGACTTTTCCAGTTTATGCGGAAGCCCAGGAATTTGCACAGGTTCATTACAATGTTGATGTGGTCTTGCACTTGTTGACTTGACTTGCCCACTATGAGCCAGTTGTCCAGGTAAGGGTAGATTCTTACACCCCTCCTATGTAGAAACACTGCAACTGGCGCAACGCACTTTGTGAACACCCTGGAGGCTAGCAATAACCCAAAAGGGAGGGCGGTAAACTGGTAATGGCGTCGAGCCACTACAAACCTGAGAAACCGCCTGTGGTGGGGTTGAATGGCTTTGTGGAAATAAGCATCCTTTAGGTTGAGGGCCATGAACCACAGTCCTGGGGACAGGGAGGGAATGATCTGCGGTAGGGAGATCATGCGGAATTTTATTTTCTTTATGTTTTTGTTGAGAGCTCTGAGGTCTAGGATGGGCCAGAGATCCCCATTGGGTTTGGGGACTAGCAAGTAGCAGGAGTAAAACCTTTTGGCTGTGTTCACACACAGGCATTATTTCGATACAAGTTGTGTCGAAACAACTTGTATTGAAATAATGCCTTATTTCAAAATAACTTAATTCGAATTAACAGTTTGTTAATTCGAATTAAGGAAAAAAGCTCAAAGCAAAATAGCAGTTTCAGGCAAGAGTTATTTCGAAACAAGTCACTATTGTTTCAAAACAACATGTTCAGACGGCATTGTTTTGAAACAATCATTTAGAAACAACATTGTTTCGTCCCCACATGGGGTTTAAGTTGTTTCGAAACAACGGGTGCCGTTGTTTCAAAACAACCGTGTGTCGTGTGAACAGGGTATTTCTTATTTCGAAACAACCTCTGTTGTTTCAAAATAAGAGTGTTGTGTGAAAACAGCCTTTGCCTCATTCCCTCTTGGGAACCTTTTCAATGGCTCTGAGGGAGAGTAACTTTTGGCATCCGGCCTCGAGCTTTCCCAGGAGATTGGGGTTTTCTGGGGTTGTGGGAGCGGACGGTTTCCTGTCCTGGGGGGCTGAGAGGAACTGGATGTGGTGTCCTCTTGCTACTGTGTCGAGGACCCAATGGTCTGAGGTGACCTGGGTCCACCGTGGGGCAAAGTGGCAGAGGCAGTGGGGGGAGAACAGGGGCTGTGGAGCGCTGCCCTTGGAGGGACCATCAAAAACGCTGTTTGCGGCCCAGTTAGTGGTCTGACCCTTATCCGTGCCGTCCCAACTGGGAGGCGCCCAGCTTACCCCCTTTACCTGCCCGGCCTTTATCCTTGTCCAGGTCCCCGAGGTGATGCTGGGGAAACTGGAGGGATCTCGGGAACTGGTTCTGTAGCTGCAGCTGTTGTTTCAGTTGCTCTAGCTGCTGTTGTAGCTGGTGCAACTTTGACAAACGTCTAACAGGTTGTGGAGTGTAGATCCTGAGGGACCTCAGGGTGGCCCTCGAGTCCTTCATACCATGCAGCTTCACGTCTGTGGAAGATGCAAAGAGGTCAGGACCTTCAAAGGGGAGGTCCTGGATAATTTGTTGCATTTGCATGGAAAGGCCAGAGTTCTGGAGCCAGACCAGATGGTGCATCACCACCGCTGATGCCATGGTGTGTGCCACTGTATCCACTGCATCTCAGGTTGCCGCCAGCGTGTCCCTGGATGCTCTCTCCCCCTCATCCAGAATTGCTTTGAAGTCTCTCAGGCGATCCTCCAGGATGACTGATCGGAGATTTCGTAGCACTTCCCACAGGTTGAAGATTTAGGGCGTCATCAAGGCTGAATGGTTTGAGATGTGCAGCTGGAGGGCAGCCAAGGAGTAAACTTTCCTGCCGAGTAGGTCGAGTCTCCTTGCTTCCTTGTTCTTGGGGGTGGTGCTAGGTTGGCCTTGTCTCTCCCTTTGGTTGACTACGTCGACCACCAAGGACCCAGGGACCAGGTGGTGAAATAGGAAGGGAATCCTTCTGGGGAGACGGAATATTTCTTGTCCGCTACCTTGGACACTGGTGGGATTGAGGAAGGTGTTTGCCAGTGTTCTTGGACAATGCGGAACACCCCAGCATGCAAGGGAATTCTGATCTTAGCCGGTGGGGCTCGACAGTATGTGTCAAAAAGGGAGTCATCCTCCACCTGGATGACCCCCAGCTTGAGCTTCAGGTTCGCCACCATGCGGCGGAGAAGGTTCTGTTCGACGCGAGGGTCCCCTTCGTGGTCGGTGGACATGTCGATCAGCCTCTCGTCAGGTGATGAATATGACGGGGCCCTTGATCTGCTTTGTTTTATGGAATCAGGGTCCGGCTCATCGTCGGAGAAATCCAAGGTCTCCGGTGCAGGCGAACATGCATATCTGAAGGAGGCATCATCCGCCGTCGCATTCAGGCAGTTGAGGATCCATTCATTGTGCGGGTACCTTGACGGCGGCATAGGTGTTATGAGGGGCACTGGTGCTTTCCCCAATGTGTGCTCGCACCGCACGCTCGGTGACATGGCGTGTTTGTGGGCATGCTTCCTCGGGTGCTCCTCCTGGGTGGGGAGAAAGGGATCCTCCGAGGATGACCTGAATGATCTCCCCCCCCGGTAGGTGGCATTCTGGTACTGAGAATTCCTCAGGAAAGTGGTGCGAAGCCATAGAACTTGGACCCAGTACCGGGTTAGACAGTGACGGGTTGGACAGAGGAGAGGAGGCCTGGGACAGTACTGGCATCAGTGCAGGTGTTAGCAGTGCCGAATCGGATGATACCGGAAGTGACGATACCGGAAGTGGTGTTATCAGTGACGGTGCCGGGTCCAGTGGTACCAGGCTTGGTACCAGTGCCGGGCTTGCCGGCAGTGCTGGGCTTGCAGGCAGTGCTGGGCTCGTAGGCAGTGCTGGGCTTGTGGGTGGTACTGCATCCAGTGGTGCCAAGGAAGGCGGTGCCGATGCAGCCAGCTGCCTAGAGTTTTGGACCGAAGACAGATTTGAGTGCCCTTGGTGAGCTGGTGCCTGAGCCATGGCCCTGCTAGGGGCGGCTGAGAGGCTACCAGGGGACTGGCAGGATCGGTGTCTGGAAGGTACCGTTGAGGGCTGATATCTTGGGCCTGGTACCGGGGTTCGGCGGGAGGCTTGAGCCCGGGCCGATCAAGAATCCGGCGGAGTGCTGACAGCTTGGCTGCTTATAGATGGAGTGGCTCCAGACCCTGAAATGAGGTAGAGACAGCGCTCCCTTTCCAGCCGAGTCCTCCGCTTGAAGGATTGGCAGATGGGGCAGTCCGCTGTGATGTGGGACTCACCCAGGTAGGCAAGGCATTTCTCATGTGGGTCATCCATTGGGAAAGCCTTGCAGCATCCTAAGCACGGCTTGAATCCTGGCATTTCAGATTTCGTGTGGAAGACTGGCCTTTGCATTTCACAAGATAACGCTGATCCGAACCGACGCTGATGGCAGAAAAAGGAACTGGGATGATCAGGGTCATGGTCACCTATATAGCCATGGCCGCAGCATGGAGGGGACATTGGCCATGTGCCCTGACCTGACAGACTAACGCTAAAGACTTTTTGAGCTACCGTGCGCTGCGGCATGTGAGCAGCGCTTGAAGGAGAACAAAGAAAGTCTTCAGGAAGTAAGTGTAAGCTCTAAACATGGATGTTTTACAGGCTCCTTCACCTTTCCAAATGTCTGGTAATGTTGCAGAAAACTGACTAAAGTTTAAGCAGCAATTTCTGTTGTATTTGTCTGCCATTGGAGTGCAGAACAAAGATGAAAAACAGAATCATCTATATTTTTGCATGTTGTTGGGGAGGAGGCAGTGGATGTGTATAATAACTTTGAATTTCAAGATGGTGAAAGCATGAATTTAAACACTATACTGACTAAGTTTGAGGAATATTCTTGTCAAAAATGAATGTGACTTTTGAGAGGCATAGATTTTTTACATGCATGCAAAAACCGGATAACACCATAGACCAATATGGTACAGAATTAAGGAAACTCAGTAAAAGCTGTAACTTTGCTAGCTTGGCAGAGTCTCTGATCAAAGACAGACTCATTTGTGGTATTACAGACAATGTGTTAAGAGAAAGACTGCTCAGAGAGGGAGAGATCTCTTTGAATGAAACCCTTCAAATATGTAGGGCCACTGAAATGGTAAAAACACAAGTAAAAGAGCTGAATTCACCAGAAGGGACAGTGCATGCACTTAGACAAACAGCATGTAGCCAGAGTGGTTCAAATCACAATGTGGAACCAACCCCTGCTATCAGGAAGACTGAGGCCAGCCAGTCTTGTGGAAAGTGTGGATCACGGCATGGTCCCAAACAGTGTTTTGCCTATGGGAAACTCTGTCATAATTGTGGGAAACTTAATCATTTTGCAAACTGCTGCAGATCCCAAAGCCAGAAAAATCAAGTACATTTAGTTACTGACAGTGAGACTGAGGAGTGCTTTTGTAGCTATGCTGGGATCAAGCAAACCTAGTGAGAGGGACTGGATACTGCCTCTGTCAGTGAATGGAACAATCATTCCACTGAAACTAGACACATAAACTCAGGTTAACATTCTGTCTACACGAGATTATGAGAGACTGAGAATAAGATCCAAGCTGGGACCAACAAACAGAAAAGTAACTGGGTATTCTGGAACAAATATACCTGTGCAGGGACACTACCTTGCTAGTGTTAACCCTAAGAACACCATGTACAGGCTGCCTTTCATTGTGGTGCCACAGGAGGTGACACCAATTTTGGGTCTAGCTGCCTTTGAGAAACTGAATCTGGTAAAAAGGGTGCTCTCACTACAAGATAGGGCTGCATCTGGCTATGAGGCACTCCTTGAAGGATATCAGGACCTGTTTCAGGGATTGGGTTGCTTGCAAGCTGAACATACAATCCGCATAAACAAGCAGATCTCTCCAGTTATTCATCCATGTAGAAAGGTGACATTTGCACTCTGTGATATACTCAAGGCTGAGCTTGAAAGGATGGAACCAACGCAAGTAATACAAAAAGTAGAGGAGCCAACGGAATGGGTGAGCTCCATAGTTATAGTGCAAAAAAGTAATGGCCAGCTACACATATGCTTAGATCCCAGAGACCTCAACAGAGCTATACGGAGAATATTTCAAACTACCAACTAAAGAGATTATGGCTCAGTTTGCAAATGCTCAATATTTCAGTAAATTGGATGCATCCTCTGGATTTTGGCAGCTAAAATTAACAGAGGAAAGCTCGAAATTATGCACATTTAATACTCCATTTGGAAGATACAGATTTATACGCTTACCTTTCGGTCTAGTTTCAGCACCACTGGTGTATCACAAAACTGTACACATGATCTATGAACATATTAGTGGTGTGGACACCTCTATGAATGATATTATCATTTGGAGCTCTATAAAAGAGGAGGAGGATTGTCGGCTTCGGCAAGTATTGGATGCAACTAGAGCCGCAAACCGCAAAATAAATAAGGACAAATGTCTGTTAGGAGTTAGAGAAGTGACTTTTATAGGGAACATTGTTTCCCATGAAGGTGTAAAACCAGATCAGAGGAAGATTTCAGCCATTGAAATGATGCCACGTCCCCAGTCAAGGAAAGATGTCCAACGGTTTCTGGGAATGGTTAACTATCTTGGAAAATTCATACCCAATCTTTCTGCCAAGGCGGCACCATTGAGACAACTCCTACAGGACAAAAATGAACGGTGCTGGGATGCTGCACAGGAGGAATCATGGAAAAGTTTAAAACAAGACTTGATACAGGAACCAGTATTGAAATTTTTTGCTCTAGAGACACCCATTAAAATTTCAGCAGATGCATCACAGTCTGGGTTGGGTGCCGTGATTTTACAAAAACATGAAGATTGCTGGCAACCTGTGGCATATGCATCCAAATCACTGACTGATGCAGAGACTAGATAGGCACAGATTGAGAAGGAGCTTTTAGGAATCTTGTTTGCCTGTGAGAGATTCAATCAGTATATTTATGGACAGAGAGTGGAAGCTGATACACATCACAAGCCCTTGATTGCATTATTTAACAAACCGCTAAATGACTGTACCTTAAGAATTCAAAGAATGATGATCAAATTGCAGAAATACAGTTTATTGGTGACCTACACACCAGGCAAATTTATGTTCACAGCAGATGCACTTTCCAGAGCAGTAGCACCCATGGTACTTGAGAAGACACTGAAAACAGAAGTGCAAGCCTCTGTAGATATGATTGTGAGTGCAAATCCCATAACTAACAGAAGACTGCAATGCATAAGAGAATAGACTGAGAAAGATAAATCATTGGGACTCCTCAAAGAAGTGATAATTAAAGGATGGCCTGAAATAATCAGCAGTTGCCCCCTAAGTATAAGAGACTTAGTAATTGAGAAGTGCATAGAACGAGCACAAGCGGTTGTGTATTGGCTGCGGATCAATCATGACATGACCAGTGTGGTAAAAAACTGCTTTTCATGCTTGAAATACAGGCCATGCCAACAGGCAGAGACACTGAGACCCCATCCTGTTCCACAGAGACCTTATGAGAAGGTAGGTGTGGATTTATTTACCTTGCATTCCAAGGATTACTTAATAGTCACTGATTATTATTCTTTATATCCAAAATTTGCACACTGAACAGTACTAATAGTAATTCAGTGGTCACTGGCATGAAAGGAATTTTCTCCAGACATGGAATTCCTGATGAGGTCTTCAGCGACAATGGCCCACAATTTTCAAGTGCAGAATTCAGGCAATTTGCCTCTGATTGGGATTTTCATTATGAAACCTCCAGTCCAAATTATCCCCAATCAAATGGACTGGTGGAAAGATCTATACAGACAGTAAAGAACCTGATGACAAAGACTTTTGAAAGTGGAGGTGATCTGTATACAGCATTGCTGGTCTACTGAAGTACACCCCTGGAGAACAGCTTTTCTCCAGCTCAGCTATTAATGGGAAGAAGTATCAGATCTAATTTACCTATTACTGATAAATTGCTGAAATCTCAGAACAGTGCTAACATTCGGAAGATGAAAGAAAACCATAAGTGGAAGCAGAAATATTATTCTGATAGAAGGGCTCGTGATCTTCCATCCCTTAACCCAGGAGATAGAGTGTGCCTGAGGAATCATTCCTCTAATACATGGAGACAAAGAGGTGCTATTAAAAAACAGCTGCATCCACAGTCTTACGTGGTCCACACAGATGAAGGGGGCGCATTTTGATGTAATCAATGGGATCTACAACTTTTTCCAGAAAGTTCCAACACCGTGGAAGTTGAGCTAGATTCTGGCATGCCTCCACTGACTGATCCAATATCTTCAACACATGGTATTGAAACCATCAGGGAACAAGAGAATTCAGACCTGAATGAAGGACCAGTACTGAGAAGATCTAGTCGAGTCATCAAATGTCCAGAAAGATGCATAGAGAGTTGTTAGGATATGTGAGGGAAGTGGGTGGTAAAGACTCACTTGAGAGTGATGTGCTAGTAACCTCTCCTCTCCAGGTAGTTCATATCCTGGGTTTATGGACCGTTCTTCTGCGTATTTTTTTTTAGATAGCTGTTATGTGTTGTTAGATATTAGTGTATGCATTATTAGCTAGCTTTTATATTTATCTAACTGTTTACTTCTTTTCCTTAGGGGGGAAGATGGAGTGATATGCTTGTAGAAGGCTATGAATTTAGAGATACTCCCTAGCATTGGCCAGTGTTGTGTAAATTGGGAGACATGCCCCAGAGAAGATTCAACATGGCTGCTCAGCGACAATGGCCCACAATTTTCAAGTGCAGAATTCAGGCAATTTGCCTCTGATTGGGATTTTCATTATGAAACCTCCAGTCCAAATTATCCCCAATCAAATGGACTGGTGTAAAGATCATTACACTTTACCTTCAAGAGAACTCTGTATATCAACAAGATTGGAGGGAAGGCATACAGCGGAGGTCCCGACCAATGGAGGAGGAAGGCATCCATGAGTGAACCCTCCTCCCGACTCCTGAGGGAGCAGAAGGGACAGCATTTGCTGTTCTGTGGTGTTGTGAATAGGTCCACTTGGGGTGTTCCCCATCTGTTGAGTAGGTGGGATACCACAGTGTTGTAAAGCAACCACTTATGGTGGGCTAGAGGGATTCTGCTGGGTGTGCCTGCTAGCATTTGTCCACCCCAGGCAGGTGGGCTGCCACCAGAGTGCAATTGTACCTCAGGGCTAGTCAGAGTCTGGTTGCCTCTCAACAGAGATCTGGGAAATGGACACTCCCCTGCCAGCTGATGTAGAACATGGCTGTGGTATTGTCCGTTAGGATCTGGACTGTTTTATCTTGTTCAGAAAGATCCTGCAGGCTAATCTGATGGCCCGCAGCTCCTTCACATTTATGTGAAAGGGTCTGTCCCTGGGGTACCAGTGTCCTTGGGTGGAAAGTTCCCCCAATATGTGGGCTCCCCACCCCAAGTCTGAGGCATCCGTGATCAGGGTCACTGCTGGGTCTGATACCTTGAAGGGGATTCCCCCCATGGCAAAGAGAGGATTCGTCCAGATCTCTAGTGTCCTCAGGATGTCACAGGGAACCCACAGAACCTTGCAGAGAGGGTGCCTCTGTGGCTGGAACATGGTGGACAGCCAGATCTGGAATGGTCTCATTCTCAGGTGGGCCATCCTTATCACTGAAGTGGAAGCTGCCATGTGCCCGAGGACCTGGAGACAGCATCAGGCCATGGTCACCTGGAAGTCCTGCAGTTCCGCAATGATGGTGCAAATGGACCAAAATCTTGAAGGGGGCAAGGAAGCCCTTCCTTTTTGGGAGTCTAGGAGGGCTCCTATGAACTCTATTTCCTGGAACAGGTAGAGTTTTGGCTTTTCTCGATTTATGCAAAGTCCCAGGTACCTGCACAGTCAACTCACTACCTTGACACTGTATTCAACCTGGGCTCTTGATCTCCCTTTTATTAGCCAGTCATCCAGGTAGGGGTATATCTTTATACCCTGCCATTGCAGCTGTGCAGCAACTGCCACCATCCATTTTGTGGACACCCTGGGGGCCAAGAAGAGCCTGGAAGGAAGTGATGTGATCTGGAAATGTCTTCCCCCACACCATGAAGCTTAGAAACCTTCTGTGGTGTGGGCATATTGCTATGTTAAAGTAAGTGTCCTTTAGACTGAGGGCCATAAACCAATCTCCGAAATCCAGAGATGGGATGACCTGTAATAGGGAAACCATATGGAACTTTATTTTCCTTATATGCTTGTCTAGAGCTCTGAGGTCTAGGATGGGTCTCAGATCTCCATTTCGCTTGGGAACTAGAAAGTAGTGGGAGTAAAACCCCTTTGCCCAGTCCGATCTTGGGACCTTCTCTATGTCCCCAAGGGAGAGGAGTCTTTTGCACACTCTCTCAAGCATTAGGTCTAGTTCCTGACTCCCGAAATTCAGGTGAAGGGTCAGTTTTCTGTCCTGAGGTGTGGACCAGATTGTATGAGATACCTTTTTGAGACCATGTCCAGCACCCACCAGTTGGTTGTGATGGTGGCCCAGTGATGAAAGTACCAGGCAAAATGGTTGGCAAAGGTTAGGGTCAAGACTGTGGTCCCACTGCCCTCAGGCTGACTATCAGAAACGCTGCTTCTGTCCTGCTGCACAAGCAGTACCTTGTCCTTAACAACCCGCCTGGGAGGCCTGGGATTTTTGGCCCCTGCCCAGGTGCATTTTATCCCTATCCATACCCCTGTATTGGTGCTGAGGTATTGGTAGGACCAGGAATGGGAGCCCTGAAACTGGGTCTGCTGTTGTAACTGCTGTGGTTGTTGCTGCAGCAGCTGCTGGGACCAGAAGGAACGCCTAATAGGTGGTGGTATGTACATCCCTAGGGACCTAAGGGTGGCCCCAGAGTCCTTCATCCCGTGAAGCTTTGAGTCTGTGGACTCAGCAGAGAGGGTAGGGCCTTCAAACGGTAGGTACTGAATGATCAATTGCATGTGCTGGGACATGCCCGAGCCTTGAAGCCAGGCTACTTGTCTCGTAGCCACTGAGGAGACCATGTTACGTGAGGCTGTGTCAGATGCATCCCAGGAGGTCATGAGGGCATCTTTAGAGGCCAAGGCCCCTTCCTCCACCAATGCTTCAAAGTCTCTCAGGTGATCCTTAGGGACACAATCATGGATGCTCTCCAAAGCCTTCCAGAGGTTGAACACATACCTCCCCATGAAGGCCTGGTGATTGGCAATGCACAGCTGTAATGCAGAAGTGGAATAAACCTTCCTGCCAAATAGGTCAAGTTTCCTTGCATCCTTGTTCTTAGGGTCAGAGCCTGGCTGGCCCTGCCTTTCCTGCTGGTTAACTGTGTCCACCACCAGGGACCCTGGTGTAGGGTGATGGAAGAGGAGTGCAAACTTATCAGAGGGAACATGGTACCTTCAGTCTGCCACCTTGGACAAAGGGGGGATTGATGATGGGGTCTGCCATTGTGCCCTCACAATACTGTACACACCTTCATGGAGGGGGACAGAAACCTTTGCTGGTGGGGTGGCATCACCCATGTCAAAAAGGGGGTCACATTCCTCCTTGACCACCCCCAAATCTAAGTTAAGGTTTGCTGCCATATAATGAAGCAGCTCCTGCTGTGTGTGAGGGTCGTCCCTGTATGCCAGAGATCTTTGAAAGACAACCTTGTCCGGGGAAGAGGATGATGGAACCCTGGATCTACTGTGCTGAGTGGAATTCGGATTGGGTTTGTCATCAGATAGGTCCAAAGAGTCGGGCGTTTGGGTCAATGATGGTTCTGACAGATGCCAGGACACAGGGTTATCATCAGCCATCCAATCCAGCCATTCCTGCAACCAGTCATTGGAGGAGCCTAGGGCCGTGGGTTGACAGGAGCGAGAGTGGCCCCTTTCCCTCTGTGTGCCCATCGGCCTTCAATCACCACGTGTGGAGTTCCGTTGTAGCTACTGCACCAGGGTTGCCGAGGCCACATCTCCTCTTGGTGTGGATATCGGAGTATGCTTCTGGTGCTACTTGCTCGCTCGCCCACCAGTACCGGGGTTTTGATCCGTGGACTTCAGAGATCCAGGGTACTGAGGAGTGGAGCAGGAAAATATCAGCAAGGATGAGTTAGACCTCTGCTGTCTTGAGCCCTGGGGGCAAGGTACCGAGGGCTCACGGGATGAGTGCCAGGAAAAGTAGTTGCCTGAGTGGTCTTCAGTACCGTTCTGTGGTACCGGGGGCGGGCATGATGGTGCCGAGGTTGGGAGCAGTACCGAGCCTCTTGTCCACCCCTTCGCCAAAAGCACTAGTTTGCCGTAGATCTGACTTTCTTGGCCAGTACTGGAGCTGGTGCCTGGAGCAGGGCCTGCACTGCTGTGAGGGCCTCCAGCATCAACAGTACTGAAAGGTGCCCTGGTCCCGAATCATGAGGAGGGGTGCCCAGGGGAGTGCGAGGCAGCACTATACGGGTGCTGAATCAGATGCCAATTGCGGCTTCATATTTTGAGCTGGAGAGCAGTGCTGGACAGGTTCTGGTGCAGAATTCACACATGGAGCTGGCAAAGCATTCAATGCAAGAGGTGTATCAGGTGCTGGGTAAGATGCCCGATCTTGGGCAAGGGTACGCAACCTTGGGTCCCTGTCCTTGAAGGTCTTCCGCTCGAAGGACTTGCAGATGGGGCAACTCTCTGTGAGGTGTGCCTCACTGAGGCACATGAAACATTTCTCATGGACTTCATCAATCGGAAGGGCTTTGCAGTGCGACGGACAAGGCTCAAACCCAGGCATCATTATCACGGATGAATGAGGACAGGCACTTGCTTCTGCAAGTTTTGGCTGTTCTGATACCGTCGCTGAGGGCAGAAAGAAGGAACAGGGAGGGTCAGGGTTACAGTCACCTATATAGCTGCAGTCATGGCACTATGGGGGGCATTGGCTGCATGCCCAGACCTGAGAGGCTAGTCTAAAAGACTTTCTGAGCTACTGTGTGCTGTGGCACGTATACACCTTTAACTGAATGATGTGAGAAGCGCTCAAAGAAGAACCAGCTTTACCTACCAAGTATTAAAGCTATTGAGCAGACCACTGAGGATCACATCCTTCTGAACTTATATCTACAACAGGCAAATAGGTGGGTTGGTAGAAATCATAAGCTGGAGTCCAAAAGACATGTTAAAGAAGTTTGGTACCACAAGTCCTAGTCAAAACTGTTGCATTCCCACAAAAAGTTTTGGTTTAATCAAATTGGCATTTTCTGGCTAAAAACCATTTTGTGAAAAAATATTTGCCCGTCTCTAATTTCAATTCATGATACCAGTCCTTCATTTATAGTGCTTTCTTTGATTATTTCTTTTAAACAAATGTACAAAAGATAGTGCATTAAAAAAAATGCTTGTGTGTGTTTCCAGTGTTAACTTCTTCTGAGTTCAGAATTCCTCAGTAAACATAGAAGAGTTCTGGAGGTCTATGCAGAGATTTTCTCAGGAAGATTCTTACTAATTTTCTTATATCCTTAAAATCCAATTAATTTGTTTAATAATTATTCTGAATAACTTTGCTCTTTTGTAGAACACAGTAAATATGCAATTAATTAAAATTAGATAATAGGAAATTGAATATATAGCATAATTGTAATTCATTAATATGCATTACTAGAAAAAGTATGAGAAGTTTTAACAATTGTGGTGGCATCCTCAAGTGTTGGAAATTAAATGTGCCTTACTATGAAAGTGATATGCTGATATTATTGATTATTGGATTCATGGATTTGTGAAAGAAAACAGAAGTAGTATTTTAGAGTTAGATTTAGTTCTGCTGCTCAACATTGCTTATAATCCAGTTTATCACCATTCTCACACTGAAGTTAACTATAGTTTAAAATTGTTGCATAAGATCTTAAGTTATTTAAATAGAAAATAAGTACTTGCAAAGTTATCTCTGTGATTCAATCCCTTTTTCCTGGTTGTAAAGACTCTGATAATGTTTGTATGTTGAATTGATTTAAGTTATAATTTCAAAAATGAGGGCAAGTGTATTGACCCAATTAATTCTAATATACTAATTAGGCCACAATTAAAACTCTTCTTTTCACAGATAAATTATCTGTCTTCTCAATTTTCCTTAATAACTTAAGGCTGGAGGGCTGGTGTAGTTCTTTTTGCTGTGTGCATTGCACAATCTTTTCTGAGCTAGTCCTGAGCTGTAGATCTGTTCTGAGATACTCAAAAAACAAACACCACCACAGTCCAGCTCACTCACCTTGTAAGTTAATGCTAGCCAAAGGGTTTGAGGGGAAGTAAGAAGAGCCATCAGTAAATATGGTGTGGGATGAAATCAGGGCTGTCCCTAGGGGGGTGCAGGGCTTCAGGCGAATTGCCCTCTGTGGGACCCCCACTAACAGCCCCACGGCACTGAGGGGGGCAGGGCCAGCCAGCCGGGGGAGGGGCAGGCCCCTGTGCCAGCCATCCCAGGCTGGGGACCAGGTAAGCTGGCAAAAAGTGGCAGCCTGGTTCAGCACTGCCAGTCACCCCCCCGCCACGCGCACTGCTTCTGGCACAGAGCCGAAAGCAGTGTTCATGACGTAGGGGGGAGCCTGCAGCGCTGAACAGGGCTGCCGCTTTTCACTGGCTCGCCTGGTCCCTGGCATGGGGGGGCAGTGGTTCAGGTCCCACAGAACCCCCCCAAAGCATGGGGCCCTGGGCGGCAGCCCTGCTTGCCCTACCCTAGGGACAGGCCTGGATGAAATTAATGAGGACTGTGAGATGGCTGCGCTCCTTTTAAAAATCTTTCTTCAACAAGAAAACTACAGAAAAGGGGTTTGTTAAAGGCAAGATGACTGTGATATAGTTTGCATCAGAAAGAAATTGTATCAATTTTTACTCACACCAGATTAAAGCCGGCATTTCAGGACACTGCAGCTACTTGGGCTGCAGGGGTATGTCTATGCTGAAGCCTTAGGCCAATTTATCCTCCCTTAAGTCGACCTAAGGAACATCAGGTCCACACTGGGTTTGTATTGAGTCAACTTAAGCACTTGCTTAAGTCGACTTAATTAAACCTGCCCTTAAGGTCGACTTAAGAGTGAAGCTGACCTACGTGGACAGTAGTAGGTGGGGATTTGGCCCAGACCCCACTCTCTGCCTTGTCCCAGGGGCAATCCAGCTCCAGGGGCCTCATCTGGCCCCAGCCATCACCGGCAGGCAGCTCAGAGCTGGCTCCTGCTGCTGCTGGCAATCTGCTCGGAGCCTGATCTGACCCCAAGGGACACTCAGGACCAGGTCAGGCTCTGAGACACTTGCTGGCAGTGGCAGGAGCCAGCGGTGAGCTGCCTGCCACTTGCAACAACCAGCTTGGGGCTGGATTGAGCTCCAAGCCACTTGTCAGCAGTGGCTGGGGCCAGATTGGGCCCTGGAGCTGGATTGGACTCCCAGAACCAGATCAACTCCTGGGGCAGTGTGCTGGCCCGGGGTATCTCTGCACTGTCTCCATTGTAGACATACTCTTCAGTTGACTTAAGAATGTCAACTTTCAGTCAACTTAAGTTCGACCTTGTTAAGTCAATTTAAAAGAACCCCCTTAATTTAGACATACCCCAGGAGCAGATGGAGATCCAGAATTACTGTATCTTAAGAAGGCAAATGTCTATCTATGCTAAAGAATGAGGATAGTTCCTCAGTCATGGAGGCAGAAAGCATTCCTGACAAGCTCTTTGGAGGCTTCCTGTAGCTAGCTAACATGATATCTACTTTACATGTACTGAACTTCAACCATCTCATTGTAATCTAAATTTCAAACTCATTCTGACACTGGGAAAACAAAGACTTTCTAGGATTAATTAAAAAACCAACCAACCAACCAACCAGCCAACCAACCAACCAACCACAGACATTGGTATCAGTCCCATATTGATTGTCCATATCCCAAGCCATCTTCTTACTCTTCTTTTAGAAGCTAATCCACAATAAACAACCCCCCCCACTGGCCTGATTCCTAACCTGTCACCCTTGCTCTCACAGTCAACCCCCCCCCCAGCTACCCCGATCCTGTCTTCCCACCCTAACTGAATTTAGATTACTTTCAATTTTTGGTACAACTTACTGCTGTGAAGCATTGTATTCCACAATGACATTCAAAACATTGTGCAATACTTAGAGATCAGCATCTGAGAGAGCTTTTACCTACTGCATTGACAAGTTACTGCCCAGATTTTAAAAAAAAGCTTGCCACAAGCCTGCAATGTTCTACATCTAGTTTTCATGGTAACCTTAAGTAATTAGTAGACTCTGATGTTAGTAGGATCAATATTTGTCCTGTTTTTAAAATAAAATTAAAATACACAATGAATTTTAAGCTTAGTAATTTTGGAGTAGGTAAAAATATGTGGCTATACGCCTCGGTGCAGCTCTCAAAGGTTTAATAATCAACTTGTGCGGCTCTTGAGTTCCATAAGTTTGACCACCCGTGGTACAGGAAATTATCACTAGCTTTCAAACAGAAACCTTTCTTCACCAAGGGACCGGCATCCCACAACTGGTCCCTTCATGAGAATTCAAACTGAAGCAATTCTGCATGGATTGTTCATATGTCAGATGGTGTGGATAACTTAACGTGTGCCAGAATGCCTAAGTTAGACTTTATGAAAAGTCTCAGTTACCCTGCTGAGAATATCTTGATATTAAAATTACATACAGCATATCATGGTCTAAGAAATAGCCTTGTTCTCAAGCCAGCAGCTGGGATGTGTTTGTAAACCTGAAAAACATCACTGTGACAATTTGTGTCTTGCAAAATTCCACACTTGCTGATGAAAAAACTGAGCCAGAAAATTTTCAAAACATAAACTTTTCAAAAAGGCAGAAAAATCAACCTAAAACATGCTAATGATTTTCTGTGATTCTCAAAGGCACAAGTTGTTTCAGTATTTTAAAGAAATAAAGGTGTTTTTATTTTCCCCATGGAAATTAAATGACCCCTTATTTTAACGCATGAATATGCTGTCTTATCACTATGAATATGAGAACTTGTTATTTCTGAGTTGGTTTAACTTGATATTTTTCTCTGTAGCTTATATGACACTTCTTATTTTTTAGGTACAGCAATGTAGTATCTCAAATCACCAAGACATGATGCTGGATTTTGAAAGCTGTGTTCTGATAAACATAACTTCTGTTCTTCCCTTTCACTGCCACAAGGCTTTTTTCATGAAAGAAAAAGTTTTCCTCAGTCTGATAGAGTAGAAAGTAAATTTGTGTTTTGAGCAGTAAACTCAATAATGCTTGTAAAACTGCCCTCTTCAGTCACATTATACCTATTAGAGGTCTGGGGATCTCTAATAGTGCTTATCCTTGTTTCTTACATCAGCCAGTTTCCACAACAGATCCCCAAATGCATCTTTTGGATCAAAGAGACACTGTAACTATATGGAAAGCAACTATCACAGACTACGTGGCTAGACAGACTGCTGGTACAACCTCCTCTTCCTAGCAGATATAAAGTATGGTTCAGTGGTGCAGGATGCTGTTAGCCTAGGACTCAGAAGACTTAGATTCTTTTATCTTCTGTGCCACAGACATTGTAGTGACCCTGAATACTACAGTCTCTCTGTGCCCCATTTTCTCAGTTTGAAAATAGCAGTAATAATATTTTCCTATATCACAAGGGTATTGTGAAGATAAATACATTAAAAATTGTGCAGCCTTGTATACTTATTAATATATGGATCACATATATTAGATATCTATGTTTAGATTTTCTGGGGTCAAGACTTCAAAGATTAGCTGGGGACTCACCATCTACCAAAGAGCAAATAGCTTGTGGCATCTACTAAATCTAATAATTATAAACAAGCTAGAATTTCTTTAGGTCTGATTACCAAAGCACTGAACTACAAACTTCCACAGTGAAATTCCTGGATATATGAACACTGGAGAACTGAAACCTCATTCAAAATTGTTATGTCCTAGGTGGTAAGTCATCTAGGTTTGGCTGAACCTAGAAAAGTGACAAGTGGTTTGTGGTCAGTTTCCATACAGAATTTTGTGTCTATATGTCCAAAAGGTTCCCACCCCATGCTTAGAGGAAGATTGTGCCTGTTCCATAGGATAAGGCATTAGCTGAACCTGTGACAGTTTTTACATGGCTTATAGAGGGTTCAAAATGGTGGCATGCTCTGGTCTTGCTCTTTTCATTGAATGCTTGACTGTTAGTTCCCCAATAGCAGGAGTTCTATGGATTTGGGCAATCCCACAATAGCTTTGATTTCTCTGCCAGATGGGGTAGGAATTTCCTTGAGTGTTTCAGCATGCCCATGAATCATCATACTTCACTGACACCCAGAGGATCCTTCATCTGGGTTGTTTTCTGTGTCTCTGGTCTGACCATTTACGCATCTATGATCTGACCTGGAAACTTGATTCTGTATTTTGAGAATTCATACCTGTTAAGCATGAGGCTTACCTTTTTTTTTTTTTTTTTTCAGTCTTTCCAGGTTGGTCATCTTGGCTTTGCATTGATTCACAGATATGGTTATTCATTTCACAGAGACCCCTTCCAAACCCTCCAGGACTTGCAACATGTTCCTATGGAAGTGCATAGTAATAAATGAAAGGCCAAATGATAGCTAACCTACTGACACAAAACCTTCCAGAAAGGTATGATGAAACTTACTACTAAGCAGATTCTTCAGTAAGTGGTATTAGGTTAAAACCTAGACAGGTCTTCTGATTTTGAGAAGACTTTTACTTCCTTAACTTTTCCAAAGTTATGTTCAAAGCATGGAAGCATAGGTTGCCTTCTACAGACATTTTCATTAAACTGTATTAGTTAAGGTTTACACAGGTCTGAACCTTGTCATTTTCTTTTGGGATGACTACCATGATTGCATGCCATTCAGTTGGAGTATCTGTTTTGGAAATGATACCTTTCTGCTCCATGTGGCTGAGCTCTCTTTCACGCTGAACAATAAAGGGAGACATCAACAGATCAAATGGCTTTGCAATGAGTATAAAGTTACTGTGATATTCTAACTCTAATTTAACCAGTTCTTGGAATAAAGACATTCAGGTTCCAGGTCCATGGTGACTGTCTGTCCTTATAACCAGGAATCTGAGGAGGTCTTTAAACTAGGTTTGAAGGGGGGAAGGTGAGCAAAGCTCACGGGTAAGTCAAAACCAGGATGACTTGGGGAAAGGGTTGGAACTTTCAGGGAGTCTGGGCTCTGGCATCAGGGATAAAAGAAAGACTAGTCAGAACTGGTGGGGGGCAGGAATCAAATCAGTATCTTAAGTGCCGGTATACTAATATGAGAAATATGGGGAATAAGCAGGAAAAACTCAAAATGCTAGTAGCTAAACATAACTATGATGTAGTTGGAATTACAGAGACTTGGTGGGATATTACACATGACTGGATCATTAACATAGCAGAGTATAGCTTGCTTAAGAAGGATAGACAGGGAAAAAAGGGAGGTGGTGGTGTCTTGTATATTAAAAATGTATATACTTGGAGTGAGGTGGAGATGGAAATAGAAGACACGTGTTGAAAGTCTCTGGGTAAAAATAAAAGGAGTAAAAATTAGGGTGATGTCATAGTAGGGATCTACTACAGGTCACCTAACCAGGACAAATCAAAGAGGATGACTATAAACAAATAAGACAGTTATATAAGGGAAAGATCAGGAGAAAAGTCCTGAAGAGACAGATTCAAATTCACCAATGAATTCCAAATCTGCAGAATTAAATAGGACTTCAGATTTTTTTTTCTAATTACAACAGGTGATTTAACCTCTTCTTCCTCTATATGCAGTTTCCCAGTGTTTGACTCTTAACAACTGCTTTGAGTTGCTTTTACAGTGTGACCTGATCCCATGACTCACTTCCCTGCATTTTTTTCCTCCCATTCCATAAATTCCCCCATCTTCAAAGCAGCTGATGAAGTGGGATTTTCTCCCATAAAACCACATATGATAAATAAATTTGTTAGTCTTTAAAAGTGCCATAGGACCCTTGTTTGTTTTGCTGAACTAGAGTAACATGGCTACCCCTTTGAAACTTGTTAAAGTCTGTTTGTAATGGAAAGCCAGTTCAAGTCCTTACTCAGATCTGAGCTGATGGTGTCAAATCTGCATATGAATTCTAACTTTGAAGTCTCTCTTGGAAGCCTTGATCTAGAGTAAATGTGTTTGAGGATACTTACAGATAAATCCATTACTAAATGGCCTGGGAGATTAAAGTGATTTCCTATTGGTTTCTGAGTGATCTCATTTCTGATATCAGATTTGTATCCATTTATTCTTTTGCATAGATACAGTCCAGTTTGTCTGATGTATAAGGTGGAGGGACATTGTTGGCATATGATAGCATATATCACATTGGTAGATGAGCAGATGAATGAGCCCTGATGGAGTAGCTGGCTTAATTAAGTCCTATGATGGTGTCATTAGTGTTGATACATTGACAGAGTTGGCAGCAGTGTTTGTTGCAGGGTTATGTGCCTGCCTTACTGTTTCTGTTGTACAGTCTGTAGTTGAGGCGAAGTATCTGTTTAAGGTTGAGAGGGTGTCTGTATGTGAGGAGAGGTCTGCCATACAAGACTTGCAAGAGTGAGGGATCATCTTGTAGGACAGGCTGTAGATCCTTGACGATGTGTTGAAGAGGTTTGAATTAGTGGCTGTAGATGATGATCAGTGGCATTCTGTTGTTTTTCTTCTGTTGTTTGTTCAAAAATCACATTGGGTATGTCCACACGTATCTTTTAAATTGAAATAACACTGGTTATTTCAATTTAAGAAAATCCACACCACATTTCCTGTTTCGAAATGATGAGCTCCGTCATTTCAAAACAAGAGACATTATTTCAAAATAGCTTAAACCTACTTTAATTTGAATTGTCTGTTATTTTGAAATGGTTATTTTGAAATAACACCATTCAGACGTGCTATTTCAAAATAACCGTTATTTCAAAATAACACTTTTGCCCTTCTTCTTCCCAGGGTGCCTTCCTTTTTGTATATATTGGGTGGGGGCATGGCCCAGTGAGGGGGCCATGTTGCCACACCTCCCATGGTGCCCCTCTCCTGACTCAAGATAGCAAGTTCTGTGTCTGGACTTGCTATTTCGATTTCAGGTTTTTGCTTATTTTGATTTAAGTTCATTCGAGTTAAGGGTTTTATTTCAAATTAACTTATTTTCAATTTAACTTAAATCAAAATAAGCATGTACATGTGGATATAAATTGTGGCATGGCATGAGATGCTTATCTGGTTTTTCTTTGTTTGCATGGAACTTTTTCATTTGAGCAGCAATGAGGCTTCTGGAAAGGAAATGTCCTCTGCTGCCAGTTCCGTTGTATAGAGCAGAGTATTAACTATTTCTCTTCTAATTGAGATTCTAACCCAGACAGCACCTTTGGAATCCACATCCCCATAGTGGCCATCCTTCACAGAGATGGAAATTAAATTCTGATGGTGGTGAGGAGATAGCTGGAAAAAAATTGGGTCACATGTAGTTATCTCTGCTGTTTTAGCAGATTATAGACTCTGTATGAAGTAAGGTGGTGTGACTCCTTAAGGTAGCAGACTGATGTTGTGGATGTATCCTTAGTTTCACTTTCCCCTACTTTCCTAGATCCCATCTGCAAGGTAGCCTGGACTCACCCTAGCAGTTCTCTCATTAGGTGTTTTCTGGCCAGTTCTCTGCCTGTTCTGCTCCTGGCCTTTCAGCTAGTTCAGTTGGGCATAAGGGCTTGCTCATCTGTTTTCCTTTCCCCCTTTTCCCTTTTTGACAGGATATTCTGTAATCAGTTGGATCTTTATTCAATCCCATTTTGACAACATGTAGAGGTCATAGAGATTCAAGACACTGCGAATGGAGTGAATGCCATCCTGACGTTTTTCCTATTTATATGGACTTCTACTACTTTGCTGTATGGTACAGCAACTATTGTAAGTAGCTGATCTGAATCTCAGAGCAATATGTGTGAGTGGGCAACACTTGAGGAAAATAATATATCTTACTAATTTTGTAGTGGCTGGCAGCTAATGTTACCATATAAAGACTAGATCATGAACATTACACAGTATTTTCAGTGCTCTGCACAGCATAGGTAACTTGTCTGATTCTTCATATCATGCTAAAGGGCTGGGCAGTACAAGTAGTCCACTCATCTAACCAGTACATGATGGGCCAACCTGCAATAGATTTATAGGTTCCAAGACCAGAAGGGCCACTATGATCATCTAGTCTGATCTTCTGTATAGCATAGGCTATAGGACCTTCTCAAAAGAATTCCAAGACCACATCTTTTATAAAATCATTCAATCCTGATTTAAAAAATCTCAGTGATGGAGAATCCACCACAATTCCATGGTTAATCTTGCTTTAAAAATGTACATCTTATTTCCAGTCTGAATTTGTAGAGTGGATTGGTGGAGAAGTATTGCTAATGAGTTAGTGACAATAAGTAAATATCTACACAGAGGCAGGTCGCAAGGTTATTTCTTATGTCCCATAGAAAGAAAACTCAGTCTTCTGTATTTAGATGGCACTGCATTCCTCCTAGTTAAATCAACGTAGCATAGGATAGTTTGTGTTTTAAGCTTTTCTCAGAGAAACTGACCTGGTCCCCACAGATCCGCAAGACTGAACAATGGGCTAGGAAAGCAAAAATGACAAAATGCTCCTAATGGAGCAATCCTTTTCCACAGTTATTGGAAGAAGTCATCAGTGGCATCTTAGAAACTGTGATATTCTACTAATAATCACAGTTTTACTTTGGCTATATCCACACATACATCGTTATTTCAAAATAACCCATTTTGAAATGAGTTATTTTGAAATTTAGTCCTTATTTCAAAATAAGTTAATTCGAATTAACAGTTTGTTAATTTGAATTAAGGGAAAGCCTGCTTTTGAAATAGCCATCATTTCGAAATGGTTATTTCAAAACAAGGCTGTTCGGACATGTTGTTTCAAAACAGTTGTTTTGAAACAATGGTGTTGTTTAGAAACAATGTGTCAGAACGCCATTGTTTCGAAACAACCGTTTTGAAACAACAGCTATTTCGATTAGATGTGAGGTTTAATGGTTTCGAAATAATGGTACATCGTGTGGACATGCTGCTTCTTATTTCGAAACAACTTCTGTTGTTTCGAAATAAGAAGCCTGTGTGGACATACCCCCCCCCCTTTTTTTACAGTCAATTACTATTGGCATTATCAAAATACAGGCTCATTGATATAGAAGTGGCACTAGAATAGCCTCAAGGTCATACCATTCCATTGCCGTAAGATTTATCGGCAAAAAGCTCTTGAACCATAATTGTTTATTTCCTATAAAAACCTTATCCCCTGTTTCTTGGGTAAAGAAATTAAAATTTGAATCATGATTCACCAAAAAAATCCAGTTAATGCCTTTAATTTTCTATAAAGAGTCAGCTGAAAAATCATATCCATAATCAGTGTACAAATGACCTAAAAGGAAATAATTCTTTCCAGGCTCATGTGAAGAACTTTATAAGGTATGAAGGGCATCAGCTGTAACACTGCTGACACTTTTTTTGGAAGGAAGAGAAGAAAACTGTTTAAAGAACACTGTCAGAAAAGGCATATAATTTGGTTGCTTTCGATCTTTAGTGACATGGATCAGGATATTGGGATGTTGTATAGTAACTTCAGCTGAAGTATTGGCAAAAAGATTAGCTGTAATAATGGCTTTTAATAAATTACTGGCATTATTAAACTGAAGTGAATACAGTGCAACCATGTTTTTGTCCCTGTTTACCTATCTTTACACAATAGAAGCTGTAATTTTTTTCCTCTTCATTTGGGATGGTTTTTCCTATAGAGGAACTTTAAATCTTCACTGTCCCATAAATATGTGAACATAAAACTGTGATTTATGGCAATTTAGCTCCTGTTTCAGTGGAGGATGTTTACAGTGCTGCGAGAACTCATTAATTTCATTCACAGCTCATCGTATAAACATAACCTTTACAATACAGAACAGAAGAAGTTATGTGTGGGTATGATTTACTGTTTGTGTTTTGGAAGGAGAAGCAACTGCAAACTTATTTTTCCATTTCCAGTTTTAATGCTTAATGATAAAGTTGCAGAATTAATATGTACCCACATTAAATAACAATCTATGCATATTTACTTTTGATACAAACTTTCATTTTTCTAACAATAAAGAATATTTAAATGCAGATACCACGTGAGCAATGTACCATAAGTCAGACACAAAACAGCAATAATATCACACTCATTTGCAGACATGATTTTCTGTTATGAAGGTGAACTTATTCCATGGCAGGTTTTTGAGGCTCTCTCTTTTTGAACTTTCAAACTTCTGAACAATGCAGAAGTGAGTAATGTTAAGTAACTGTCTTTTTAGAAGACCAAAAATTTTCTTTTAAATTTCATTGTAAATGTTTTATTATAGGTTCTTTTCTGATATCCTTACTTGCACTTAGTATCACTTTACTCCACTTTACTCCCTTAGGTCTCTTGAAAATCCCAGCCTGAAAGGAGCACCATTAAATCATTATAAATTAGGCTACAAAGCATTTTTTTATGCTGTTGCAATTTTCTGAAAATATTTTATTTAGTTTTCTTTAATTTCCTTATAATTAAATATAACAGAAAATCCTCTGTAATGTTAGCTGTTCTCTGTTGTAGAAATATTCTTGCATCAATTTAATGGACTGATTTATTTGGCATTCGTCCTACTTTGAATGGGAAGTTGGACTAGATGACTTCCTCAGCTCCCTTCCAACTCTAATCTTTTATGATTCTATGACTGACAATTTTTACTGCCATCAAGTGAAGGGATTAGTATGGTTCATATTAAATTATATCCAGAAAAAATATATTCGCATATGAGAGAGTAAAGCAGTAGAACAGCAAAACAGACAAGGAGTCCTGTGGCACTTTTAAAGACTGAAAAATGTATTTATTGCATTAGATTTTTATGGGAGAAAATCCCACATTGTCTGATGTTTTGAAGATGAGGAACTTAAAGAATGGGAGGAAAACAAATGCAAGGAAGTGTAAGTCATAGAATCAGCTCAGATTGTTACAGCAAATGCACTGATTTGCTGTA
>ML681993.1:39598665-39699165 GCA_007922195.1 Podocnemis expansa | reverse complement strand
TACAGCAAATCAGTGCATTTGCTGTAACAATCTGAGCTGATTCTATGACTTACACTTCCTTGCATTTGTTTTCCTCCCATTCTTTAAGTTCCCTGTTTTCAAAGCATCTGATCAAGTGGGATCTTTGTCCTATGAAAGGTAGCATGATAAATATATATATATTTTATTTTGCTGAACTAGACTAACATGGCTACCCCTTTGGTATTTGAACAGGTTGATCATGTTGATGAACTGTGAATCAGAACAATTAAAATGGCTGGTAACTGATCATGAAGATTTAAAAACATAAGGGTCATATACAGTCCTTGGGATGTGTGAACAATGCATGATAACAATGAGAGAAGAAAGAAAATATTTTTTTTAATGCTAAATTTGTCTTGTGCCAAATGTATAGATCACACAAGAACACTATCACCCCCCCCCCAGCTTTCATCTTCTGGATTGGCAAAACTGCACATTTAAAAAGGAATTTTATAGAAAGAAAGCCTGTTTAAATCTAAAAGGCTTAAGTATGTATTTAAATATTGTAATATCTACAAATCCATAAATAAATCCCCTGAGGCGTTACACAAATCTGCAAGTGTATTTTCTCAACATTTGAAAAAGCACAAGACAATTAGCTTCCAGCTCTTCAGGCTGGGGCTTACTTATTCAAGACTGAAGATACATAATACGACACAACATGGTGGTTTCCGATTCAGATCTATGACAGGTAAGATTTTAAGGGAATCCTGTGCAAGCCTGCTATTCCCATCATGCTCTTGAGGACTTCCTGAGGTCAGAAGCCTGCTATCATCCACCACTCTATGTGCCTGCATCCCTGTGTAAGGACTGGCTGAAGCTCCCTGATTTTGGCTTATTGTGAGGTCCAGGGCACAGTGGATGCTGCAAGGCCAGGTGTGTGAATTCATTCTGAAAATGACCAATCAGAGAAACCAAGGAAAAAAGTTAAACTGGCAAATTGTATGCCTTCTCTTTTGATGATGCATTAAACTTCTGTGTAACATACACATCTTCCTATTGGCTACCAAAACCAATTGCCTGGTAAAAGAAAGCCTACTCAGGGTTTATTAATGTGGAAATTTTAAATGAAGATACTACATTGAGTAGGATATATAGTTTATATATTGTCTAATTTTTTGCTGTTTTATACTCAGTCTTTATATGCATACTCAACTTCAGTAGCAATTTACTTCACAGGTCTACTGAAGTCAATATGAGGGACAGCTCATAGTGAAAAGTATTATTCAAAGTGATTAAAGATATCAAAATTTAGCCCACTGTTTATATTTTTGCTGTGCTGCTATTTGAGAGACTTTGCAGGAGTCAGACTGCTTAAAAATAACATTATTATTAATTCTTCACCATGCCACTGTAGCCCTTTTGGTCCTGGGATGTTATAAAGGGAAGATGGGTGAGGTAATATCTTTTACTGGCTAATTTGTGTTGGTGAGAGTGACAAACTTTTGAGCTGTACAGAGCTAAAGAAAAGCTCTGTGTATCTTGAAACTTCACCTCTTTCACCAACCGAAGTTGGTCCTATAAAAGTGTTACTTTGCCCACATCATTTCATTAGTATTATTAATGACAAGATATTAAGAAAGAAAAATGCATACTTTGGTTTTGAGAACAATACTTTGCCCCTTACTTTGTCAGATGATGATAGCTATCCTACAGTATGTTGTTCCTTATTCTGTGTTTACTCTCTTATTTCAATGGGACTAGTTGTAGAGTAAGGTACTGCTCTGTGTGAGTAGATTGGTTTCCCCTTACCTTGTTCTGTTCCCACATTCTGTCAGGAATCACATGTTTTGCAATGGCTTTAACTGCTTCAGAAAGATCCAAGTGAATAATTGTTTAACAGCCTATTTTTTTGGGCACTGTATTCCCACAGGTCCCAAGAAAAGCATATCAAGAAGCACATTCAATAGCTTAAGGTGAGGTTTCCAAGGCACCACCAACTGCGTCTCCTGGTACCTTAAGTCTCAATCTTCCCAAGGGAACCCATTTAATCAAGGAGCTCTGTAACCCACAAGAAGCACTCTCCACTGTCTTTAAGAGTTTTCAGAGGGGCTGGCTTGTTCATCACTCACCTTCTCTAAGATCAGCCAATTTGGATCTCTACATCTAGGGCAGAGACTGTAGCATGCTTCTTGCTGACAGATTCAGTTTTCTTTCCTGTCAACTGTGGTTTCATCGGCAGCAATACTGACCTCACTCTAGGGAACTCACTCTCTTAGGTCAGAAGCCCCGTGTCACACACTCTATGCACCTGCCTCCTATGTTATGACTGGCTGAAGCTCTCTAATTCTGGCTTTTTGTAAGTTCCAGGGCCCAGTGGATGCTGCCAGGAAAGGTGTGTGAATCATACACAAGCATCATGGCCATAGGCTAGGAGTTCATGTTCCTGAAGTCCTTCCCCTGCACCTTTTCCTTCAACTGCTACTTTGTTGAGGTAGGGAGGCTTTTGTGTCCCCATGCCCCTGAGAACCGTGTCTTCCAGACTTCTGTACTCCTGGTAGGGCCACCTTTGGTGAACAGTTCTGTGGTGAGGTTCTAGAGGAAGTGTGATCCAAACATTTTAAGACTCAACAGTGGAACAGATGTATTTCTCAGGTCTGTGCAGCTGTGAAGGCAGAAGCAGAACAGACATCTCTGGTTATCTCAGACTCTCTGTGCATATGTCCACATGAGGCTTTTATTTTGAAACAACAGTGGTTGTTTCGAAATAAAAACCCCTATGTCCACACGATGTTTTCTTCTTTTGAAATGAGGGAACGCCTCGTTTCGAAACAAGAGCCCTCCTTTTGAAACCGCTTAAACCACTTTGGTTTCAAAAGGAGGGTTATTTCGAAACCAGTTTTTTCAAAATAATGCTGCTTGGACATGTTACTTTGAAACAACGATTGTTTTGAAATAACAATGACCTTCCTCCCAGGATGCATAGAACCCTGGGGGGAAGGTCCCCCCCCAGCACCCTGGCCAGGGATCAGCACCCTGGCCAGGGTGCTTAGTGGAGTGCAGGGGGGTGGCGGGTCCACCAGCTGGCTTCCCCCGCCGCTTCCCCTTGCTGGAAGCAGGGGGGTCGGGTGCCTCAGCCCCTTCACACCCCCTCCCCCCAGCAAGGGGAATGGCGGGCGAAGCCGGCTGGAGCGCCTGCCACCCCCTCTACCCCCAGCAAGGGGAAGTGGGGGGAAGCCGGCTGGGGCACCCTCAGGGCTCTGCCCCCCCCGCCTGGGCTGGGAGTGGGGCTGCCAGCCCTGTGCAAGCTGCAGGTGCCAGCTTTGCCCCCCACCTGGGCTGGGGGGGGCAGCTGTCAGCCCCACGGGAGCCACGGGTGCGGGCTTTGCCCCCGCCCGGGCTTGGGGGGGGAGCTGCCCGGCTAGGGGGGCTGCAGTCCCCGTGGGGTGGCCGTTCCCCGGGCAGCTCACCCTGCCGCTGGAGCTGCCCCCAAGCCCTGCACTGGATTCCACACTTTAAAAAAAAAACTCATATCTAGGCCTCTGCCAAGAGTGCTAACATCTGCTACTAAGAAAGTCCTGAGGTGATGGTTGACCATTGTTGGAGATAGGAGCATTGATCTCTGGAAGTCCATAGTCACAAATCTGCATGCAGGAAGCAGGCATGTGTTGATCTTGCACTCAGACTTGTGAGACAGAAGCATAATTTGGCAGCTACGCCCATGACTGAGCAGACTAACCCTGAATGTGTAAAAGGCTGGAAAAGGTTCCTGAAACAGCTTCTTCTTTGAGCTCTGCTTGGATACATTCAATATTAGGTGTCTACGTGATGCAGTGAACTATTGGTCACAAGCTTTTTGCCCTAGCCTGTCAGAGCAGGCTCAGTGCCCAATTCCCCCTCTGGCCACTCCCATGGCTCTTTGCTTTGAACCCTAAGTCCTTTTCTCTCTGCTCAGGACCACAGTGCCCTGACCCTGACCATCCCCAGTTCCTTTTTCTTCCCCCAGTGATGGTTTCAGAACAGCCTGTCCTTGCGACTGCAAATGCCTGTCGTTACTTCCTTGTATGAACTGCCTGTTTAAGCTAGAGGACTTGTTCGTGGATATCATTCCACTGAGAACTGGTGCTTCTATGGAACATGAAAGTCCTGAGCCGGAATACGTCTCCCAACAGCCGCCAGAGATGCCAGGCTTTCAATCCTGTGTTTCTCACAGCAAGGCCTTCCTGCAGGATGATTCTCAGGAGGAATGCCTACAGTGCCTGGATGGGTCCCACCAGGCAACCGACTGCTTTTTCTGTCAGTCCTTCAAGCCAAGGATGCTCAAAGACAGGGAGCAAAGGTGCCATGCATTGGCCTGAAAGCAAGTGCGTCAGCCTACCCCTGAAAGTACCAGGGTTGTCTTTGGTGTTGGCACCGTGTGGCAGGTCAACACTCGGCACTGCTCCCCTGTGGAGAAGAAGGCATGATCAGCACTGACATTGGCATCGAAACATTCCTGCAAGTCTACCTCTCCCTTGCCAAGCTACTCCCAGTACCGTGAACAAGAAATGGTGCAGGTCCCAACCACCTCGGAGGCCTTCGAGGCACTAAAGGCTATGCTGCTTTTGCCTATGCCCATGCCTCCGAGGCCTCTTAAGCAGAGAGGAAAGCCTGCTTTCCTCTTGGGTAAATGGTCTCCTCATGAACTGCACCTCTCCCTGAGTCCTAATATGGCACCGAGCTCCCTGGTGCCGAGAGAAGAAGCTACCCCAAAGGCACCAGGCGGTACTGCCCTAGATCACCCCATCTAGGAAAATCCCTTACCAGTACTTCCTGCATGAATGGTCAGTGCTGAGACAAGTCTCTCCTCAGTGGACCCACCACGATACCGAAGAACCTGCTATTATTAACCCGGATAGAGAGCTAAACCCCAGGCCAGGATCCTAGGGAGAAGACATCACGGCCCATTTCAGTTTGCTGTGCAGGGTTGTTGCCCAGATAGGCCTAGAGGCTGAACTGGTCGGTGAGTCCAAGAGCCCCTGTTCGATCCAGGTGTTTCATCTCTGCTGGATGCAGTAGCTGCGCCCTTGAACCCTCGTATGCTTGGAATTGCCAGATCCCAGTGGCAATACCGTGTCTTGATTTCCCTGGTGTTGGACATAGCAGCCCATAGGTACCAGGTCCCACCAGAGGAATTTTCCTTCCTCTCCTGTCACCTGAGCCCAAGTCCACAGGTAGTTGAGACCACCATAAGGTGTGGGGTAGAACCCCTATGGATCCCATGCCAGAGTCCAGAAGGGCCAGAAAGATGGAGGTCCTGGGTAGAAGGGTGTATTCAACCTCAGCCTTCCAGTTGCATATAGAGAACCACCAGGCACTGATATCTGGGACTCCCTAAAGAGATGCATGGGTGTCCTTCCCCAGGATCAGAGGGAAGATTTCAAGTCCATCCTTGAAGAAGGCTTCCTGGCATCCCACAATGCACTCTTAGCAGCTTGGGATGCCACAGACACAGCAAGCCAAGGAGTTGCTACGGCTGTTGTTATGACGTGCATGGCATGGCTACAAGAAACAGGCCTGCCTCAAATCACCCAACAGGCCATCCAGGACCTTCCCTTCGAGGAATGGTCCTTGTTTGCAGAGGACTCCGACCTCCTCCTAAGTGGTGCCAGGGACCCCAGGTCAGACCTCTGATCTCTGGGTATGCTCCCCTCTCAAACATTGAGCTGCCCTCTTAGCCCTCATCATTGTAGGGAGCGTGAGCTACCCTGATCAAGTAAGGGTCAAAATGAACCTATTGGGGGTCCCGAGCCATCATGTTCACAATGTTCCTCACCTTAGTTCACTGGACTACCAGTCCAAGTCTATACCACCTTCCACTTAGCCTGCTGAGAACCATCACAACCTCACTCCTTCTTTAGGCAGAAGTTCCCCAGTGTTTATCAGAGGGGCCTGCAACTCAGATGGGGGTGTCCAAACACATTCTCTGCCTCTTTGCAGCTCCACATTACAACAGGACATCTGATCAGGGACCCCTATATCCCTTTAGACAAGGAACCCCTCTTTGTGTTATATGTCTAACTGGTTTTTCCCAGCAGACTCTACTACTTTCCTGGTACACACAGGCAAATCGCCCCCTCTACCATCTGCTTCCTATTTACCCAGGGGTGCTCAGGGGCCGACCATACTCTTCCACTCTTAGTCCTTACTTTTCTAGCTCTTTGCTTTGAACCCTAAGTCCTTTTCTCTCTGCTCAGGACCACAGTGCTTCGTAGCCTCACTTAGTATGCCTCGCGAGGGCATGGCAAAGATCCAGCCAAGCCATAGGACAACCCCATAGAGCTCAACCACAGGGAAAGATGGAACTCTTGTGGAGTCTTATAAATGTTAAGGTAGGACCCTTACAATTCTTTCTTAGATGTTCCCATACTATAAAGGGGACCACTCCGATGCCAGCGCACTTTGGATACCCTCACCTCTCAGTCATATGTGCCTTCTGCACACTGAGCTATTGGGTGAGCACTGTGTTGTTTCTTGGGGGGTGATATGCGATACATTTCCTCCCTGCCCCTGCCTTCCTCCCCTCTTCTTCCATTCCCCGTTCACTCTGGGCTAGCAAGGAACAGGGCAAAAACTGGTCATTGATCATTGGACAGCCAGAGGAGTGCCACGGTCCACGTGGTGAACTTCTACACCCATTGTTTCCAGCAGGGTCTACGCTGAGTACCCGGGGTTTATTCTTTCCCTCTTTCCCTTTACAACAGGTCGAGGAAGTTTACTGTTAAGGCTTGTCCATCTTTTATATAAGACCATTTCAGAATAAATCACCTTCGTCCAGGAACCCCAAAGAGACTTTATAACCGGGGCCTCTAGGCTTGAAGGCAACACCTGTAGCTTCCTAACCTTCAACCCAATGGAATCCATGTCATAGGGGGCTCGTGAGGGGAGATGTTCCTTGGCTGGTAGTGGACATATGTCCCTACCCCTTTGCATTACGAAGGGTGGAACCCTTCCAGTCTCAGCTCGCTCTTCCCAAGCCTCCCCATGAACATTTTTTCAGTCGAGAGAGGATAGTTTTTCTCACTGAATACATAAGCTTTGCCCCCCTTTGTGGGTCAGCTCATAGGGTTATTGCTATACCTCTTGCTCCCTCCCTTCCTTTCCTTGAGGTGTCGAGCTAGCTCAGAGGGTAGAGATGGTGGCTCTTGAGTTTAAGTCTGAGGAGTTGAACCTCATGTTGGTTGGTACTCACTGATGGATCTCTTAATGACCCTCTGGTTTTACCCCACCATTAAGCCCTAGTGGGACATCATAGTCCCGTATGAGCCAGGGAAGGAAGTTAAATCTTTCCCCCTTTCTCTATTTTGCTCTATGGGTCATTTTCCCTAGGATGGTTCCCCTGCCCTGGGGGCAGGGGGGAGGGACAATGGAAAATTAGTAAATAAGCATATGAAGACTCTCCCAGGACACCTGTATACTCAGGTACACAGGCTAGGGTACTATGACTTCCATTCTCCAGTCTCATCTCTTTAACCAATTTACTCGTGTTCTTAACTGATTATGGTCCCTGTGGGTCTCGGCCCCTTGTGCGCACAGAGACTTAGAGTTCTGAGTCTCATACTTTGCGTCATGTTCTTCTCCTCTTAGGAGGCAGGACGGTTGGATGTGCAATGAGATTACCCTTGAACTTGCTGCTATATTTGTCCCTCCTCTTCAAGCCTTCAGCCTTGATGAATTAAGGCAGGTCCTGAGTGCCTGGAGTCACACTCATATATCCCCTTTTTTAGTGTGACCGAGAAGACCAAACCCCTTCTCTCTCCCGTGCCTCCCTTCCCATGTCTATTGGGGCCTTTCCCCCTTTTGGCGGTGCCCCTATTCTGGTACTTCAGGCCTCTGCATGCTCCATGGTGATATTAAACATTGCTTTTCTCAGGGGATCTGTAAGTAGGGTCCCCTTAGAGGTCATGAATACCCCATCTCTTTCCTTACCATACCCCTGAGGCAGGTCAGCCTAGGTTGTCTGTACCTTGCAGAGAGTATCAATGTAGTGCTTGCCTGAAGTTTTCAGGCCACCTCCTGTGGTCGTCTGGTTCTGGGGTGACTCATTTATCGCCTGTAGGCAGACCTTTCATCTTCAAGATTACTACATTTGGTTTCCTCGCAGCAGTACTTCCCTACACCACTTAGTAGTATGGGGATACCGTGGAGCCAACCCTCACAAGACATCATTTAGCCCTTCTTTGTTTCCCAGGGTAGCTGAAGTAGTTCCCTACCTCCCCCTTAATGGGTGGGGGGTAAGTACAAGCTATCGATGCCAATAGATGACCCATCTTTGCTGTTTCCTGCTACCTGCAATTGGGCCACCGCGGCCTGAGATAGAAGGTTTTAGGCTACAAAGGGATTAAGAAATTGTGCATCCCACTCTTCATGAGGGGGACAGATTTCCCCCCTTCTCTATATAGGTCTTAGCAGCAGACAGTATCTTTTATCATTTGCTTGAGCCTCTTAGGGTGAAGGATAGGATGTGGTTGTGCAGGGGCTGGTAGTGGTCCTGGTGCGCACGGATTATCTAGGACAGTTTTCCAGGCCAGCCTGCTCCGGAAGTGACCCACTTCCCTACTCCGTTTTCCTTGTCTAGTGCTTATAGAGCTTGGAGAAGAGTGATCCTCTTTGCAAAGGGACAAGGAGTCCCTAGCCTGTGAATTTCTCTTTTTCCAGGGTTTGGGTCCTTCTGGACTTGCATAACCTAGCCTATGAACCCAACCCACCTCAAGGTGACTTGCAGGCCTCTCTAGGTTCCCTTAAATCTGCTTATGGTGGGACTTCATGGAATTATATATTTCCCCTTCACATAGGCAATACAGTTACCTCAGAAAGCCTGCTGGCAGGAGCCTTGCCTGTGGGGATCGCCGTGCTGAAGGCAGAAAACTCCAACTCTGCCCACCATCCACAGTATGGCTAGTAGTCACCTAATACTGAATGTATGCAAGCAGCGCTTGAAGAAGAACTGTGGGTTACCTACCAGTAACTGTCCTTCTTCAAGATGGGTTGCTCGCATACATTCAGGGTCCCCTCACAGTCCCTGCTATCTGGAGTTGGTGACTTTAAGGGGACTGGGGAGGGTCAGGCCATACATATAGCCATGGGAGTGGCCAGAGGGGGCATTGGCTACCAACCCTGCTCTGACAGGCTAGGGCAAAAAGCTTCTGACCAATCATGCACTGTGGCATGTAGACACCTAATACTGAGTGTATGCCAACAGCCCATCTCGAAGAAGGACAGTTACTGGTAAGTAACCCATCATTCTCTTATCTTTCTATGATGGGGTAACAAGCCTTGTAGATGAGGGGAAGTGGCAGATATGCTGTATCTAGAATTTAGTAAGGCTTTTGATAAGGTCTTGCATCACCTTTTCATTAACAAACTTGGGAAGTACAGCCTGGATGGAGCTACTATAAGATGGGTGAAAAATTGGTTGGATAACCACTCCCAGAGAGTAGTTATAAATGGTTCACAGTCATGCTGGAAGGCCATAATGATCAAGGGACTGCAGGGATCAGTTCTGAGTTAATTTATTTTCTATATTTTCATCAGTGATTTAGATGATGGTATAAAGAGTACACTTATAAAATTTGCAGATGACACCCACCTGGGAGGGGTTGCAAGTGTTTTGGAGGATAGGATCACAATTCAAAGTGATTTGGAAAAACTAGTGAAATGGTCTGAGCTAAACAGAATGAAATTCGATAAAGACAAGTGCAAAGTACTCCACTTAGGAAAGAACAGTGCAGTGCAAATATGCAAAATGGCCAATGACTGCCTAGGAAGAAGTACTGAGAAAAGGGATCTGGACGTCATTGTGGAACACAAGTCAACAGTATAACACTGTTGCAAAAAAAAGAAAAAAAACCAAACACCATTCTGGGATGTATTAAGAGGAGCTTTATAAGTAAGACACAAGAAGTAATTCTTCTGCTCTACTTGGCCCTGATTAGGCCTCAGGTGTGTTCAGTTCTGGGTACCTCATTTCAGTAAAAGTGTGTGCAAATTGGAGAAAATCCAGAGGAGGGCAACATGAATGTTTAGGGTTCTGGAACACATGACTTATGAGGGAAGATTGAAAGAGCAAGGTTTGTTTAGTCTAGAAAAGAGAAGACTGAGAGGGGCTATGATAAGAATTTTCAAGTATCTAAGGCTATGTCTACACTGGAGGGGCTGGAAGTCAACTTAACAAGGTTGATTTTAAGTCAACCTTGTTAACTCAACTGCAGGATATGTCTACTCTGCACAGAGGGCAGAGGTGCCCCACCCTCTACCCCACCCCTGGCCCTGATTGGGTACCCAGAGCCCAATTGGATCCAGGGGGTGATCTGGCCTGGGTGGGCCCAATCCAGCTCCTGCACTCTGGTGAGCAGCTGGTACCCAGGTCCAGTTTCCAGCCCCTCTGTGCAGGGAGCCCGATCTGGCTCCCACCCCCTCTCCACAGGAGTGGGGGCTTGGATCTGGTTCCTGCCAGTGGTGACAAGGGACCCAGGGCCGAATTCAGTCCTGGGTCACTTGTAGCCACTGGCAGGAGGGTCAGCAGACTAGCCAATTTCACAGGAATGAAATTGATCAGGCTGTGGAATGGCTTGAGCAGGGTCTCTGCAGCCTGGTCAATTTTACGGACCTGAAGTTGACCAGACTGCCGAACCTCCTGCTGGGAATGAAAGTGACCCTGGGCCAAATTCGGCCACAGGTTGCTTGTCAGTGCAGGCAGGACCAGTCTCCAAGCCACCACCCTGCGCAGAGAAGGTCTGGGAGTGTGATAGCACCCCCCAACCCCGCTCTGCAGGTGGCAGAGCAGCAGAGGGGGAGTAGGAGCCGATCTGGCTTTACGCCCCTCTCCACAGCCAGGGGTGTGTGGTACTGACATCTCCACTGGCAGCTTGCAGCAGTCAGGGGCACAGGGAGCTGCCTTATCCCCTTGTGCTTGCAAGTGACCAGGGGAGATTCCAGCTTCCCATGCCCCTGACCGCGTGCAAGCGGACAGAGGAGATGCTGGCTCTCCATGCCCCTGACTGCTTCTAAGCAGCCAGGGAAGGAGAGAGCTGCCAGCCGCTGTTGACTGCAGAAAGGGGCTAGGAGCCTGATGGGGCTCTCAGCCCCTCTCTGCAGGCTGCAAGGTCTAGGAGCCAGCTCAGAGCCCATCTGGCTCCCAGCTGCTTGTGCCACAGCCCAAGAAGCTCAGAGCCTGGTCAATTTCACAGGCTTTGAGTCTGTGAAATTGACCAGACTCCTAGCTGCTTGCTCCATGGGGCAAGCACCTGGAAGCAGATGAGCTTGAAGCCAGATCCTAGCCCTTGCAGCCTGCAGAGAGGGGCTGAGAGCTCCAGTGGGTTCCTACCCCCTCTCTGCAGGCTCCAGGAACCTGCTGCCAGCCCCCATTGCCTGTGCAGGGGCCTAGGAGCCAGATTTGGCCCCCAGCTCCTCACCACAAGGCATGAGCTGGATCTGGCCCCAGGGGCCAGGGAGGGGGTGGGCCCTGTCCTGTAAAGTTGGCTTAAAAGCTTAAGCTGCCTTACAGGGCAAGAGTTATTATGTCAATTTAAGCACTGGCTTAAACTGACTTGATAATTTCTAAATATGAACTGTGATTTTTTAATTCAGATTAAAAGGCTTTAAGTCAATTTAGACCCATAATGTAGACATAGCCTCAGAGGTTGTCAAGAGAAGGAGGTTGAAAAACTATTCTCCTCAACTGCTAATGATAGATCAAACACAACAGACTTAAATTACAGCAAGGGAGGTTTAGGTTGGACATTAGCAAAAAAAATCTTAACCGTCAGGGTGATTAACAATTTGAACAAGCTGCCTAGGCAGGTTGTGGCATCTTCATCACTGGATGTGTTTAAGAGCAGGTTAGACAAGCACCACTCAGGAATAGTTTAAGAGGGTACTTGTTCCTGCCATGAGAGCAGGGGACTGGACTTGATGACCTTTCATGGTCCCTTCCAGTTTCTATGATTCTATCTTCCCTCCCCCCAACCCTGGCTGGATGATCATGTCCCCAGAATCATTATACCTACATTCAGAGCATATGAAGCAAACTATTGAAGTCTGCCACTTAGAAAGTTCACTCTCAGGGATTCACCAAACACTCACTGTTCTGAAAGAAGAACTGCCATAATAGCTAGAGAACTTACAAGATATGACATTGATGCTGCCCTAAATTAGATCCATTGGGCAGATGAAGACCAGTTGGAAGAAAATGGAGGTGGCTCTACCTTCTTTTAGAAAGCAAAACCATCTGAAAAGAGACATATTTAGGAGTTGATTTCCACATCAGCATTTGGAAGTCTTTATGGATATTAACAATCATCTCATGACTCTGTGTCTTAAGCTTAGCAACAACCAGTATGCTACAATCATCAGAGTTTGTGCTGCCACACTTGACAATGACAAAGACAGAAAAGTAACAATTCTACTGTGCTCTTGATACAATTCTCAGTGCCACAGCCAAGGAAGATAAGCTTATTCTCATTGGTGACTTCAGTGCAAGAGTTGAGCATTGTCACAAACTCTAGAGAAGTATTACTGGGAAAGAAGTAGTAGGGAAAGTCAACTTTAATGACATTTTTTTGAGAGGGGTAGCCATGTTAGTCTGTGTAGAGCAAAAACAACTTGAGTCCTGTGCACTTTTAAAGACTAAGGCTATGTCTACACACAGTTTTATTTCAAAATAAGTGGCTTCTGCTGGGCTGGCTGCCCGCGGGCAAGGCACCTGGTGGGCGGCTTCTCCAATGCTGACCACCTGCCAGGAACCCAGCTTGCGGCACCCATGGGGCTGCATTCCCGGTGGGTAGCCAGTTCTGGAGAAGCCGCCTGCCAGATGCCTTGCCCTTGGGTGGCCAGCCCGCCAGAAGCTGCCCGCCAGGATCTGTTCCCGGTGGGCAGCTTCCTAGGAAGATGGCTACCCCCACCCTTGCAGGGGAAACTTCCCCTGCCAGGCTCTGGCAGTCTGAGCCTTGCATGGGGTAAAGCATCTAGTCATACTGCGGCTGGAGCTGGGCAGGGGATGCTTTTCCCTGTGCCAGGTTCAGACTGCCAGAGCCTAGCAGGGGATTAGCTGTGGCAATGGCTGTTTTACACAGCCATCTTGCCACACCAAACATGCTGACCCCCTCCAATCTGAATTGGCAAGTCCAGCACATGGACATGCCAATTCGAATTGGAGTTTGTGGTATGGCCATGTCAATTCAAATTCACTCAATTTGAATTAATAATTATTAATTCAACTTGACCAATTTGAATTCAGGAATTTGAATTGACAGGCCAAGTGTAGACATAGCCTAACAGATTTCTTCAGGCGTAAGCTCTCATAGGCTCCAACCCACTTCATCTAATGACGTTCTCCTCCTCAGTAAATGTATGGAATGTAACTTTCTTATCTAAAATATTATCTTTTGACAGAAGGACAAATATTAAACAACTTGGAAACACCCGTATTCCTAACACTGGTGTCTTCTTGACTATGTCATTGTCAGATCCCATGATGTCCTCATGTCCATATTACACAAGCCATTATGGGTACAGATGATTGCTGCACAGACGATTTAGTCAGCTCAAGCATGAACATGTAACTTGCACCACACCATATTAAACAACTGAAAGGCATTCAGAAGAGATTTAACATCAAAGCACTTTAAAACCATGCTAGACTTAAACAGCACCTCATTGACAGGCTCTCTGACCTACCTGACATCATAAATGAGATCTAAACTTATTGGGAAGAGTCCAAGACCATTATTCACAAGCATGTTTTTCAGAGAAAGCAGGGTGCCAGGCTTTGTATGACTTCTTTCCTAGAATAAAAGCTGGTCATTAGCTGTTTGAGTTCTGCTGCTTCGTCTGGCTGAATTAAAAGGGGAATGTATGACTTCTGCTTGAAGAACCTGAGGCTGTCATGGGTAGTGGGCTCACTCTCAGATTATCGCTAGTGCCTCTAGACAGGAAGTGGAACTTTGAAATAGATTTCTCAGCTGTTTCTTCCTTTACTGACTTTTCTGGGCTGGAAGGGAACAATACATAGTTTGTTTACTCTGAACACTGAAGGTGCTACAAATTGTTAATGGCAGCAAGCTGTGCAGTGCCTGTCAGGGGATTTCTTCACCTGCCCACCTTGTTCCTTCCACCATCCATTATCTTCAGTGTCTCCTTTCTTTGCCCTTGGACAGCTGATCTCCTTGAAGAGAGATGCCCACACATCTCTTTATTTTTACATTTTCCTTCCACACAGATGGCTACTCCACCTGCAGATCTGCCTTTCTCATGCTATTACCAGCTCCATTCCCTGTTTAAACTATGTGATGTTTGCAGCCAGGTCACCTGCTGAGGAGACGGTTACTCCTGAAAGACCCAATCATCTGTCAAGAAAATGAGATACAGACACAAAGGCCCACTTATTATTAAGTGTTAGCATAATTGTAATTATAAGTAGAGTGTTTCATTATATTTCAGCTGTTGAGGCTTTAATGCATTCCTGTAATGTGCCTTATTAATAAGCTGTATAGAACTGCTGACTTCACAATTTTCTGGATCACATTTGAGATAACAAAAGAGGGTATGAAAATGAAATCACTACAAGAGCCCCACTGTGTTAGTTACTAAGATTCACATGTTTATTATGGTAATAAAGCAATGTGAGGTGATAATGTTGAGAACTGAAATACACTAATGATGATTAATATTGTTCCAGAAACATTATGCACAAATGGTAAAAAGTGTAATGACTCTCAGACAATCAAATGTAGCAGATGCCATGCTGCTGAGTAAAAAAGCAAGAGCTACACCACCTCTTTCCATTGCTCCACTTCTTGCTTATGGTCCCAGTTTTCCTGAGTGAAAAGAATGTATAAATTAGCTTGGTCCATTACAAGGTGGTTATGTAGGAGATGTCATTTGGCTTGTTGAACTAGACCAGACGGACATGACAAAAACAATGTGAGTGCCTCCTGGTGGGAGTAGTATTCTTCTGTTCCCTCTGATTTTCTTGGTGTGTTTTTTGACTACCACAGTGAGATCTCGTATACATACAGCTAACACACCACATTTTCCGTTTCATTCATCTGATGAAGTGGGATTGCCATGAAAGCTTACATGATAAATAAATTTGTTAGTTTTTAAAAGTGCCACAGGACTCATTTCTAACATGGCTACTGTTCTGGAACATCTCCTCACTAGACTTCTTTGTCCTGGGTTAGCTGGCAATCAGTTAATAGTCTAATCCCTAGAGCAAGAACAAACTTTGTAGCACCAAACAAATGTGTAGGGGAATCCATACTTGTCTGTCCATATAACAAATACCATGAGTTCATCGTCATGCAGTTAGAAAATTGTGGTGGAAACATACTTTGAGACTATAAATGGAAGAGTGATCAGAGCTATGAGATAGAAAGCAAAAAACCCCAAACTTCAAAACATTAGAGAAGTTCACAAATCCAGATAAGTATTTTCATATATATTGGAATTAGTTTTCATTAATCAAGACTTACTATAGCTGGTTTATGGTGTGTCCAACTTTAGTAGAATTGTCTACAAGTGGGATGGGATTTTATCCCTGACACCAGTGGCTAATTACAACAAAGTGAAATCCATCAGTACCCAAAGCACAGCATGTACAGCCACCACTTAATACTATACAGTAAGCAGAACCATAAAATGACAGAAATGTTGGACTGAAGGGGACTTTGTGGGGTGATTTAGTCCAGTCCCTTGTGCTGAAGAAAGACAAAGTAAACTTATGTCATACTTAACTGATAGGCATTTGTCTAAACTGTTCTTACTCTCCAGTGAGATTTCTTAACCTCCCTTGAAAGCTCATTCTAATGCTTAGCTACACTTATGGTTAGAAAGATTTTTCTTTAAATGTGCCCAATTTTTTCACTTTTCCTCATTGCCTTAATTTTAAGAAAGGTGTAGAGAAATTGGAGAGTGAACAAAGGAGAAGCAACACAATTTTTAAAAAGTTTGGGCAAGCTGAGGCCTCAGCAATGGAAATTGAAATGTGATGATTACCTCCTCTGTCTTAATATAACTCACCTATTAATTCACTCTGGAACAAAATTAAGCGCTTTTTTATTTATTTTTTTTTTTTGCCACTGCATTGCATTGTTGGCTTATATTCAGTTGATAATCCATTCTAACCCCTTGATCTTCTTGAGAAATACTGCTCCATAGTCAGTTATTCCCTGGTTAATTGTTGTGCTGCTGCTTTTTAATTCTGAAGTGTAGTATTTTACATTTGTATTTATTAGATTTCATCTTATAGACTTCAGACCCAATTTTTGCAGGCTGAATTCTAAGACTGTCCTCCAAAGTGCTTGCAATCCCTTCCAGCCTAGGTATCATCTGCAGATTTTTAAACATATATTACATTTCATCCTCCAGGTAACTAATGAAAATAATAGTACTGAACTCAAAAGAGCCTTGTGGGATGCCACAGGATATACCCTCCTGGTTTACACTAAACCATTAATAAACTACTCTTTAAGGACTCTGGTTCAATGAATTTTGCACCTACCTAATAGTAATTCAATCTAGACCAAAAATTCTCAAACTGGGGAGTGCGCTGCCCTTGGAGTGTGCAGCATATATTTGGGGGGATGGAGAGTATGAGATTTGAGAAGCTTTAGGGCAAAAATTCACTTCACTCTTCAGAGGTGGTGGTCAGAGAGTGGTGACTGCTGGACAGGGACCTAGCCAATGTTCCCTCTAAGCTCTGTATGTGCGCGCACATGCAGCAGCCCTGAATCCCTGGCTCATGCCTCCGTGACGGCTGCACAGCACCTGCAGCTGCAACTCCTTATGGACCCTGAGTGCACATTCTTCTGGCCAGCAGGGAGCTGTTCTGGGGAGTTTAAAATCTCCCCTGAACATACTTAGGGCGGGAGATTTTAAACTTCCTGGAGCAGCTTCGTGCTGCCTGGAAGAATGACGGCAGTGAGGGGCAAGTTCTGTGTGTAGGAGCGTCTCTGACAGCTAGGGCAGTGGCTTCAATGAGTTGGGGATGGGGAGCTGGGGAAGGGCTGCCCGAGGGACTTGAGGAAGCCGGCCAGAGGGCGTGTGGAGAAGGTGTCCAACAGTGGGACTTGGGGAAGCCCCCCCACTGCCTACCAGGGAAAGTGCTCCAAGAGAGCAAGCAGCTTCTCCAGGACTAGGGTTACCAGATGTCCAGCAAAAAGAGGACTTGTCCTCCTTTTTACCTTCATGTCCTCTGTCCTCCAGGGATTCTAAAAATAGGTGATTTTTTCCAGCTTGTTACTTGTTATGAGTAGAATGTTAAAAAAAAAAAAAAAAAAAAAAAGCCCAACACTGGGCTCAAACCCATTAGCCTGAGGCTGAGTCTCCTATATACACAAAGCAAAGGAGAATGGAACATATAGTTTACCTGATTCCTAAGGGCTTGTGTGCTAGTAAGCTTGGTAGTTCAACAGCTACTTAATCTTGGGGTCATGGGTGTGAGCCCTATGTTGGGCATTTTTATTTTTTTGGAATGTTAGTCCCTAGAAAAGGGCAAATTCGGGGAAAAGAATAGCAAACCCTAAAAAAATAAGAAGGAAAATAAAGTATACAGTGAATAAAATTACTAACAGGGACCAATTAAGTAAATGAAATAAAGGGGCACATTTAAATTGGTTAGAAACAATGTAGGACTTTTTTTTTAATTGTAAAATGGGCTGCTCTGGAAAAATGAAAAAGCAAAAAGTCAACTTGATTGATTGATTTATTTTTAACTATTTAGGTGCTTTTCAAGTTTATATTTGCAAATTTAGTTTTTTAACTTTTTTTAGTCTCATGAACATTAAAGAAAGGGCCATGAAAAACTTTCATTTACTGAAAAAATCAGTTTTCAGTGAAATAAAACATTTTGGTAATTTTTTTTACTTTAAAATAATTTTAAAAACACATGAGTTTGTGCTATTTTAATGCTACATTCATTATCATTAAAATTTTCTATAACATAATATGGTAATGACAGCAGTGTTCCCTCTAAGCTGATGATGCAGCTAAGCAAGTTATGAATATGCTTGGGGGGGCCAGCGAGCAGTGGGGAAAGGGCCCAATATAGGGCGAGAAACTTGCTTAGCTGCATCCATAACTTGCTCATCTGCATCATCACCTTAGGCTGTGTTCACACAGCACTCTTATTTTGAAACAACAGAGGTTGTTTTGAAATAAGAAATACCCTGTTCACACAATGCACGGTTGTTTCGAAACAACAGGAACTGTTGTTTCGAAACAACAGTGTTGTTTCGAAACAAGTTAAACCCAATGCGGGGACGAAACAATGTTGTTTCGAAATGATTGTTTCGAAACAACACCGTGAGAACATGTTGTTTCAAAACAACGGTGACTTGTTTCGAAATAACTGTTGCCTGAACCTGCTATTTCGCTTTGAGCTTTTTTCCTTAATTTGAATTAACAAACTGTTAATTCAAATTATTATTTCGAAATAAGGTGTTATTTCGATACAAGTTGTTTTGAAACAACAGTATCGAAATAACCCCCTGTGTGTGAACACAGCCTTAGAGGGAACATTGGACCTAGCTCTGATGGCCACATTGTCTACAGCAGAACTAAAGATGTGGCATCATCTACAGCAGAACTACCATGTGGCATTGCCAACGTTGCATCTCCTCAGTGGCTAGGCAGTTGGAGAGTGGCTCCAAACACAGAGAAGGGGGGCACAATCAAATAAGTTTGAGAACCACGATATAGACATTTCCCTAAATTGCATATGGGAAGGTCACGTGGGACCGTGGCTTACTAAAATCAAGATCTATCTATCTAATCGACCAAAAATCCATACATTCCACTCTGTACTCCACATACCAAAAGCAGAACATGTACTTTCATTCTAGATAACTTGTTTTTAACTAAGGAAAACAAATGTGAAAGAAAGAGAAAAGATAAAATCTCCAGAAGAGAGAGAGAGAGCAGAGTGCCCCCCACCCTCCAATGTAAGATTCTTCTTCAAATCACTGGCAGCCATGGCCCTCGGCACATAGGCAGGCAGAGTCATTTATATGTGAAGTACCCTAAAAATCAGAGCTGCTGCTGTGAATTCCACAAAATTGAGTGAATGCTTCCCTTCCTGCAAACAAGAGGATATCTCTGTGTTTGAAAATATCTTGTTCAAATCATGCTTCTTGTTAGTACAATACAAATTATTATTTGTTTTCATTACACTGTCTTTTAAAAAAATAATTTTACAGACAAATTTATTCTTGGTAGGAGCTGATTTTGGAGTTAGTGAACATAACTGTATTTCTGATGTTCAAAAGTCAGCAGCTACTGCCTGAAAAATAAGAAAGTAACTTGTTTACATATGCTTAATCATTCAGAAAAGGCTTCTAGAATGAATTATTGGTGACGCTAATGTTCATTTTAAAATCATGCACTACTACAGGGAATAAAATACAGTTGCAGCCCAACAAAAATGAGTGTTCAAGATGTTATACAGATGTATGTATCAGGGTAATATGACTGAAAAGGCAGCACCTGAAAGGTTTTTGTTGTGGTAATAGCCAGTGCAATGATAGTCATTTTCCTTCTTGCTGTATAATGCTTGATTTCTAACACAGGACCTCGTGTTAAGTACTTTGTTTTAGTCTTCAAAATCAGCTGCAAAGGTATTCAGCTCTACTAATTTACTTATTATTTTTTGCATCAGTTTGTCTTGAAGAGACACAGTGCCTTGATCAAGATGCCTAATTATTTTTTGCCCCTATCCACTCCAAAACCCTAAGCCCAGTAGTTTATGCAAAGAGAATGTTATATAAGTGTCATGGAAAGACCCAGAAATGCAACTGCATTTAAGTATCTAGGACTATGTTCACACGTAAACTGTTATTTCAAAATAAGTTATTTCAAAATGAGTTATTTAGAAATAAAGTCCTTATTTTGAAATAAGTTAATTCGAATCAAGAATATGTTAATTCATATTAAGGGAAAGCCTGCTATGGAAATGGCTGTTATTTTGAAATGGTTATTTCGAAATAAGGCCATTCAGACATGTTGTTTCAAAACAGTTGTTTTGAAACCATAGTGTTGTTTCGAAACAACATGTCCGAACACCGTTGTTTCAAAACAACCATTTCAAAACAACGGCTATTTTGATTTTAAGCGAGGTTTTACCGTTTCAAAATAACGGAACGTCATCTGGACATAAGAAATTTTATTTTGAAACAACAGCTGTTGTTCTGAAATAAAATTCTCGTCTGAACACAGCCTAGGAGACATTGAGCTACTCAATGGGTTTCTGAGACCCAGAGCCTTCAATTAAGACCACCAGCCAGATCTCAGAAGCACTTTTTTAGAAGCCTTTTGTGCATTCAAGCTCATTTGTTATCTTAGTCAATAATATTGAAATTTCATAATAAGAAGAGCTAGTTCAGTAATTACTGCAAACTGTTTGTGAGTCTGTTAATTGTGCCAATCAAAAATGTAAACAGACGGGTTAAATGTTTGCTTAGTGACTTGCATCAACAGGTGGCTTAAAAAGGGAGCAAATACAGCAGCTGGAAACTTTGATGTTCCAGCAGCAACTAATTCAACAAATTGCATTGTATGCTATATTTGCAGCTGTGTTTAATTTAGGGTTCTCTGTGAATTGGGGTGAGAGAGGGCATAAGGAATCAACTCGCTCCTCCTGAGGAGGGAATGACCACAATCAAAGTGATCACAAGTACCTCAGCAAAAGAACTTCTTCATAGTTGGTACTCACTCACTGCTTTAGAGAGAATCACGTACTGTAGCCCTGTCCTTCGCTGACCCAGCTAATATGCTGAATTCATTTAAGGGGCAGAGAACTGTAGACAAGCTGACAACATGCACATGTAATATAGAGTTTATTGTACAACTGATTGCTGTTGTCATCCTCCTGCTTGTACAGATTTAAAACTAATAATTTGTCATGTTCTGTCTAATTCACACCATAAGAAATTTGTGGCATTTTAGTCATCTGTAAATTGCTGTATGCATACTATGTTGTTATGTCCAAGTATTCATGGTACTTAGCTGATTAATCAAACCATAAATAAGTAAGTGAATAAATAAATAAGTAAATAAATAAATGATTCTACATTGTCCACTGGATATTTAGAACACAATGATAATTTATTGCTGCACCAAGTTGGACTGAATTCAGATGGGTGGACTAGGCCACCAGTCCGACAAGAATACATAAAATAAACCTTCCATTTATTATTGCACCAAATGAAGTTGAAAATTCTAGGAAGCAACAGATCTGAAGACATGTCCTATAATCTGGCACTTTCATTAAAAGTGCAAAACACTAGAGTGGAAATACTGTTGTATATGTATGATTATAACAGCATATGTAATACTGCTGAGGGAAAGCTTTTCTATTTTACTTAATTTTAATGGTGGACCAGTAGAAGTAGGCAATTTTGTTTTTTTGGTCAATGATATATTCTCTGAGTTAAGAATGTTTTTGAACTTTTTCATTTACCATGAATTTAAAAAAAATCATTTTCTTTTTGCTCAAAACAAAACTGTTTTTTTAATTTTTCTGAATTACTAGCAAACTAAAGAAAAAAAAATAATTATTTGACCATGTACGTAAATCAGTTCATTGGGTTTAGGTCCTAGGTGTGTCACAGATTCCTCTGTGATCATCTACCAGTTTTTTTAATTGTTTTATGTCTGATTTCTCACCTTAAGAACTGGGATAAGAATATTTACTCACTAGCACCTATGTCTGTTTTAGCTGTGTTGCAATCTTTTTGGGACCCAGACTATTTTACTAGGTGATTTTCGCCTTGCCTACACAGTAGGGGATTAATCTGGATTGAGCCACCAGGGCATTGTTTTATCGAATAAATAATAGGCTTGAAAACTGAGCACTCTGCCTCTCCACCAGCGCAACTGGCCTAGATATGGTCTGAAAGATGCCTATCATAAGAATTTTTTTGCAAATTGGTCATGCTTACGAAGCTGAGGTAACACAGCAGCAAGAGCTATCCTATTCCTACAGGGAGAATAAATAATCAGAATATTGTGAATTATTGAGTACCCGCTTTGTGGCCCTAGAAAGTACTCAATAATGTTAATCAGGTCAAGTGTCAAATAAAGATAGTCTACCTCTGCTGACTTCTGGCTGTCTTTTTATCTCTTTATCCACCTCTGAGACGTAGAATTCACTTTGGAAGAGAGTGCTTGCCTGTCGGAAGCATCCTCTTGATGGTAAGCAGAAGCTATTCAAGACTTGGATGTTGACTGATCTGAGATCACCTCAGGATGCTTCAATTGGTCTCCAGAGGGCAGTCAGTGTTAAAGTTATCATTGCCATTAGTATCATAATGCCAAACCTGATCCAGGGACGCATAGCAAGGTCAGAACACCAGAGTGATGCTATGACTCATTATTGAAATGCTGCCTATGTGGTTAGCATAGTCTTAATGTCCTGATTTGTACTTATGCACAGCATTCACAGATAGTGCAAAAATCTGCCAATATGTAAAAAAAATCTTCTAAACTATTTGTTAAAAATCATGTGAGATGATTTTCAGATAAGTCACATTTAGCATAATTGGGTCAGATGGTAAAGACAGTTTTGCACAAGCTTTAGTGAATAAGAAAGAGGTTCAACTGTAATAAAAAGAAGTTTTGGACTATGAGGGGCAGTATGTTCCAGGTATTTCAGCATATTTTCACTATTCTATTCTATTCTATTCTATTCTATTCTATTCTTTATAGGTTCTTATACTGCACTCATTATCCTAACACCACCCAGCCCTGCACTGAATAATGTACTAACAATCAATGTGTGTTTAGTCTCTGTTCCACTCCTCAAGTGGGAGTAGCATGTGCACTGGCATCTTTTGTTTTGGAATTTTTTAAGATGTATATAGCCTTAGGCATGTATTGTTATATATTTATATTAGCGAAAGCAAGGTCAAAGAATATGCCTTGCACTCAGAGCAGAAGGTGGTGAGGGTTGTGACACAACTGAATTACTGTGGACAGGGCTGTCCCTAGGGGGGTGTGGGGTCCTGGGTGAAGCACCCTGTGCGGGGCTCCCACATCCCTCCAGCACTGGGGGGTGGGGCCAGCTGGCCCAGAGGAGTGTCCCTAACCCCTCCAGGTTCCTGTTGCTGCATATGGGGAGCCAAGAAGCTCTGCAAATAGGAGTAGGAGGGAGGGTGCTGGATCATACTGTCCCTGGGACTTCCAGCCAACTTGTATAGGCTCCCCATGCACTAGGAAAGTTGATAACATCTGGGTGTGCAGCAGCCACATGGCTCCATGCCCAGCTGTGAGATGCCAACCCACAACAGACACATCTACTGCTGTGGTTCCCAAGATTTTTAAATAGATCCCACCCCTCCCATGAACTTTGATGTGATGCTTGCCTTCCCCTTGAGTGGCACCAAGAGAATGGGGAGCAGGGGATGATAGAGTGGGGTGTCAAGAGAATAAGGGGAGAAGTGCAGCTGGGTGGCAGGCACCAGGGAAGGCAGCACAGCATCTACAATCTCCCATGCTGTTTCTGCTCTAGGCCAAATGCCTGGGCATGCTGCAGGGGAGGAAATTTAAAAAGTCTCTGGCCTGGTCCCAGCTTACAGGTGCGTGCAAACCAGGTGGGGGGAGTTACGGAGCCCATGAGGCAAACAAGTCCATTTCACTCAGGGTGGGAAAAGCAAGAAGGATCCACCCGGGGGGGAGGAAAAGAACAAAATACAAGATGAAAGTCATGTCTGATCACTGGCCATTTACAATGATCACTCAGGAGCTCTGAGGAAGCAAGACATAGGAAGTGCCATAGATTAACCTGAGAGTCAGCAAATATAAAAGATGGGTAGAAAGATGAAAACTTACCCAGTATCTGTGGGAGAATTGGCGCGCAACTATGTTCCCTCTAAGCTGTGTGCGTGTACACACACACACAGGTTTTGAAACCCATGCACACAACAAAATAAAGTATGCACAAAAAAAATCAACATTGCTAATATTTTTATGCTACTTTAAGAAGGCGACTTCAAGTAGCATGTTTCAAATAAGGTTCCATAATTTATAAAATCATTTCCATCACTATATCAAAATAAAATTTAGCTATTATTTGCATCACACACTTACTGCATTGCCCTCATAAGTTTGACTACACTCACTGGAGTGTGCACCAATTTGGACACTGGTTCTAAAAATGTGCACAGAAGAAATTTTTTGTGCACACAGCCTATGAAAAATTAGACAGAACACTGGCAGGCAACACTAATTGTCACCTACTCACCCTGGGATGGGCAGGGGGAATTCAAACATCAAGAGATTAGTTTAAAAACATTGTATAATCTTTGGATTAAAAAAAAAGACTTATTTTTGCCATTCTATTGATTTTTGATTGCTTGAAACTGGCAATACTGTATAAGTTAATACCATACACTTCACTCAAGGAATTCCTTTCCCTAAATGTATTCTTCCCGCTAGTGTAGGGCCAGGCTTCTGTAGCCACAATGTAGGGACACAGATAGATAAAATGAATTGAAAGCACCTTTAAAGCATCTGTTAGGCAACACTGTATCTGTTCTCTAATATCATAACTGAAATAACTAACTCAGTTTAATAGACATTATAACCAATGTGCAACAAAGCTGGATGTTGTAAATTTAGAATTCCATTTTGTAAAACTTGTTTTAGGTGCATACTCTGGAATTTCATTTAAATGTGTGAACAAGATGTGTGAATGAAGGGTGTGTGTGATGGAATCAGTCAACACCAGCCTGTCCTGATGAAATTGAAGTACTACCTTAATGGCTAAGCCATGCAAACAACTCCCACAAAAGCAAGAATCTGCCCCAGAAAGAACAGAACAAAACAAAACACAAAGCGAAAGTCATGTCTGTAAATGGCTGGTGATCAAAGATGACACAGGATCCCTGGCCAGGCCTGCCTGCTGTCCCTGAGCCGTGCCCCTGAGCTAGGTGGAGGGGATCCCAGCCAGACCTTCCCATTGGCCTGTTGGTATTGCCACCTGGGCTTGGGGGGTGTGGGGTGTGGATGATGCCTGGCTCAGTCTGACCCCTGCCCTTGCTGCCTGGGCTTGTGGTGGACAACCCCAGGCCCATGTGCCCCCCCCCAGCCCTGCCACCTTGGCTTTAGACAGGAATGACCACTGCTTGGGTCTGCCCCCTGGGGCTCATACCTGAGCATAGGGGAGGAGGGAGTAATCCTGGCTCTGACTTCACCATCTGGGCTTAGGGGAAATGACCAATGGCCCAGCCTGCTTGCTGGCTCCCCAGCCTCGCCACCTGGGTTTGACCACTGGCCAAGTCTCCCTCCAGCCTCATTTCTGGGCTTATGTGTGGGGGGGGACCCCTGGCCTGGCCTGCCCACCCAGCCTGACCACCTGGGCTTGGTGGAGGTGACACATGGCCCAGCCTGGCTGCTGGCCCCCCCAGCCTTGCTGCCTGGCCTAGCTGGAGATGACCCCTGCCCAGCTTGCCCCTTGGCCTCACAGCCTGGGCTGGGGGGGGGGAGAGGGACCCTGGCCCAGTCTGCCCTCCAGCCTCACCATCTGGCTGGGGGGAATGGGCAGGTCAGTCCTGGACCTGGCCTGCCTGCCATCCTCATGCCTGGCCAGCAGCATGACCTGGTGCCTAGAGGGGCATAATACCTGATCTAACCTGCCCCCCACTAGCCCAATATGACTTGGTCCCATGGAGAGTCCTGGATCCCCAACTCCCCGACCCCCTCCAGCCTAGCCACTGGCCTGACAAAAGGCCCAGGTGGGCCTGATCCCTGGCCACCTGCCCCATATTGGCATCATGAGATCCATGGCCCATGGGGAGTCCTGGACCCCCAGACCTACCCCTGACCTGAGGGCCGGCACTACGCAGTAAGCAGCCCCTGTGTTGCAGGGGGGCGCCGGCATTTTGAGGGGTGTCAAAAGGGGACAGCACCGTGGTGGTCCCCTGATGAAGTCACTCATCTGTGCCTGCGTCACTCTGCTGCGGGGGGGGGTACCACGGTCCCCAGCACCAGCCATGCCTGACCTGGCTGCTGGCCTGACCCAGGGTCCCCAGGGGATGGGGGGACAGATTCCTCAACCAACTCCCCCCCTTGGCACAGGCTCAGGCTCCTACCAGACACCCCCCCTCCCTCCAGCCCACCGCAGCTGCCCCACCTGCCCTCCCGTAAGGACGGCTCTGCCTGTGGAAGTTCATTTCAAAGTTTTGGAGCAGCTCTGTGAGGAGCCACGTGCCCTCATCATTAGCAGCATCAAGCCCCTGGTTTCTGTTTTTGACTTTGCAGCTGACTCATTGTGTGACATTTATCAAGTGACTGAACTGACTGGGTGCCATGATGGTGGGTGTGGCATGAAGGTACTGACAAACAGATCATCTTCCGGCCTAAGAATTCACATAACAACTGTAAGCAAGGGTTATAGCAATAATACTCACCCACCATTACAAAGTGATTGGAGATCCACTGATAAAAGTGCTACATAAAAGTGTGAATTACTATTACTGTTGTCATTGTTGGGAAGATATATTTAACAGCCCAACTTTTGGACAGAATCAAGAAAAGTGATGTATGTATTAAGGAGGCCAGAGAAAAGAAAGTTGCAGTAATCAAAATGAGAGATAATCAGCGTGTGAACAAGCATTTTGGACAACTGGCTGAATACAGTCTGCTGTTAAGAACACAGCTAATGGTGCAATGAAACATTCTTTCATAGGATTGGACTGATGAAGGCAAATCCAGAAAAAATAAAAACAGGTAGCTTGGATTTCTCACTGGGAATGCAAGACATGTGGGGGAACACAAACTTTACTGAGTTGTGCAGTACTGAAATTTCCACATTGAATATCTCAGAGTTGGGGGAGTTGGAGAGAGTAATTTAACAGAAAAGAACATTTTCAGGAACATTTTCAAAACATTTTAATAAAATAAAAATGTGATCCCATACCGCTTTCATGTTCAGTGAAATCCATGATGCTGTGCTGAATGAATACTACTGTGCAAGTTAATACTACCTGGGGGGCAGCATTAATTTTCACAGGCACTTTAACACTAGGAAGAATAACAACCACTGTAAGTCCTGAATGAAAGCCAGACTACTACTTTTCTCATTCTCTTTAGAAATACAGGTCTTGTCTTTTAGGCCAGGCTAACAGTTCATGTGCTCATACATGATGCTTGTAAAGGAGGTAAACCTCCCCGTATTCTCAGCCCACCAGGTAATACACCAAGTCAATTATGGAATACAATGCATGGAGTGAAATTCTGCCCTGACCCCTGTAAGCACTTACCTAATTTCTAGCCTGAAGCATGATATATGAATATCCACCTTTTAGGCTGTGACACCTATGCTATTAATGTTCATAAAATTATCTATAATTTGTAAAATTCAGCCATAGCATTAGACTTGAAATCAGATGGAAATCAAATATAAGCTGGTTATAGAAATACAGAAGTAAAGAATTACTGGGAAATCCAAAATGTGTAATTTAGGAGATATTGTTCCCAAATTATGAAAAGCAAACCATGTGTTGGCTAATAATAGATCAGATACGATGATAGTAAATGTCTCTTTATATGTGAGCAAAGCTGCTTCTAAACTGCAGACTATGGTTTTGCTTATTAGATACCGTTTAGCAAAAAGCATGATTACATTACCACACTGTTGTACTTGGGAAGGCAATGGAGAACTATTGACAAATTCTGTCATTTATTTTAAGATATTTGGGAGAGTTTTTGAATGAAAGACTTTAGTATGAAGAAGAAGGGGTTCAAAGCACTGAGCTTCAAGAATATATCCCAGGCCTACGTGGGCATACCAGTGACACCGTGATGATCTCTTTTTAAGGAGGGCTGTCAGCATCAATAACCTTGCAAAGACACAAGGAAGTGGTATTATCACTACTCCCCCACCCCCCTTTTTTTTTTTTAGTTCAGTGGTTGGTAAACAGCCGAATGGGTATAGGAGGTGAGGAGCCGATTGTAATAATGCGACACCCAAGAGTAAGCTGATGAGTGTGAAAGCCTTGGAAGACAGATCCTGTGGCCTACAGGATTAAGATCACATTGGCTTATGTGACTTCGTGCACCAAGAAGAGCCCAATCCGGTATGGCACTAACTTTAAGCGCCGTGACACACATGTGTGTCAGGATTGAGGCTCCCTGAGAAAAGGGCCCCTAGGGAGAATCAGGATGTATGGAAGGATGAAGTAGCCTCCTCCAAAGGAAGCGGGATGAGGGTAAGCCACCCTGAGGGGGCACATCCGGCCATCTCCTTTAAGACACTTTGGATTCTCTAAAGTATCCTCTATGGACATGCTATCATTGTTATTAGATCTTATCTTAGAGAGAGAATTCTATCGGGGTGCAGCTAGTTCCTGCATTCCCAATCACTGCTCGGAATTTCGGGGTGGGTCTAATATGGGTTCTATTGAGTGAGAAAGCCCCTAGTAGTCACTTAAGACAGAAGTATAATACTAAATTGTGACTACTAAGGCTAGAAGACCTTCCAAGCATGATGAGAAAGAAGGAGTTGTACCCACGAGGCACCCCAGATCTAGGCTGAGATAACCACAGCCCTATGGCCAGCCCCAGAGGATGAGCTACACGAGGGGGACTGTCAGATAAAGCTCCAGAAAGCAGTGAGTGGGTCCTGACTAGTACCCTACATGCAGGAACAGTCTGTAGACTCTACCAGAGGGACATAGACAAACATGCCTTTTACATGTCTTGAACCCCAATTTCTAGCATTAAAGCACTTTGCCTACCCAGGGAGCTATCACAGCAGCTTTTGATTGTGAGTTTAATGAGGAAGTCAGAGGGACAAGTTTCTCCACCTTTGCCCTACTAGCTAAGGGGTGGAATCCGAGTGACATTATTAATTATTATTATTATTATTATTATGATGTCATCTCCTCTGGTTGTCTGTGACCTGAAGGTCTCCAGATTCAAGTGGAAGGGAGTGGCCATGTTAGGAGCAGAGAGAAAGAAGGGGAAAGAGGTACAAGTTCACTTTGTCAGGGGAAAAACCCTGTATACAGGGGTTCTGGCTTTATGGTACATTTTGGGTAGCTGTGACCAACAGACCCAGGAGACAGAAAACAATCCAGTGTTTGTTAAGGTAGCCTCTTTCCCGTACAGGGATAGAGAGGACAGAAAGCAGGGAGGAGGCCTGGTTAATGCAACCCCTCACCAAGGGGTTCACCCAGACTGTGGACCAGCTGGTGGTGGTGAGTACTGGAGTTTGTGTCCCATGTGGAAATCACATGCAATTGGCCAAATTTCTGCTTCTATGGGCCGGGTTCCCACCTTTGTTTCTGGTACTTGGCAGGCAGGAGCGATTTGTTTTCTCTGTGGGTCCAGAAGGGGTTGAAGTACCCCCGAGGTGGTAACATAGACTTTCGGATCCTGGGTGGTGTCAATCGGACCTGAGTTATAATTAAGCACCAGCGAATTCCGTTGGTGACATAGGAAAGAGTTGGTTAGGGCGGCGTATAAGAAAGGGTGGGCTGCTCCCGCCCAACTTTCAGGGTAGGGGACCAAATGCCTTCTGTGGGAAAGGAAGTGAGAGCCGACAAGGGGTTCTCCAGCCATCTGGTTTGGGGAGGTAGAATGGTAGGGCTTTGTCCATGGAGAAGTGCATGAGTGTAGCTCCCCGATATGGAAATGGCCCCATGAGTAAAGGTGCTATTTAGTTCAGAGCGGGGATCAATGGGACGATGCACTCTTTGATGTTTGGAGTGTGTTCCCTGAACACTTATGTGTCTCAGAAGGGGTGAGGGAGTTGCCACCGAAGGAAGTGTGGGGAGAAGAGGGGCTTTTCCTCCAGCTGAAGAAGTGTTGTGTACAGGGCGTAATAGCCCCTTGGGAGTCAGCACTGTTCACTAAGGGCTGCCTGCAGGGTTTCAGACCACAAGTCTCCATTGTGACCACTACGGTGGTTGAGGAGACTTGGATAGTGAGAGGGTCGAGTCCTCTCAGGTGCTGGAAGTAATAGGGTCAATAGAGAGGGTATGGATATGGATTGACCTTGATACTACCTGAAGGGGACGAGGCTGCTTAACCTCTGAACTGCCCATTCTCGCTGAGAGGGAGAGGGGGAGAGGAAGGAGAGGGATGTCTGTCAGGTGGGAGGGATGGTCCCAAGGCAGTGGGCACTCCACAGCAGGGTTTGGATGATCGACAGCGAGAATCATAGAGTTGGAAGGGACCTCATAGGTCATCTAGTCCAACCCCCTGCCAGAGGCAGGACCTCTCCCACTAAACCATCCCAGTCATGGTTTTGTCCAGCCGGGCCTTAAACACCTCCAAAGATGGAGATTCCACCACCTCCCTAGGCAGCTCATTCCAATGCTTCACCACTCACCTAGTAAAAAAGTTTTTTTCTAATATCCAGCCTAGACCTCCCTAACCGCAACTTGAGACCATTGCTCCTCGTTCTGTCCTCTATTACTACCGAGAACAGTCAAGCTCCATCTTCCCTGGAGCATCTCTTCAAGGTTGCTATCAAATCCCCCCTCAATCTTCTCTTCTGCAGACTAAATAAGCCTAATGCTTTCAGTCTTTCCTCATAGGGCATGTGCTCCAGTCCTTTATCATTTTGGTTGCCCTCCTCTGGACTCTGTCTAGCATGTCCCTGTCCTTTTTGTAGTGGGGAGCCCAAAACTGAACTCAGTATTCTGGATGTGGTCTCACCAGTGCAGAATAGAGGGGAATGATCACATCCCTTGATCTGCTGGTAACACTTCTTTTGATGCAGCCCAGTATGCCATTGGCCTTTTTGGCAGCAAGAGCACACTGCTGACTCATATGTAGCTTCCCTTCCACCATGACCCCCAGGTCCTTCTCTACACTGCTGCTACTTAGCTGAATGTCTCCCAGCCTATAGCAGTGCATGGGGTTTTTCCGTCCTACGTGCAGGATTTTACACTTGTCCTTATTGAACCTCATAAGATTTCTATTGGCCCACTGTTCCAATTTATCTAGGTCTCCCTGAATCCTGTCCTTGCCCACCAACATGTCTACTGTTCCCCCCAGCTTGGTGTCATCCACAAACTTATTGAGAATGCAGTCTATTCCATCATCCAGATCATTGATAAAAATGTTGAACAGAACTGGCCCCAAGACTGACCCCTGGGGCACACCACTCGTGACTGGCTGCCAGCTAGACATGGAACCATTGATTCCTACATGCTGAAACCATTGATCTAGCCAGTTTTCTATCCACCTTATAGTCCACCTATCCAACCCATACTTCCTTAATTTGCCAGTGAGAAAGCTGTGGGAAACTGTATCAAAAGCCTTCCTAAAATCAAGGTATATCACATCAACGGTTCTTCCTGCATCCAGAAAACCAGTCATTTGATCATAGAAGGAAATGAGATTGGTCAGGTATGATTTACCCTTGGTAAATCCATGCTGACTGTTCCTGATCACTTTATTTTCCTCTATGTGTTTTAGGATGGATTCTTTGAGAACCTGCTCCATAATTTTTCCAGGGATTGAGGTGAGGCTGACAGGTCTGTAATTCCCCAGATCCTCCTTTTTCCCTTTCTTAAAAATAGGCAGTACATTTGCTTTTTTCCAATCCTCTGGCACCTCCCCCATTCTCCGTGAGTTTTGAAGGATAATGGCCCTTGGATGCAGTTTGTCCGGCCCCATGGACTTGTGCACATCCAGCTTCCTTAAGCAGTCCCTAACCTGACTTTCCGTCACCAAGGGCCTCTCTTCTCTCCAATCTGCCATACCCATGGTAGTGGGCTGGGAGCTGACCCTGCCTGTGAAAACTGAAGCAAAAAAAGCATTGAGCACTTCAACTTTTCCCTCATTCTCTGTCATGAGGATGCCTACCCCATTCGGCAAGGGACCTACATCGTCCCTTATCCTCTTCTTGTTATTAACAGACTTGTAGAACCTCTTTTTGTTATCCTTTACATCCCTTGCTAGCTGCAACTCCATTTGTCCTTTGGCCTTTCTGATTTTATCCCTGCAGTCCCTAGCAATATCTTTATCTGCCTCCTTGGTCATCTGACCAAGCTTCCAGTTCCTGTAAGCTTCCTTTTTATGTTTAAGCTCAGAGTGGAGCTCTCGGCTAAGCCATTCTGGCTGCCTCACATGTTTGTTCTTTCTCCTAATTGGAATGGCAACTTCCTGTGCCCTTAGCAGGGTTTCTTTAAAATATAACCAACTCTCTTGGACTCCTTTCCCCTTCAGATTAGCTTCCCAAGGGATCCTGACCATCAGTTCCCTGAGGGAGCCAAAATCTGCTCTTTTGAAGTGCAGGGTTTTTGTTTTGCTTCTTTCCTTCCTTCCTTTAATCAGGATCCTGAACTCAACCATGTCATGGTCACTACTGCCTAGCTTGCCATTTACCTCTACGTCCCTGATCAGTTCTTCCCTGTTTGTGAGCAGCAGGTCGAGAGGTGCAAGGCCCCTAGTTGGTTCCTCCAGCATTTGTACTACAAAGTTGTCCCCAACACTCTCTAAAGATTTCCTGGATTGCCCGTGCACTGCTGTATTGGCCTCTCAGTAGATGTCAGGGTAATTGAAGTCCCCCATCAGCACCAGGGCCTGTGATCTAGAAGCTTCCGCTAGTTGTCGATAGAACACCTCATCCACTTCCTGCTTCTGGTCTGGTGGTCTATAGCAGACACTCACCACAACATCCCCCTTGTTGCTTTCCCCTCTCAATGTAACCCACAGACTTTCTACTGGCACGCTTCCACTTCCATAATGGAGCTCTGAGCAGTCATAGAGCTCTTTTACATATAATGCTACTCCTCCCCCTCTTCTTCCCTGCCTGTCTTTCCTGAACAGTTTATACCCATCCATGGCAGAGCTCCAGTCATGCAGACTCTCACACCATGTCTCTGTTATTCCTATGATATCATAGTTCTTTGTCTGTGCTAGTACTACCAATTCTTCTTGCTTATTTCCCAGGTTCCTTGCATTAGTGTATAGGCACCTAAGATACCCGGCCAATTGCCCTATTTTGTCATTTTGATTTTCAATTCTATTACATATACCTCCTACTGTAACTATCCTACCTGTTTCTGGAGAGATGCCACCAGAAGGCACCTATCACATAGATTCACCTCCCTAGCCTGATCATCAGTGCAGGAAAATGAAGGCCACAGTCCTTGCAAATCCATACCAGGATCTGGGTGGAGATATCCATGGTCAGACAGTCTGTCTGGCTACAGAGGCAAAGGAAACAGAAGGGGCGCTGGCATAAGCAGTGCGGCTTCTCTTCACCATTGTGGCCTCACCAAACTCCTTCCCAAACTGCCTCGCTAACTTCTCTGTTTGCAGTCCCGTGGTCACTCAAGCAGTGGCTTTTAAGGCTTTCTCTGCGTAGGTCAGCCCTTGCCCCTTGTGAGTCACACAGGGGCAGGCTAATCACAAGGCTGATAGAAGCTGGTGAGCAGGGAACAATGGTGCAAACAGCCCCCACCCAATCACACAAGCACAGTCCCACAACTAATAGCAATCACCTGTAGGGAAAAAGACACAAGCAAATCATATACCTAGGATGCACCTGGCACCAACTGCTTCCCCTGAGAGTGGTGATTATAATCAATACTGCTGATTAATCAGATGGAATCTCTCCCTGGAGTTGCATGGGGGAGGAACCTTGCTGGGGAGGGTCCCCGGAGTGGGTTTCAAACTGAAGTTGTGGTGGTGAGGATTAAGTCCTCACCAGTAGCTGTTGTAAAATGGGGGTCAGGGGTTACTATTGGGCCTTATGGGTCCAGAGGACATGGAAGAAGCCCCATCGAGAGACGGCCAAGATATTTTAGCTTGCCCTGGAGGTTACGCGCAGTACCCAAGATGGCCAAGATCTCTGGTGGGAACAGGGTGTTGCCCCCGAAGGGCAGATCGAGGACCACCTGTTGCAAGGCCAGAGGCACCCTGGCTTCTGGTTGTCAAACTTGGCAGTGCAGGGTTACAGCCGAGGCCATAGTGCAGGCCGCTGTATCTACCGTGTCCCAGGCTGACAGGAGGAGGTTCTTGGGATGCTATTTGACCCTCCTCCAGGAAGGCATCATACTCTTCCCTGGCCTCTGGTGGGACTAGCTGTTTAAATTTATTTGTTGACTCCCACACGTCCAACATGTATCTGCTGGTTAGGGCCTGGTTAGTCATGACACACAACTGGAAGGCTGAGGAGGAGTATACTTTCCGGCCCAGTAACTGTAACTCCCTTGAGTCCCTCAATGTCAGGAGGGAATTGTGGGGAGTCTGCCCTGGACCTAAGGCCGCTTCAATCACAGCACAAGGTGGGACTGGGTGGTGGGTGAGTGAAGGGAATTCTAACCCTGGTACACCATACTTGAGTCCTGCTGTATCTGAAACTGGGGAGATGGAACCCGGGTTTCGCCAGTGGGAGGAGGCCAGGTCCCAAATGCTAAGGTGGAGGGGAACTGTGACTGGTTTTGCGGAAGAAAACACCGGCCCAAATAAGGTGTCAGAGGGCACTTCGGAGGACTGGACCTCCATTCCCATATGGGCTGAGACATGGTGCAGGAGAACAAAATGCACCGACAAATCACCCATGTAAGAGCACGGCACTGGGTTTAAGGCTCTTCCCTGTGCTGAGGGCGGTACCAGTGTGGTTACAGGGGTCTCCTGCAGGGACCATTTGTGGGGGCAGTATTGGAAGGGCGACAGTGCCGAAACCTGGCATTGGGGCCACTTGGAGCCCCTTGAAGCCCCTTTCCCTGGGCTGGAATGGGGGAAGCATCTTGGGACCCCAGGAATGGTACCAGGGACAGCAGGCTGATATGTGTGCTCCACGGCACCAGGACCCGAGGCGGTGAGGGTCTCCGGTGTTCAGTAGCCCAGGGCTGGTGGCAGAGAAGGGGAGTGGTGCCATTTGTGCTATGCCCAGACCTTTGAAATGAAGCTGGTTTCCCCTTTCTAGCTGGTGCCAGAGAAGGGGGTGTAGGCAATGGGAGGAATGCCCTCACTGCCTCCATTTTCTCCGGGGTCATAGGGATCGGCACGGACCCCAATCAGTCATGGGGGGAGTTCCGTGTTGAAGATGCAGGGCTGTGTTGGTGCTGCGGTACCTAGGTCAGTACTGAGATGGTCCTGCAGCTGCTGTCAGCAGGTTCTGGTGCCAAACTGGCACACAGTACTGCAGGAGGTCTGGAAGCCTCGGGGGAGGAGTGCCGAGCCTGCTCAGAGGCCATGGCACAGCCCTTTTGCTTCTTGTCCTTGATTGTCCTCGGTTTGAAGGACAGGAAGGTGGCGCAAGCAGTGACCATGTGGCTTTCGCCCAGGCACTGGAGGCACTTCTCGTGGGGATCATCCCGCGGGAAGGCCTTGCCGCATTCGGCACAGGGTTTAAACTTTGGCATGGTGGACAACATAGGAGTGTGATGTTCAGGGCCCAAGAGGGGAGATCTTCTTCAGTGGAACTAGGTCCACAAATAAATACTCCCAGTCAGGCAAAAGGCTCATAAAACGATCGAACGGACAGGTTGCTTGTGAAGCACAAAGAGCAGACAGTACCACAACCGATGCAAAGGTGGAAGAAATGAAACTGGGGAGGGGTCGGGTGGTGACCACATATATAGCCATGGGGTGGCATGGTGGGTGGTGGCTGCCTATTCTCTTCTGACACGCTAGGGCTAAAAAGTTCCTACTAATTAGTCGCTCCGGCACGGAGACACCTACTACTGAGTGAATCCGAGCAGTGCTCAAAGAAGAATTACTGGTTCAGCCATTAGCCACTGCTAGGATTAGGGGAGGAAACATATTTGCTGAGACTTCCCCCCCCTTATCATCGACTGTGAAAGCTATGAGAAATCACGGCAAATATTAATACAATTGTATTTACTGCTCCTCAGTATGCTCGTTATCTGTTTGGACCCTAGAATTTCAAGCAGAATTTTATTTCTATAATAAAGCATTAGTTAACATTATTTTGATTCATAAGTGTTGTGGGGGAGTGAGTGCAGGGGACACGATCCCCACACTGCAAGAAGGAGTCCCAATCAAGAGGCAAGAGACCAAACCACAGTTTTTTGGGTTAACTACTTTCTATGTGACTTTTATTGAGATAAAGAAAATTACAAAAAAGAAAGAAGAGAAAAAAGATTAAATAAGAGGTTAATATTATTCAATTACTAATATTCCTATTACAAAAATTAAAACTTGCAATTCCTATTAAATTACACTTATTAAAACTCATACAAACTGTGGTTTTTAGAACTTGATTTCTTTAAGGCATTTAAAGATCTTCTAGGTACAAATTAATTGCCTGATAAACAGAAAATAGAGCACAAATATCACTATAACATTTATCCTAATTCTTGTGCCTAACCCTGAATTAACCCCGCCCCCCAGTTCCAATCCTGACTGATATAATTTAACAGAGTGGGATTTATGAGAGACAGAGATAGAACACACAGTTTGTAGGCAAAAAGAGCTTTGCTATTTACCACATACACACACACACTGAAACATCACACTAAAACATCATACACAGCCCAGGACAGCATGAACACCTTGCTTCTCCCCCGGCTCTCCAGACACCATGGATCACTGCCCAGTGAGGCTAGCCATGGGCTGTTTGCGGCTAGGAGTTACAAGGGTCAGCTGGGGTACCTGGCGGGGAACACAAGTGGATTTATTCTTTCATCACACTCTTTTACGCTGCTGTTTCCCAATTTGATTGTGGAACACCAGCTTGATTCTGATCTGTGAGGTTAATAGGTTCAGAGCAGTAATAATACACATGCACATCCCCAAAAAGCATTTCCCAATTTAAATCCCAAATTTGACCAGAGTCTATTTACCACATCTGTATGTTATCTCTGGAGTGACAGACAGCAGATCTGTTCCTTTGAGCAAGAGAGAAAGATAGCAAGATGTGATAGAACAGCCCGGTGTTAAGATGACTCTGGCTGTGGACCAACAGGACAGCCTTCGGGCTCCTATCTGTTGCCTCCAACTCAGCAGCCCCACTGGTCTGGCGTCTACCAACTGCAAGCTCCATGTACTTGGCTGGACCGGTGTTAAAGTGGCTAGACCAAGGGCATACAGGACAGCCTTCGGGCTCCTATCTGTGGCCTTAGAAATCATAGCCCACCGTGACCAGCTGCAGCAGTTGAACACCCCCTGCCACCCCTTTGGATGTGGGCTATGGCCCTCCACTACAGGGTGAACAGGTGAAAATTGAATACGTAGTAAAAGAATTCAAAAAGCAAAAGATCTGCCAAAAGAAAAAAAAAAACTGCAGACTCCCTTGGTGATCAGTCAAGGGGTTTAACACTCTTCCTTGTGAAGAGTGGGGAGATGCCTAGGGGGTGGCCAAATCCCCTGGCAACATGACAGGCTGCTGGCCTATCGCTTCTCCAATGTGCCTAGACCAGAACCCCGGCTTTATGTCTTGGAGCCCCAAAAATTAGCATATCGCTTGTTGTCATAGAAACTTACTGACACTGGTCTGGTCAGTAGACTCATAAGTCTTTCAGCTGTAACTCATAAGTTTTGCAGCTTGTAACTCAAGTTTTACAGCTGTAAGGTATAGTTTATTTTATCACTTTCTTCAGGTCTGGTCCCACTTACTGACAATAATTCTTCTTGATGGCTGTTTTTCCCTGCTATCAAGAGATAACACCATCTAATCGTAGAGGCTTAGCAGGCCACATTCCATAAGACAAGCTGAAGTTTGGCCACAGCAAAAGAAAACACAAAGAGGGGTGGAAAAATCCACCTCTCACAATAAGGTTCTTATATCAAAGTATAATTAAAATCAAGGTTTTCAAAATTTATTGGAAAATGCCATTACAAAATCACCTAATTAGTCATCTCAATACTATCAATAACCCCAGCTAACCCCAAACAAAGTAAGGTAAATGGAGTCTCTATTAGCCTTGAATGCAAGGATGCTGCAGATGAACTCTTGCCCTTCATGAAGAGGAACCAATCTCTTGAGATGGTGTGCAATGGGAACTCTAGATCAACACTTAGGTCTGGACATTATAACTACAAAGAGAGAGTGAAATAATTTCTATTTCTCGAATGAATGTACTTAGAGATCTCACTTTGTCAGAGTGGGATTTTTCTACCACAAACGCTCATGCAATAAATAAATCTGTTAGTCTTGAATTGCCACAAGACTCGTTGCTTTTTTTGCTTTACTAGACTAAAATGGCTGCCCCTTTGGCCCTTAGAGATGTTACTGACTTGGAATGGGTTACCTAGGGAGGTGATGGAACCTCCATTCTTATTGGTTTTTAAAGGCCCACCTTGAGAAAACCAAGGTTAAAATGATTTAGTTAGAGTAGGTCCTTCTTTGAATAAAGGGTTGGACTGGATCAGTAGTTTTCCAGCTTTTTTCCTTGGACCCAGTTGAAAAAGAAATTATTGAAGCTTGTGACCTAACAACTGCATCTTTGAGCCATGCATTCCAGTATTTTGGCAGCAGCAGTAGAGAGTGCCATGACCCTATATCGGAGACTATATCTACACCTAAAACCTTAGTTCAGACTTTCTTAGTCTGAACTAAGTAGTTCGAAGATCAAACTAAACATGGCTTTTAGATTGAACTAACTTTTTAGTTCAAACTAGCTTTGCTTTTTTTGGTTCAAACTAAATTTTTAATTCAAATTAACTTTTTAAAAAAGTGGCAAGTTTGGACTAAAAGTTAGTTTGAACTAAAAAATTGCATTTAGTTTGAACTTATTTAGTTCGAACTAGCATTTCTGCATTGGGCTAGTGAACTTGATGTCCATTTGTGACAGCGATACCTGGCCATTCTGACCACCAAAGATGTAAACAGATCTGAAATGAATACATTCTTCTGCATGTCAATTGCAGTGTATTGACCCTATAACAAGTTTAGTGATTTTAAAGATGGAGAGTATGGCTTCACATAATAAACATACTTTAAATTGCTGAACCCCTTGGTTAAATTACTAGACAGCTGTGGAGTTGTGTTCAATTATGTCAGTAATGAATCTGTTTTCTGTACTCCCTAGATGTCAAATTTCAACCTTGGTAAGATTGACTCAGATGTCTAAGGTAGTTATATTGAGAGAGTGACAATTCACACTCAGTTTTCAAATAAGATTGATAAAAAGATGTCATATTTGTTCTTTGTAGACTTAAAAATCGCATGCTGCACTTCAGTGCTATGTCTACACTACAGGGCTCAGTTAAGTTGACTTAGCGAGGCCACATTGAATTATCTCAACTTTATAAAGTCAACTTTAAATGGGTTCCCTGGCTTAAGTTGACTTTATAAAGTTGACTTAAATGGCCTAACTGCATTAAGTTGACTTTATTAAGTCAACTTTAATGGCCACATTGTGTTAAGGGGACTTAATAAAGTTGACTTAACCCTTAAAGTCGACTTTAAGGGCAGGAGTTATTAAGTCAACTTAAAGAAGCCCTTAAGTCAACTTAATGAATTCCAAATGTGACCAGGGCTTTGCTTGTGTCCACTTAAGCCTCCTTAAGTTGACTTAAGCATATAGTATAGATATACCCTATGAAAGCAGGGTTTTGCCCAGTATTTCCTACCAAATTATCATAATAATCCCTATGGAAACTTTAGTAGAAATGTGAAGTTAGGGAGTACTAGCTTCTTCCATCTCACCCCTTTCTAGCATCGCTCTCATTTCTTCAATGCACCTTGTATTTGAAAATAACTCATTTCACTGTTGCCATGCATCACTCTATTGTTTTGGCTGCTGAGGTCTCATCATGGTGAAGGGGGCATATGGTTGATCATAATCTTTGCATATTGATAGCACTGACTCTCACCAAGTGTCTTCTTCCAAAAGTGAGCAGCATACAAATAGCTACATTTTAATTATGAAGTTTGTATTTATTTTACAAAATACTTTGTGACTGTTTGAAATGAAAATCTCCTGGTCTTGTACTCTCCTCTTTTTCAGGCACAAAATGAAGAAAGACTGGGGTAGAAGCAACAGAACTGGAGTCATATTTAATACAGCAACAAAGTTGGGTGTTGTGACTTGATTTAGCATGAACAAAACTGTACTGGTTATGAACTCTTGTTCAGGTATCATACATTTACTGAGGAACCTCTTCAGAAGCCCTCCAAAATTCTTCTTATAGCTATCAAATTCTGTTTCCTTATCTAGAATTGCATTGCTTCAGTCTCCTTTCTTTTCGGTTTCTGTGGCAAATAATCTCTTGCTCATCTTTCCAAAAGTTAGACTCATTGGTGCAAGTCAGTGAGCCATGCCCTGAAGAGGAAACCACTTAATTAATCCCTTAAGACAGCAGTAGGTAAAATGTCTATATGCTTTTTCTAAATAAGGAAGGGTTCAGAGCAGCCCAACTCCTCGGGTGTGTTCACACAGCAGTCTTATTTCGAAACAACAGAGGTTGTTCTGAAATAAGAAAGGCCATGTTCACACGACGCACCGTTGTTTCAAAACAACTTAAACCCCATGTGAGGATGAAACAATGTTGTTTTGAAATGATTGTTTTGAAACAATGCCGTCTGAACATGTTGTTTCAAAACAACGGTGACTTGTTTCAAAATAACTGTTGTCTGAACTTGCTATTTTGATTCCTGCTTTTTTCCGTAATTCGAATTAACAAACTGTTAATTCAAATTAACTTATTTCGAAATAAGTCGTTATTTTGATACAACTTGTATCGAAACAACTTGTATTGAAATAACCCCCTATGTGTGAACATAGCCTTAGAGATTTGTGTCAACCTTTCACAGGGAGTTGGGAACCTCAATAAAAGAATCACCTTTGTATCAAAATAAACCAGTTCAGTTTAATCTCTTTCTGTTTTTTAAAAAAGTAAAGTTCTGAACATCTATAGTCATAAATAACATGTATAATGCATAGTTATGGGGTGCAAACTTTGTCTTAGGCCAGCTACTTTGGTACCATATGCACAATGACCCATTGCAATGGTGTGCACACATCCCTGACAATAATGGAACTGAAAAGCATAAGAGGTGTTTTTGGTTTTGTTTTTTTTTGGCAGCATGACAATTTACATTTGAGGAAGAGCAGGGTTTGATACAAAGAGTTCTCTTGCACTGTCTATACCTATCAAAATAGATTAATGAAGAGACTTCTTTGCCTGCAAACTTCCATAAACTATGCAGGATTTAGACAAGATTTATTGAAACATTGCTTGGAATGACAGCAAAACAATTCCTTCCCAAATACGTTCAATTTAATTAGCATTCCGTCACTGAGTATTAATTCCATGGTGCATAGTGAGATACAAGACTGATACCTAGTATGCTGAAGTCTGCTTCTGAAAATAGGCAGATGCAAAAGGGAACAAACAATGATAATGAACAAGTTACTCTGAAGATAGAGTTGGTGAGACAATAAATCCATGGAAACATTTTAAAATAAAACTGAAAACATTGTCAGAAGTTTCAATGAAAATATTCAGTTTTTACTTGAAAACTCCAAACTGCTAAAAATAAATTAAGACAGTTTAAGATTTGAGCTAACAATTTTTTTTGGAGAGTTATTTTCTAATTCTAAGTTATTTGTGGAGTACATTCTGAAAGATAACTCACATATTACTCTCACCTGAATCTATAAGTGGGCTCCACTTTGCAAATACACACTTAGCCAAGACAATCCATAACTTTATATCTTCAATTTTTTTTTACATGTAATCAGCCTCTGTATCCCATTTAGTGACTGTCCATATATTTTCAGATCACTATGGTTTTCTTTGAGGATATGCTAACCACAGTTTATCTCGTGAAATTCATGTGAGCGGTAGCATTGCTAGCATGAACAGCATTGATGATACAAAATCCACTTTAAAGACTCTTCTTTTAAGTCAGACCTCAGAAAGGACAGGTGGAGCTGAGTGTCCCAGTTTATGCGCAGCTATTCTATGTCTCAGTGATCCACCAACATGGAACACAGTTTTATTCTTTTTGGTAGCCTATCCACATCACCTCTAATTTTATTTTTCCTTTTTTTGTTTAGCATCTTCTGTGAACTCTCTCTTCAGTCTGAGTTTTTGTTGCACCCTTCATGGGTATTGTGCATCATTTTTGGCTCAGGAACAGCATGCAATGAATACATACAAAACTTACATATGCATGCATTCATCATAAATAACAGAATAGTGAACAGAAATATTCAGCTGGACACAAATTATTTTATCTGCAAGTCATAATTCTGTCCTCAGATGCAATTATGTAACTTCCATTTAAGTCAATGGATGCTGAGGCCAGGTATTTGAAGACAGATCGTTTTCCTCAAATGGACACAGTGAGGCATAGAAACTTTCAAAAGTGGTTCATATCTCTAGATATTCAGCTCAGAACAATATACAATGAAGTCAATGGAAGCTGTAGGTGCTCTTAGCACCTCGGAAAACCAGACCACTTGTTTAGGTTTTCAAATATGGTTTCAAGCAGTTAACTTTCAACACCCAGATTTGAAATATTAGCTGTTGCCTCAGTCATACACATGGAGTACCTTCCCATTAGAAGTGTTCATAGAGGTAAACTATGGAAACTATGAAAAAAAAATCCAAAAAAACTTTAAAAACAAAATAATCAACCTGAACAGTTATATCCCTAGTCTTTAATATTATATCAGACTAAATGAAAAGGGATGTTTGAGGTAGATACTAAATGAAATGTCATTTTTTACTTTGAATTTCTAGTTGTTGACTTATATCTTTGTATTTATTACACAAAGTTTCCTCTGGTTAAGAAGGAAAAGAGGCTGCATTTTATCAGATAACAGCAAACTGAACTCTTCATCAAATGCAGATAAGAGTAGAGTTTTAGTTCTCATTCTTTAATTTCCTCCCTAAAAGTTATTTGCTCTGTGTCTTTCTTTCCCTCTCTCGTTGGCTGTAGCAATATTATCAAGATCAGCCAAGATCATTCAGGTTTAATAATAGCCTAGAGACTATTTATTTGGATATGAAGAATGTCATTTAATGAGAAGACTCTTGGGAAGCACACTTTAAGTAATCAAACACCTGAGAGTCATTTAATAAGAGTTATTAATTTTCACATCCTTTGGAAATGCAGCTGTTGGGAGCAGTTAACCCTGCAATTCAGCTAGAGTATGGACAGAAGTGTTGACATTATTGTTCTTACAATCAGGAAGCATATATTCAGACTGAAAAATAGTTGTGGGTTAGTTCCAAAGGGGCAGCCGTGTTAGTCTAATTCAGTGAAACAAACAAGGAGTCCTGTGGCACCTAAAGACTAACACATTTATTTATTGCATGAGCTTTCATGGGAGAAAATCCCACTTCATCTTCAAAGCTGACAAAGTGGAATTTTCTCCCATGAAAGCTCATACAGTAAACAAATTTGTTAGTCTTTACATGTCACAGGACTCCTTGTTTGTTTCAGTTGTGGGTTAGTATACATTGCCAAGAGATTGGAAATAAAATATTCATGCTCTTCTTCCAAGAGATGGGATGTGGAGTTCAGTATTTTTTAGAAACAGATACTAGGTAGAATCAATTTGCTTCATTTTTACTTGTGTTTCTTCACTAACGTAAGAAAATGTCTTCTAATCACTTGAAAGAGCAATTTTCTTTTTTTTAGGCGCAAGGGGTTGTATTTTGATCTGACTTATGCCCTTAGGAACTCTGATGAAGCCATTGCCCACAAGTTCTGCCCTGGTTTCTTCTTCTCTACTCTTTCATATATAAATTGTATTGTGAATAATATAATATTAATTCCTTTCTCATTCCAAAGCCATTGAAATTCCAGCCATTTGCCTACTTTCATTAAACAGTACAAGGCCCAAAACCAAAATACATCTGAGAGCCCTGGAATGAATTAACAGACACTATCCATGCTGTGAAACATGCCATGAGAAAAAAAGGGAAGAAATTAACAACCCTTATTAGCCTACTTATTATTATCACAACACTGTTAAGATTAAAAATCTTTAAATAATTATATTATAAATCCCTATTTTCTGATTTATAAAGTTCACTATAAAGACTCATTGCTGACTGAAGTGGGATATACCATGTCTTAGCTGGGGGGGAGCAGTCAAAATAGATTATACAGTTTAAGTTAGCCTGTGACCTTTGCACAGCCCTGAGCAAGGATGGTACATAAAGTGCTCCACTCCAAAACAGTTGCAGAGGACACTATGACTCATTTTCACCTGCACTCCTTTATTTCATCCTTTCTTCTGTGGATATAGCAAATTACTGTTGTTGTATTCCAACAATTTACTGTGCTGCGCACCCCGCCCATACTGGTTCATCTGTACTGACCAGCACATGGAGAAAGGTGAAATGAATTGTTTCAATCCCTCCTTACCCATTTGTTCCTGAGAGGCAGTGAGCAAGCACATAGCTCTAAACCAGTTGTAATGATCTTGTGGGTTCATTAAAGACCATACTACTGAATGAGTAAGGAACAGAACTTTAATCATATAGACAGGTATCCAGGTGTGTACTTCTCTGGGGCATGTCTCCCAATTTACAGAACACTGGCCCATGCTAGGGAGTGTCTCTAAATTCATAGCCTTCTACAAGCATATCACTACATCTTCCCCCCTAAGGAAAAGAAGTAAACAGTTAGATAAATATAAAAGCTAGCTAATAATACATGCACTAACATTTAAGAATACACAAAAGCTATCTAAAGAAACATGCAGAAGAACAATCCATAAACTCAGGATCTGAACTCCCTAGTCAGGAGAGGTTACTAGCACATCACTCTCAAGTGAGTCTTTACCACCCACTTCCCTCACATATCCTAACAACTCTCTATGAATCTTTCTGGACATTTGATGACTTGACTAGATTGTCTCAGTACTGGTTCTGCACTCAGGTCTGAGTTCGCTTGGTCCCTGACAGTTTCATTACCATGCTTTGAAGTTATCAGATCAGTCAGGGGAGGCATGCCAGAATCTACCTCAGCTTCCACGATGCTGGAACTCTCTGGAAAAAGTTGTAGATCCCACCAATTACATCAAAATGTGTCCCCTTGGTCTCTCTGGACCACGTAAGGCTGTGGATGGAGCTGATTTTAATAGTACCTCTTTGGCTCCAAGTATTGGAGGAGTGATTACTCAGGCACACTCTATCACCTGGGTTAAGGGATGGAAAATCACAAGCCCTTCTGTCCAAATAATATTTCTGCTTCCATTTCTGATTTTCTTTCATCTTCCAAGTGGTTGCATTGTTCTGAGACTGCAGCAATTTATCAGTAATAGATAAATTAGATCTGATCCTTCTTCCCATTAACAGATAAACTGGAGAAAAGCTATGCTCCAGGGGTGCACTTTGGTAGACCAGCAATGCTGTATACAGATCACCTCCACTTTCAAAAGTCTTTTTCATCAGGTTCTTTACTGTCTGTATAGACCTTTCCACCAGTCCATTTGATTAGGGGTAATTCGGACTGGAGGTTTCATGATGAAAATCCCAATCTGAGGCAAACTGCCTGAATTCTGCACTTGAAAATTGTGGCCCATTGTCACTGAAGACCTCATCAGGAATTCCATGTCTGGAGAAAATTCCTTTCATGCCAGTGATCATTGAATTACTGTTAGCACTGCGCAGTGTGCAAATTTCTGGATATAAAGAATAATAATCAGTGACTATTAAGTAATCATTTGAACTCTAGGTAAATAAATCCACACCTACCTTCTCATAAGGTCTCTGTGGAACAGGATGGGGTCTCAGTGTCTCTGCCTGTTGGCATGGCTTGTATTTCAAGCAAGAAAAGCAGTTTTTTACCACAGTGGTCATGTTGTGATTGATCTGCAGCCAATATATGATCTCTCGTGATTGTTCTTTGCACTTCTCAATTCCTAAGTGACCTTCATGGATTTTCTGTAGCATTCCTTTTCAGAGGCTCCGTGGAATTAGAACCTTACCACCTTTGAAAATCACCCCACCTACCACAGTCAGTTCATGTCTGCAGTTCCAATAGTCTCTTATGCTTAGAGCACAATTGCTTATTATTTCAGGCCATCCTTCAATTATCACTTCTTTGAGGATTCCCAGTGATTCATCTTTCTCAGTCTCTTCTCTTATGTGTTGCAATCTCCTTTTAGTTATGGGATTTGCTCTCACAATCATATCTACACAGGCTTGCACTTCTGTTTCCAGTGTCTTCTCAGGTACCATGGGTGCTACTGCTCTGGAAAGTGCATCTACTGTGAACATAAATTTGCCTGGTGTGTAGGTCACCAATAAACTGTATTTCTGCAATTTGATCATCATTCTTTGAATCCTTAAGGTACTGTCATTTAGTAGTTTGTTAAATAATGCAGTCAAGGGCTTGTGATGTGTTTCAGCTTCCACTCTTTTTCCATAAATACACTGATTGAATCTCTCACAGGCAAACAAGATTCCGAAAAGCTCCTTCTCAATCTGTGCCTATCTAGTCTCTGCATCAGTCAGTGATTTGGATGCATATGCCACAGGTTGCCAGCAATCTTCATGTTTTTGTAAAATCACGGCACACAACCCAGACTGTGATGCATCTGCTGAAATTTTAATAGGCTTCTCTGGAGCATAAAATTTCAAAACTTGTTCCTGTGTCAAGTCTTGTTTTAAAATTTCCCATGATTCCTTCTGTGCAGCATCCCAGCACCATTCATTTTTGTCCTGGAGTTGTCTTAATAGTGCTGCCTTGGCAGAAAGATTGGGTATGAATTTTCCAAGATAGTTAACTATTCCCAGCAACCGTTGGCTATCTGTCTCTGACTGCGGATATGACATCATTTCAATGGCTAAAGTCTTCCTCTTATCCGGTTTTACATCTTCATGGGAGACAATATCCCCTATAAAAGTCACTTCTCTAACTCCAAACACATATTTGTCCTAATTTAGTTTGAGGTTTGTGGCTCTAGTTGCATCCAACACTTGCCGAAGCCAACGATCATCCTCCTCTTTTGTAGAACCCCAAACGATGATGGAGGGACCCATAATGCTAATATGTTCATAGATAATGTGTATAGTTTTGTAATACACCTCTGGTGCTGAAGCTATACAGAAGGGTAAGCATAAAAATCTGTATCTTCCGAATGGAGTATTAAATGTACATAATGTTGAGCTTTCCTCTGTTAATTTTAGCTGCCAAAATCCAGAGGATGCATCCAATTTACTGAAATATTGAGCATTTACAAACTGAGCCATAATCTCTTCTCTAGTTGGTAGTCTGAAATGTTCTCTTTGTTTAGCTCTGTTGAGGTCTCTGGGATCTAAGCTTATATGCGTAGTTGGCCATTACTCTTTTGAACTATGACTAGGGAGCTCACCCATTCTGTTGGCTCCTCTACTTTTTGTGTTACTTGCATTGCTTCCATCCTTTCAAGCTCAGCCTTGAATTTATAATGGAGTGCAAATGGCACCTTTCTACATGGATGAATAACTGGAGGGATCTGCTTATTTATGCAGATTGTATGTTCACCTTGCAAGCAACCCAATCCTGAAACAGGTCCTGATATTCTTCAAAGAGTGCCTCATAGCCAGATGCAGCACTATCACATAGTGAGAGCACCCTTTTTATCAGATTCAGTTTCTCACAGGCGGTCAGGCCCAAAATTGGTGTCACCTTCTGTGGCACTACAATAAAAGGCAGGCTGTACATGGTATTCGTATGGTTAACACTAGCAAAGCAGTGTCCCTGCACAGGTCTATTTGTTCCAGAATACCCAGTTACTTTTCTGTTTGTTGGTCCCAGTTTAGGTCTTGTTCTCAGTCTCTCATAATCTCGTGTAGACAGAATGTTAACCTGAGCTCCTGTGTCTTGTTTCAGTGGAATGACTGTTCTATTCACTGACAGAGGCAGTATCCAGTCCATCTCACTAGGTTTGCTTGATCCCAGTACATCTACAAAGCACTCCTCAGTCTCACTGTCAGTAACTAAATGCACTTGATTTTTCTGGCTTTGGGATCTGCAGCAGTTTGCAAAATGATTAAGCTTCCCATAGTAATGACAGAGTTTCCCATAGGCAAAACACTGTTTGGGACCATGCCATGATCCACACTTGCAACAGGATCATCTGGACTTAGTCTTCCTGATAATAGGAGTTGGTTTCACACTGTGATTTGAACCACCCTGGCTATATGCTGTTTGTCTAACTGCATGAACTGTCCCTTCTGGTGAATTCAGCTCTTTTACTTGTGTTTTTGCCATTTCAGTGGTCCTACATATTTGGAGGGCTTCATTCAAAATGATCTTCCCTGCTCTGAGCAGTCTTTCTTTTAAAGCATTGTCTGTAATGCCACAAATGAGTCTGTCTTTGATCAGAGACTCTGCCAAGCTAGCAAAGTTACAGCTTTTACTGAGTTTCCTTAATTCTGTAACATATTGCTCTATGGTGTTATCCATTTTTTGCATGCATTTAAAAAATTTATGTCTCTCAAAAGTCACATTCATTTCTGGCAAGCAATATTCCTCAAACTCAGTCAGTTTAATATTTAAATTCATGCCTTCACATCTTGAAATTCAAAGTTATTATATACATCCACTGCCTCCTCCCCAACAACATGCAAAAATATAGATGATTTCTGGTTTTCATCTTTGTTCGGTGCTCCAATGGCAGATAAATACAACAAAAATTGCTACTTACACTTTATCCAGTTTCTGCAACATTACCAGACATTTGGAGAGGTGGAGGAGCCTGTAAAACATCCATGTTTAGAGCTTGCACTTACTTGCTGAAGGCTTCCTTTGTTTTTAGACATCCCTGGTGTTCTTCTGTTTTCAGTTGCAAATGCAGGAATTTTTCTCCAAGTCTTTTTAGTTTCCAAACTCATTGACCATCTTCTGACACCATGTAATAATCTTGAGGGTTTGTTAAAGACCATATGACTGAATGAGTAAGGAACAGAACTTTAATCATACAGACAGGTACAGACAGCCATGTTAGATCTTCTCTAGGGCACGTCTCCCAATTCACACAACATTGGCCCATGCTAGGGAGTATGTCTAAATTCACAAGCTTCTACAAGCATATCACTACACCAGGGTCACAAAGCCATTTTCAGAGTGTAAGGTGTTACTTAACCCTCCCCCACATTTTCCTGTTTGAATGGTATTTGCAAGTTAGCTCTGTGGGTATGTCCACAAGTCTTTTTTATTTCAAAACAACACTAGTTGTTTTGAAATAAAAAAGACTATGTTCACATGACGTTTTCCTGTTTCGAAATGACGGAGCTTGTCATCTTGAAGCAAGAGCTGTCATTTCGAAACAGCTTAAATCACTTTTGTTTTGAAACGATGCTTAGTTTGAAACTGGTGGTTTCGAAATAACGCCGTTGGGACATGTTATTTCGAAACAATGGTTGTTTCGAAATAACTATTGACCTTCCTCCCAGGGCGCTTAGTGCCCTAGGAGGAAGGGCCATCCCGTCTCAGCACCCTGGCCAGGGTGATGAGGGAAGAGACCGGCGGGCTATGGGGGGCTGCCCCCAAGCCTGCCAGTGGGGAATCCCGCGGCTGGGAACCCGGCACCCCCCTTCTCCTGCTGTGGGGCTTTTGCTGCGATCCCTGCGACAGGGAGCTCTGCGCCCCCTTCTCCCACGGGGCACAGGGCTCCCTGCCGCAGGGCTCCACGGCTGAAGCCCTGCGGCGGGAGAAGGGGGAGCGCCTCCGCTCCCTCACCCCCAGCCCTGGGGCAGCCGGGGCTGCTGGGAAAATGGGGCACTCCTGCTCCATGCCACAGGGCTCAGGAGCAGCCCCTGCATGGGAAAAGCTGCGCTAGACCCCCCGCCAGCTGGGGAAGCCCCTAGCCCTGGGGGCTGGCTGGAGCCTCTGCAGCGGCTCCTGCCAGACCACCAGGGCTAGGGGCACCCTTAGCAGGCAGGGTGTCTAGCAGCTGCAGCTCCTGCTGGCCACTGGGGGATTCCTGCCCTTGGGGACTTTTTCCCCTGCCTGGCTCTCCAGGTGAGAGCCTGGAGGGTGTCCCTGGCCTGAAGTGAGATAGCATGTCCACACAGAGGACACGCTGTTTCGCTTTGAGGTGTTACCTTATGTCGAACTAATTTTTTTTTAGTTTGAAATAGGTCATTTTGAAATAAGGCTTTTATTTCAAAATAAGCCTTTCCATGTGGACATAGCCTATGAAAAATTGTACGAGTGTGAGCTAATAGTGGTTCAAATTACTCTTCTGTACTGGGAATAGTTTCCCTGCTATGGTAGAAAAGGGGTTACAAGACCTGAAAAAGGAGCAGCCAATAGGAGCAGGTGGCTGCAGAACCAATCAGAGCTCATGTGCCCAGCAGTCCCTGCTCTGAGTAGTTTTTTTCTGGCCTGGGGGAAGGAAGGGTGTGCTGTTGGCCTAACTGTGTAAGGCAGGAGCAGGGACAGCTCTGTGCAGACTGAGGGTTCAGCTGGAGCCTAGTCTTTCATACAAGGGAAAGAACATAGCTGAGGAGGATTGGATGTGGTCCAGGGGACCTACTGAAGTAGAGTGGGGGTGAAGGTGTCAGCAGAGTGGTATGTAGGGTCCCTGGCCTGGGTGCTGGTGGGGCCTGGATCCCTCTCACCCTCTTTCTCTCCTTCAGAGTGCCAAGGAACAGTCATTGGATTAGTGGCAGCCACTGAAGGAAAGTGGGCTGGCCTGGACTAGACTGTACCCCAAGAAGGGGAAATTGAGAAGGATTTAGCTGGATGTCTGAAGTTGAGACTAGAGACTGAAAAAGATGGCGCACAGGCCATCACATGGAATAGCCACTTTAGCTGTTCCCCAAGATCATCACCAGGAGGTACTTGTCTAGTGGGTCACATGCTGGCTCTTGCCAACATACCCTTTCATCTGATTTATCTCTAAGATAGCTTCTTTATTTAAAAAAAATGTATATTTGAAAAGACACTAGCCTTTATTATGAAATAACCACATCTTGTATTTGTACAGGAAAACTGAAAATATATAGATCTGTAAGCTTGAATTTTGGCTATGTGCATGTTCAAACAAAATTACTAAAGATAAAGCCTGTACTTTATAATAACCAGTGGCCCTACCATAAAGCATAAAGGCTGTTATGGCATCAGTTCTAATTCTTTTTATGTCAAATTCCGATGCAGTAGCTGTGTTAGTCTAGTTCAGCAACATAAACAAGGAGTCCTGTGGCACTTTTAAAGACGAACAAATTGTTAGTCAGTAAAAGTGCCACAGGACTCCTCAATTCATTTGTGTCAGTTAATTTTTAATTCTTGACTATTAAGGGCTAGATCCTTCCAGTCTTATTCAGGTGAATTAATGTCTCATTCTGTGATTAGTGTAATGAACTCCAGTAGAAGGGCACCATCTGAATGGGATGGAGGAATCTGGCTGCAAATCATGAATATCTACAATGAAACTAATCTCAAACCAAAAAAAAATTGCCTGAAGCAATGTTAGATTTATGACTTATCCATTAAGACAAGGTGATTAAAGTTACATGCAAAATTTCAGAAATCCAAGCTTATTTGACTTGGTATTCTTTATGCAAAATAGGGATAGAATATGAAGTTTGGGGTTTTTTTAGTTGCTTTTCTGGGTTTAATTCAGATGCTTAATTATACTTTAACATAGTTTGTGAGCTTTTATCTAAAAGACCTTGAGAAAGGTATAATTTTAAAAGTATCTACATCTGCTGAAAACATGAAATTGGGAGAACATGCAAATAAGAATGTCCAGTGCAAGCACATTCAAAATTATTTAGGTAGATAAGCCATCTGAGTTGATGAGTAGTTCATGACAGTGGCTGAAAGTACTGAATTGTCAATGTCAGCAACATATATGTCATATGAATCAGTTCAAGAGAGAGCTAAACATTATTTTGGAGAAAATATACTTCTACAATAATTATTTTCTCCCAACCAACCTCCAGGGCATCACTAGAGTCCCTTTTAAAGATTTTGATATTCTCCCTATTTTCTTCAAATCTAGCCAATTTTTGCAATTATCTCTTCCAATTTCACCCAGTTCTCTGCAGAATCTTTTAATGCCACTCCTTTAGTTAGCCAGAGGGAGGCAAAATAGAGTAACTTGAAGTGTTACATGTTGTAGGAAATCTGTAATCTCCAAAGAAATTTCAGACTGGGGCAACATGGAAACTCACTTTACGTGGCAGTATGTTGCAATGTTAACTGAATGTTAGCAGTATTCACGTAAACTGACTAAATAAAGAGCCCTTATTTGGACTTATGCTGGTCAATGATCACAAGGGGTCTTGCTGCACTTAGGAGAGTAGGAGCTTTCTGTCTGGTATTCTAGGCATGGGTTAAAGTAAGGGGGAACAAACTGGAACACTATTCTAGGGCCCACCATTTTTAGGAGCCAGAGTTCTGGGGCCCTTTAAAATAAAATAAAGGGGCAGAACACAGCATTCTGGTGCGTTCCCCATTACTACCTCTGCAGCAGTTTTAAAAGCTCCCAGACTGGGGGAAGCTCCCTGCCAGCCAGAAGACTGTGTCTTCTGGCCAAGTAGGGGCCACAGCTGTGTACAGCAGCTGCGACCCCTACCTGACTATCCAGTAGGAAGCTTCCTCCAGGCTGTAAGCTTTTAAAACTGCCACCCTGGGCATGCTCAGAGCATGCTTGGGGTGGGCGGGGGAGCGCAGGGAGCCCAGCCTTTGGCGTGGCAGCTCTTCTCCTCGCTGCTTTGCTCTGGTGACCAGGTAAGGGAGCCCAGGGGCAGGACTGGGCTGGACCTGGAGGAGGAGCAGGAGCCGGGCCTTCCTCATCCACTGATAGCTGGGGCCAGGGCCAGGGTCAGGGCTGGCACTGGTGTAGGAAGTGGTGGGGTGGACTCACTCCTGCCAGGCTAGCCTTGATCGGGGTCCCAGAGCTCCCCACCGCTACAAAGGGGTAGTGGTCGGGTAAGTAGCCCAGTGTCCCCTTCACTGTATGACCGCAGCCTCCCTGCCCCAGCCCCCCAACTCCCTTGCTCCAACTCTTCTCTGCCCCAGCCCCCCTCGTCCTGCTCCACCTGCTCTTTTCAGCCCCCATCTCCTGCACCTGTCCCCTTCACCACTCCACCTCCTGCCTATGCCCTAGGCCTCCCACCTCCTGCCACCACCCACCCCTTCTCTGCCCTATCTCCTGCTCATGCTCTCTTCACCACCCTGACACCTCCTGCCTCTTGCCCTCCCCTTCACTGCCTCCATCTCCTGCCACTGCTCCAGCCATCCCTTCAACACCCCCGTTCCTGCCCTGCTTCATTCCTCCTCATCCTTCACTTCACATCCTGTGCCCTCATCCTGCCTGGGCTGGGGCCCACGCATGCATGAAGGGGGCCCAGACAATATGGGAAGTGGGCTTGCTGATTAGGAGGGTTCTGGGACCCACCAAATTATACTTTAACCACTGATTCCATGTTGTCATCAACTAGGTGGGGAGGGTCAGATACATCTAGTAGTATCTCAGGATACTAAACTACAGCTAGTTTTGAAGTTCAGTATTTTTAAAGCAGCAGGCCCAGATAATTTATATCCAAGAGTTTTAAAAGAGCTGTCTTAGAAGCTCACTGAACCATTAAAGTGAATTTTTAATAAGTCTGGGAACACTGGGAAAATTCCAGAATATTGGAAGAAGCCTAATATTGTGTCACTATTTAAAAAGGAGAAATGGGATAAGCAGAGAAAGAATACATTTGTTAGTCTGACAGTGATTGCAGGCAAGATAATGGAGCAGATGATATAGGATTTGATTAATAAAGAATTACAGGAAAGTTGTATAATATATGGCAGTCAAAATGGGTATGTTCACACACACTTCTTATTTCTAAACAACAGAGGTTGTTTTGAAATAAGAACTGCCATGGCCACACAACGTGCGGCCACTTTGAAACAAGTTAACTGCTTGTTTCGAAATGGCCACCGTTCTTTCGAAACGGCTAAAACCTCATTTCATTTCGAAACAGCGCTGTTCTGAAACTAGTCATTTCAGAACAACACCAGTGGGACATGCAGTTTCGAAACAACAGTTGTTTCGAAAATAGTTGTTTCGAAACAATCGTTTTATGGCTGTTTTATTTCGAAACAACTGTTGTTTCAAAATAACCGGCTGAAATTCCTCCCAGGGTGCACAGCACCCTGGGGGAACATCCTGCCAGGGCGAGCCTGTTAGGCTGCGTGGCAGGCAGGGCTCTGTAAGGCAGCCATGTCAGAGCAGGCAGGCCCTTCGGGCACAGGGTGCAGACGGGTGCCCATTTGGACCCAGGAGGACATCAGGTGCCTCCTGGGCATCTGGCAGCAGCCAGATATCCTGAGGAGGTTCAAGGCCAGCCACCGGAACCGTGACATCTACTGTGACATCACGACTGCGATTTCACAGCAAGGGCACCCCCGCATGACGGAGCAGGTGCGGAGCAAAGTTAAAAGTCTCCGCCAGGAGTATGCCCGCACCCAGGATGCCAGGTTGCTGCAGGGGCCTGGGAGCTAGGCCACGTGCCCCCACTACGAGGCCCTGGATGTCTTCCTGGGGCCACAGACCAGCGGTCTCCCCGCTGAGGCTGTGGATACCTCAGGAGGGCAGTAGAACCTCTCATCAGACCCGGAGGCATGAAGCTCTGACGTCTCCATCGGGGGGCCTCCAGCCGCACTACCACCAGCGGTGGAGGCCAGCCCCAGCACCCAGAGCTGTTGGTGGGCATGAAAGCGGGGACCAGCATGGAGGAGCAGGGGCCCACCACCGCCCCTGGCTCAGACTCAGACCCCAGGACATCTCAGTGGACCTCCAGAGCCCCTGTTGGTGAGTATTCCCCTCCCACAGTAGCACACAGGGCTGGGCCTGTCCAGCAGGTCCTGGACTGCAAGAGGCCCATGGCTGGGCACTGGGCAGGTAGGGCCCAGGCTTGGCGGGCACAGATGGGCCCCCCCTGGCCACGGGTCCCACAGAGACAGGTGGCAACGGGGTCACGGGCCTGTGTGTGCTGAGGGGTGGTGACCAGGGCAGCAGCATCTTGGGTAGGGTGGAGAGCAGGCAGGGCATACCACTGGCAAGTGGCCTTGGGAGCCCCCTAGAGCAAGGTGTGGCTGAGTCCAGCCCACCCTCGTGGGCACCACTAGCGTGGTGCTGCCAGGGTATGGTTCCCAGATGTCTGGCGAAAGGAGAACATGGTCCCCTTTTTACTGCTCTGTTCTTCTTTTTACTCGTAGGTTCTCTGTCTGGCAGGCAGTTTAAAAGACAGGGGTCCGTCAGGCCTGTCCCTATAGGGGATGAAGGATCCTGGAAGGCCATAGAATACTGATTTATACAGGAAAGTGTTCCAGGGCCCCTTAAACCCTGACCACTACCCCTGTCAAACAATGTTTTTGCCCAGGGTCCTCCAGTGGTCTCCATTGGGTACTGTCCTGGCGTCCATCTGGGGCTTTGGGAGCTGGGAGCCCTACTCCAGGGCAATGTCCCATGGGACCTTCTGACAGTCAGGGCAGATGTGTGTGCTGCAGGCAGGCCATACGCAGACAGGGCCACCAGGCGGCAGGGGCCAACTGTGTTTTCTGTTTCTCTGCAGCATGTCACAGAGCAACACCCCAGGAGACACCTGCCACCCCTGGACCCTGACGCCTGAGCCCCAGGGCAACCCGGCAATGGCGGAGGGCCCCCAGGAACCACACAGATCTCCTGGAGAGCTTAGAAGAGCTAGGCCGGAACATGTTTGAGTCGACCCAGGCCTGGAAGAAGGACGTTGCCCAGCGGCAGGTGGCTGGTCTCCATGCGCTGGGGTGCCTCGCGGTGGCAGATGAGGGAGCCACGACGGCCCAGGACAAGGTTGCGAGGACCCTTGAGGTCCTGGCATGTGAACTGTCTGCGGCCATCACAGAGCTGGCGGCTGCCAGCCAGCAGCTGGCTGAGAGCCTGGCCGCGCAAAGGCATAGGGAGGCATTGCCGCCTGGGCCTGCACGCTGGCGACAGCGGATGGAGGGCAGCCGTGGGTGAGGGCGGGACATGCCACCTCCCCCGAACCCCCCCCCACAGGCGATGCCTAACCTTCCCCTCCACCCCCTGGACGTTTTCACCACTGTCCCCTCCCAAGTTGCTGCTCCCTCCCTCAAGTCCCCAAAGTCCCCTGTCCCCTCCCAAGTTGCTGCTCCCGTCCCCAAAGTCCCCTGTCCCCTCCCAAGTTGCTGCTCCCTCCCCCGGACCCCCCCCCACATTGCCCCATCCCGTATTGCCCCCATCCCTTCCCTGATTGTAAATAAATCCCTTGAAAGATATTTGTGATTGTCTGTGTTTTTATTGCTGGGAGTTGGCAGTGCAGGTGGATGGATGGGGGCTGGCTGTGGGTGGATGGCGGAGATGGTGTTGTGGTGCAGGGCATCCCTGGCCCTCAGTGTTCCTCCGCGGTGAAGGCGAGCCGGAGGGCATCGCGGACGGTGAGGGCTCATGCAGATGGCTGCTCCTGAGTCGGCAGAGATCGCGGCTGTTCGTAGTCCCTGGCAAGGACTCGGGCCTCAGCCTCCCATGCGAGTGGGATGGGTTCCCCTTGCTGCTCACAGAAATTGTGTAGCGCTGCACATGCCGCGATGACTTGCAGCAGTCTCCGCTCTGCGAGGTGGAGGTGGGTTAGCAGGCACCTCCACCGGGCCTTGAGGGGTCCAAATGCCCGCTCGACCACCTATTGGCAGCGGGCCAGGCAGCGGTTGAACAGCTGCTGGGTGGGGTCGAGTGGTCCAGCATACGGGTGCATAAGCCAGGGCCGCAGGGCGTAGGCCACGTCTGCCATGATGAGGACGGGCACCTCTATTCCCCGAAGGTGGATGGTGTGAGGGGGGATGTGGGTGCCCGCCTCCATGCCCCGGTACAGGGCGGAGTTGTGGAGGACCCTGGCATCATGGGCCCTCCCTGGCCATTCCACATAGCAATCCTGGAACAGGCCCCAGTGGTCCACAAGGGCCTGCATAATCACCAAATGATAGCCCTTGTGGTTCCGGTACACCGCAGCCCTCTGCTCCGGGGCGCACACAGGGATGTGTGTGCTGTCCAGGATCCCCGCACGGTTTGGAAAGCCGAGGGTGGCCATCCCGGGAATGGTGTCCTGCAGGTCCCCACATCTCACCAGGCACCGCAGGAGGACACGATTGATGGCCGCCAGGATGGCGGGCCTCATAGGGGTGTCCATGTGGTGCAGGTGCGGGGTGTGTTCGCTGACCAGGCGGGTGAAGCTGGCCCTGCTCATTCTAAAGTTCTGCCACCACAGGTCGTTGCCCCAGGTGTGCAGAACGACCCTCTCCCACCAGTCAGCACTGGTCTCCCGTGCCCAGATGCGGTGAGGCATGGGGAGGGGCAGGGGCAGTAGCTCAGCCCTGTGGATGAGCTGCATGTACTCCTCGGGCAGAGGCCAGTCATCCTCGGGCTCTGCAAACAGAGTCTCCCACATGTGCCGGAGACCCTGCATGCACTCCGAGGGACTGGGTACTGCACGGTGCTGTCTAGGCAGCCGGGCAGTGTCCATTGCTTGCAGCGTGCTGCTAGCCTGAGTGGACAGGGAAGTGAGGTCAGGGCCGGCTTTTATGCGATTGGCTAGCAACATGGCTGCCAACATGGCCCAGGGAGGCGGCCATGTTGCCACACCTCCCATGCTGCACTGCCCCTGAACCGAAATAGCAAGTCCACACTGTGGAAACGCTATTTTGATTCCCGTTTTTTGCTTATTTCAAGGACACGTTTTTTTTATTTCGAAACAAGTTATTTCAAAATAACAAGTTATGTCAAAACAAGTTATTTCAAAATAACTTGTTTCAAAACAAGCCCTGTGTGTGTGAACATAGCCAATGGGTAAATAGAAAATAGATTTGTCAAATTACCTTAAGAGCTTTTTATAAGATTGTGAGTTTGGTTCATAAAAGTAATATTATTGAGGTAATATACTTCTGTAAGACATGTGACTTGGTGCCACATGACATTTTGATTAAAAAGCTAGAGCAATATAATATTAACATCACCCACAGTTAATGGATTAAAAGATGACTAACTAATAGGTTTCAACATGTAGTGTAGCTATTTGTAAATGTATACGTCTACAAATAAGTTTGGCCTTACTTAAAAGATCAGGGCTTCTATCCTGGGAAGCAGGGACTCTAAAAAAGAATGAGAATTTGTAGTGGATAATCAGCAGGAAGGTGAGCTCCCAGAGCAACCCTGTGGTCAAAAGGGCTAATATGATCATTGGATGTGTAAACAGGGGACATCTCAAGTAGAAGTAAAAGAGATTATTTAACCTCTGCATTTGGCACTAGTGTGAATGGTAGTGGAACATTGTATCTTACTTTGGTGTTCACAGATCAAGAAGGGATGATGATAAATTTGGGAGAGTTTAGAGAAAAGCCATGAGGAGGATAAAACAACTAGAAAGCATATATTATAGTGAGTGATAGACTCAAGCAGAGCTCAGACTATTTATCTATTATTCTATGGTTTAAATAACACTTAGTCCTCCCTCAGTGCCTGTGTCTGGACTAGATGACCTATGTCCCTTCCAGTCCTACATTTCTATGATTTTTATGGTTTAGCTTAATGAACAAAAGGTAAGGGGTGATCTGAATACAGTCTACAAATATCTATCTGGGGACAAATATGTAATAGTGGAATCTTCAGTCTAACAGATAAGAGAAAGAACTTGATATAGTGACTGGAGGTTGAAGCTAGACAAATTCAGACTGGAAATAAGGTGTACATTTTTAACAGTGAGAGTAATAAACCATTGAAACAATTTACCAAGGTTTGTGATATACTCTCCCTCATTGGAAATTTTTAAATCAAAATTAGATGTTTTTCCAAATGACATGATCTAGGGGATGTCTGCACTAGCAATTCAATTCAAATTAAGGAGCCTTAATTTGAAGTAAATTAGCACATGGCCAGGCTAGTCTTTCCTTTATTTGAATTAACAAATTCCTTAGGCTATGTCCACACATACATCATTATTTTGAAATAAGTTATTTCAAAATAAAGTCCTTATTTCAAAATAAGTTAATTCAAATTAAGAAAATGTTAATTCAAATTAAGGGAAAGCCTGCTTTCAAAACAGCTGTTATTTTGAAATGGTTATTTCAAAATAAGGCTGTTTGGACATGTTGTTTTGAAACAGTTGTTTCAAAACAATGGTGTTGTTTCAAAACAACATGTCCAAATGGTTTTATTTTGAAATAACCATTTTGAAATTACAGCCGTTTCAAAATGAATGGGGTTTAAGCTGTTTCGAAATGATGGTTCTTGTTTCAAAATGACAGAGCCTGTCATTTCAAAATAAGAAATCATTGTGTGGACATTCAGTTTTTTATTTCAAAACAACCAGGGTTGTTTCGAAATAAGACTCATGTGGACATACCCTTAGTAAGTACAAATGGTTAGTTCAAACTAAGTACGGTAAAGACTTGAACTCTTAGTTTGAACTTACTAAGTTTGAACTAAGGCATTTAGTTCAAACTAAGAGTTAGGTCAGATTAATCCATATTGTTAGTTCAAACTAGGAAGTTCATACTAAGCAAACTTATTAGTTTGAACTAACCAGTTTGAACTACCTTTGGCTAGTGGAGACGTAGTCTAAGAATATTGTGGGGGAAGTTCCATGGTTTGTGTTATACAGGAATTAAGACTAAATTATCACAATTGTCCCTTCTGGCCATAAAATCTATGAATGTAGGAAACAGCCCTGGATCTGCTTTCTTTACTTGCTGGTCAGAGAAGCAGGATGAGTGCATAGTGTGGAGAAACCTGCTCCTGGAAAAATGGTGAAGTAATTTACTCCTCCCCAGAGCAAAGGGGAAGCTGACAAGATATTGTTTACCTGTCCATAGTGTGTCCCGTGTTCTGGGCAGTTTGTAAAGCTCTGTTTAAAAAAAAAATTGAAACTTTTTTTAAAAAAAATTCCAATTGTGTCTTTTTCTGGTTTCTGCCCAAGGTACAATACAATGAATAGTAGCCAGCAGTGTTTTCCTTTTTGCTACTGGTAACTTTTCAAACTTTTCCAATTTTAGAAATGTTACACCAAAATAAGTCTGAGAAAAGTGTAATTAATTCAACAGACTCACAAGGTCCAACATGTGTGAGTGAAGTAAGTAAAAGGAGCCTGAACAGGGAAAACAAACAGGAATTAGCAGAATATTCCTAGTTCAGTCTAAATCATTCTTTTCCTGAGCTCATCACTGAGATCAAGCAGTGTAAAATAGACATCAACTGTGGTCCATTCCAGATAAAAAGATTAGTGGGCAAAAAAGCAGCTGGCAGAGGAATTATGGCATCAGAAGTAGTGGCAATGAGGTAGGGAAATGGCTTCAAATGATTACCAGTAATTTCAATTGATGAGGAAAACTCATTCAGATGAAACATCTAACTGGCAAACTATTGAGTAAAAGTGATTTAATGTGTTTTATGGATTAGGAAGGAAAAAAAATTGGCATGGAGTATTGGCTATTAGGGCAGCTGTTGTGAAGATAATCTGCATTGGAAGATTGAGATGAATAAAAGCTACCCATGAATGGAAAGTTTGAGAAAATACCAGCATCAGGCAAGAACTGTATGCAATTTCTTCAAAGAGTTTTAAGGATTTTTATCTTTTCTGAAACCACTAATAATATCTATATTAAGGGCAAATGTTCTGTAAGTGTTAATGAACAGCATGCAGTGCTTTGTGAGTATAAGAAATGATTTCTGAACACTAAGCTTGGAAGATGACTTGTTGGAACATGGAGGAGGACTTGCTGAAAACCAGAGAAGAGAGCAGTGTTCTTTTATTGATTTAAGACACTAATTAGGAGATGGTGAAATTACTGATAAAGAGTAATAGTAGGGGTGAGAAAAGGCAAGATCATTGGCTATTAAATTTAATTTATATTAAATGAGTCAATGACTCATTGCAAAAAATAAGAGGCAAGTCGTACCTATGCTGCACGTACCGTGTGAAAAGGAGAATACTCTTATGAAAATCTAAACTCAAAGCTTGGTATAACAGAGAACTGGCACTCCTGTGAGATACTGATTACCACATGCTAAGTGCTGAGCACCTTCTAATTTAATTGAAGTCAGTGGGAGATGGGAACACACAAAGTTTCAAAGCAGGTGCCCAGAGCTTTGCATGGTTAGATGCTACACTTGTAAAACTATGGACATCCAGTTTCAAGGATGAGCCTGGGCATTTACAGTGCACTTTTATATCCTCTCTGTCTGAATTTTTGGTGCCTACATTGCACTTTTAGGACCATTTGCAATCCATAGAATCTCCTTTCAGCTCACTCGTTAACACCTTATTTTTTTTCTCTGAGCTGTCTTCTAGGAGATCTATATTTTTACCTTTGGGTGGGCACCTAATTTCCAATGTGATCCTCAAATCAGGTGAAGACAGGAGAGGCAAAGCCTAAGATTGAAATGCCTTGAAAAATCACTAAAATCCACAGTAACTCAGTTTTGTGTCTAAGCTCCCTGTGCAATGCATGGGGAGACACAGGCTCCTGACAATGGGATTCTTAAAGGTCCACACACTGGCCAGTTTCTCTTTTAAACTAGTCAATGAGAGAGGTTGAGTGCTCTAAGGCCCACCTCTCTAACAGAATTCTTTTCTGTCTGGACTGTAGTGGTGGGCACTAAGTACTACGTACTTTGAGGAGGGGTATCAGAAAATTTGGCCCAAAGGGGAAAAAAAAACCTCAACCCTTATAGTTTGAATAACTGGCTTAAAAATATATGGTAAACGGGTTATTAGCAAGCAGGTAAAACTAATTATGGAATCTCAGTGAGATATGTTCAATGTATGCTGTTTTGCAAGCCAGGAGTCTAACACTTCTTCAAGCTGTTTAAAACGATACATAATGTCTTTCAGCTCTGATGATTACTTTATATTCTATCAATGCACTGAATAAAATAACACTGATGTGTTATACTGCACAAAACAGGTCAGGTATAGCTCGCAGTTTAAATAATAAACTAAGATTATATATGTATGCAGAATGTCACTGTGGTGTCTAATATGTCAAATTCTAAACTGGGCAAAAGCACTGGGGTAAAAGGGAAATGGATGGGTAATGACTAATTTGACAATTTAAAAGAGACTTAAAAAGCTTGGATCAAAAATCAGTTTATTAATGCCAGAATGGCTTGTAATAGAAAAACAAGAGTACAAACTCCAGTCAAATCTTTTCCTGCCTGCTGCTGAAAAGCTGGTACATTCCTTAATGTCTACTAGGGCTGATGAGCATATATAATTGCTCAATAGGATATTTAATATTGCACAGGATTGCCTGGCATTTCTTCTATGTGAAATGACCAAGGTCCATGACAAATAGTTTATATTGAGGAGTAACGTGTTAAAGGGCACATTTCTCTAAAACGTGTTGTTGTTTTAACTGGAAACCAAGAATTTCACATTAACATTTATTTTGCTTTATCTGGATTGAAAATATATTTCAGATCAAATTTAAATTATTGATAACCATTAGATGAGGTATCCAATTGATACATAAAGGCCAGATTCTACCATCCTTACAATGAATAGCATCTTACTACATGTGTAGCAAATCAGAACTAAAGGGACAATTGAAGAATACGGGCTACTGTGCAAGCAATGCTACATAAATAAAAGTAGCAGAAGCTAGCTTAATGTCTCTTCGTTTATTTATTACATTCAACAGGAGAGGGTACAACCTTCTATTCCTAAGCTCTATACTTTAGCTTAACCTGCTGTAACTATGGTGGGGCTTTCAGGTAAACCAAGCAATTGGTTGGCTTTAAAATCCACTCTTAAAGTAGGTTTGATTTGATTTAATCTTGATTTATTTGAAAGATTATTGATTTTTCTTGACTGTGGGACTTTTGTTTTGTTTCCAATTTCTGCGGCACTGGGGAATGGCTTTGCTGCAAAAAGCTTTTTATAAAATAAAGTTGGGTTTAAAAAAAAAAACATAGCGTTGAGGTTACCTGGAGATATCACAACATGACATTTTCTCTTTAAAAGTACTTTGCAAGAAGTAAACAGCCATACCTAAAAGAAAAAAGGCCTTTTAAAAAGCACAGGTCTGGTACACAAGATAAGCAAAAGGGATAATGAATGTTATAAACCCTGAAAATTACTGCTTATTTTAGCAAAGTTTATATGTCAGAAAGAAGAAAAAGCAAATTTAAAGAAGAAAGGCCTGGATGCACAAAAGAAGTCAGGTGTCTAAGTCTCAGCATTAGGCTCCACTGCGATTCACAAAAATCTCACTGTATCTAGTAGGTGTCCAAATTCTCTTGACACCTAATTTTTGCAGTAAAAGTTCCATAGGCATCTCGGTTATGTCTCTGAATATGCGCAGTGCAGCCTTTGTCTAGAGGCTCGGGTGCGTATCTCCTTCAAGAATACAGAGTGATTCACAATCTGGGGGAACGTCTGTAGGGCTCAGTCTGGTAGGAAATCTCTGAGGCTACTTACTGTATCAGGTCACTAAGGGATCTTCACACCAAGCAGCCAGAAGAGAATTTTTCTAATGACTTTTAGCCCAGAGGTTAGGATACTTACTTGGGATGTGGGAGACTCCATTCTTCAAATCCAGGCTTTGCCTCAGAGGTAGAAGTGATTTGAAAAGGTATTGGTCAATTCTCAGATCAGTGCATTGTGCTAGCCATTGTATTATGAGTTATGCTCTGTCAGTCTGTCTTATTGGAGTTGTTCCACTGTGGATAAATAACTAAAGAGAAAGGCACAAGCAGGACAGGATCCTGAGTCTCCTACCTTCCCTGGTGAGCATTCTAACCACCTGGTTATAGATCAGTTCTCATGCTTGGGTTAGCTCCCTCTGACCCAAATTACTCCTAAAGATAAAGTGAGTGCAAGCATCAGAATGACTGCAGTCTTCGGTTAGTGCGCTCAACTGGGAAGCATGAGTCCCAGAATCATGCCTTGCTGTACTACTGACTAGTTATCCCCTATTGAAACAGTTTGAATGAAAGAAATAGAGCGTAAATATCATAGTCTCTGAGCTGAAACTTATGAGGGAATCCCCTCCTCCTCCAGCTTTTTGAAAAACAGGATAGGTGCCTAACTCTAAGGAGAGTTCCTAGCCATGAATTGGTAGCAGACATAGTTGCTTCCCTGTAGCCTGGATTTAGGCACCTATTTCTGAGACAGGGGCAAGTCTTAGCACACACCTGCTCATCAATATCTCCCATTATCTGAGACAGTTCCTTGCCTAGGATTGTGGCTTCTGTGAATTGTATTCCAAGGTGTCTATCTCTCCCTATTTATTGAATGGGAGTTTAGACACCTCACTGGGCTTTGTGGATATCTGGGATTTTCTAGGCAGCTGGATGTAAGGTGCTGTGATGCTGAGAATTATGATACAGAAGCTCAATAAGACCATAACAGAAAACTACAAGATTTTCTACAGCAATGCAGGGACAAAAAACATGAAACTCAGCACACAAAAAGTAGTTCTACTCAAACATTGTGAGGTGAAGTACTTTTGATATATACTCACAGCAAACTGACCGTAAGCAGATGCCAACAAAATCAAGGCAGTCAGAGATCTGCCAGCTCCAAGAGATGTGAAAGGGTAACAGCATTACATAGGAACAATAAATTTTCTGTCCACGTTCTATTCATACCTGTTCTGCTGCAGTAGCAGAACTCATTTATTAGTTCACAAGGCAAGCTGTTGAGTGGGACCAAGCAGATCCCCAACGACAAGCATTTTTGACACACTGAAAGAAATGATAATGGATGCTTCTGCCATGAAGTGCTGTCAACCACGAGAGCTACTGACAATTCAATGTAATGCTTTTAAGAAAGGAGTAGGTGTAACTCTTCTTCAGGAACAGTGATTGCTTATGCCAACAAGCCCCTCTGAAACTTAACAGGAATACGCTCAAACAAAAAAAAAAATCTTCTGACTGTCATGTTGGTACTGGAGCAATTCTGGCATTACATCTATGGCTACCCAGTGCAATCAGATCACAGATTCCTAGAGATGATCATGGCAATGGCATTTTTATGGCTACAAAATATTGCAGAGCATGCTGATGTGGTCTCAGAGCTATCAGGTAAAGATAAGATATTATCCAGGACAAATATTGGTGTTTGCTGAGCCACTGATCAGAGCACATATAACCAATATCACCAAGTTGGGGGAAGGGGATCAGGACACTGAATCTGTTAACGTGCTGCATTATCTCCCAGGGTTACTAATGAAGATGATGGAAATTGAAGAGGTGATAGAAAAGGGCATCCAAGTATAAGCAATCAAGACAGCAATATTAGCAGAATGTCAAGAATAGAAAGGCCAGCTACTGGAGCTGAATTATGTTTTCAAAGGAAAGCTGAGCTGAGTGTGCAGGATGGAATGATATCTCAAGGACAAAGAGCTTTTGTCCCAGTCTCATTATGTAAGGATGCCATGCCAAAAACACATGACTCATACAGTTGTCTTAGATTGGCTCCAAGGTGTGTTTACTTGTCAAGAACTAATGTATAACTCTGCTTCTTGATAGAAGGGTATGACTTTTCCCAGTCATGTGATACCACCATCAAAAAGAGACACCTAGACCATATGAACTGCCTGCCTTGCTGTAAGAAAAGACGAGAATGGACTGATTTACCTTCAGTGAAAAGCAATATTTCATTACCATAGACTCCTATTCACATTTGGGGAGGAAAGAAGCAACAAGTACGGTGGAATCAGCTGTGAAAACAGCTAAAAACTGTTACACCAGGCTGTTTCTTTTAGTTCAGTTTCCTTATTAGCATTTTTGGCCTGCAGGAATAATGTTTCACATGATGCCAAAACCATCTAGTACAGGCATTGATGGGGTGAAGGACCAAACTCTTGTTGCCATTGAGGGGAAGGAGGCACTCCTGTGAGGCTCCAGCCACTAGAAAGACACCAAATGGAATAGACTAAAGTTGTGAGGGTGCTGGGGTGGGGGGTGGAGAGTATGAAGGTCATACAAGTTGACTGCAGAAAAAGGACAAGTGATCAGAAGAACAGGAGACACAAGCCAACAGAAACAACTAAAAGAAGCATGGAAAGGCCACCTTCACCCTCCCCAGGAAGAAGGACATTCCACAGACAGTGAGACTCTGGTCTTTAGAGTTTGAGGCAGACGGACAGAGGTATGTCACTTCTGGTAAGGTTGTTTGATTATGTCAGTAAAAAATCTCAAAGTCTTTGTTACCAGCTGAATCTGTGGTAAAGAGCAGACTCTCATTCAACTATGTGCTAACAATTTCTGTCCAAAAAGATCTGGGGCAATGGAGTAGGCCTTAACTATTTGGTTCTAAGATCTATACTAAGATGTTTGTAAAAGAGGGAAGGTGTAGCATGATCGGTGGAACTAGACTCAGAAGTTCCCTGGACGGACTACTACTGATGGAACACCGAAAGAACAGTGAATCTACTTAGCTGCACTGAAGAATTTTCAGGGTGTAAAAATGTTCTATTGATTCAATTTAATATGTATTTGGCATCCCTCTTTGTCAATGAAATAACAGTGGGAATTCCATGGGTGCTGTTGTATTAATGTAGGATCAAGGCTTTTATCTAGATTTCCTTTTCTCCTTTTCAGTGCTTTGTGCTTTGCCTGAGGATACTCTGAACTTACTGCCATCTGAGAAAATTAAAGATAAAGTAAAATCCAAGTTTCCATCCCTTATGGGTAGATTGTGAATTCTCTGATTAAGGACTAGATTTATATTTGAATCTTAAGATAGCATGTAACAGATTTTCATTGCTTAACAACTATGGCAAGATTTTCAAAATAGAAGGTATAGTTGAGTTACCATTGGCTTCACAATCTCCCCTCATCTTAAGTCTAAACAGCATCATTACTAATCTTGGAGTGTTCACTCCAGAAATAAATGTTGTCTTTCAACTGAATGTTTAATGCATAGGGCAATACCTTAACACCTTTACTTACCAGAAAAATTATTTTCCTAGGTTGTCACAAAGAAAGCCTATAGAGATAATCACAGAATGGGGCGGCAGAGAATCATCTAGAAGCCAACCTCACAGAGAAGGAGAAGACACCACAAAAAGATTTGGAGATAGGTGAAATTGAGAAGAGATGGGTCACTCTTTGTGTGGTCATCTTGTGAGGAGACCAAACTATTTCAGACTCTGTAACTAGCTGAGTCTATGTTACAGAGCAGACTCCAACTCATCCATGTGCTGGCAACCTCTGGCTGAAGGAAAACAGGCAAGGGTATAGTTGTCAATTATTTGGTTTTAACGTTAATAGTAAAATGTTTATAAAACAAGGATATGTATCACATTCAATGGTAACTGGAATCAGAATTCCATATTTTCTGGAGGGACCTTCTAAGGGATGTCTGAGATGTATGAAGGTAAGGAGTGAAGCTGGAAGCAGCACAGATACATGGAGAGAGCAGTGGAAAAAGTTTAATAAAGTTCTGTGTGTTCTGTTTAATCTACATTCAGCTTCACTCATTACACCCAGGTAGCCAGTTCCATTCTAACCAAGGAGGGGATTCATGACTCTGTCTTCAAATATAGTAAATGACTGGAAAAGGATATCAGGAAAGTCCATACCTAGTGTGAGGCAGGTTTTTCTAGTTAAGTGACAGCCAGAAAGAAAGACTTGTTCCAAAGTACAGCATCAAAGCTACCTGGGAATTCCAAAACTGAATAACCAATTGGCCCAGGGGTCCATAGACATTCAACCCTATGGGTATGTCCACATGCAGCTTTTAGATCAAAATAACGCGGGTTATTTCGATCTAAAAGAGTTTATGTCCGCACAATGTTTTCCTTGAATCGAAATAAGGAGCTTCTTTATTTCAGTTCAGGGAAAGTTAGAGCGATTCCTTAAAACCTGGTTTTAAATGGAAATGTTGCTTAAATCGAAACAGTTGTTTCGAAATAACACCGTTCGGACATGTTTAAATCGATTCTAGCACCAATTCCCTTCCTCCTCCCAGGGTGCCTTTTCCCAGAATCAAACTAGCAAGTCCTGTGTCCAGACATGCTAGTTTAATTTGGGTTTTTTTGGTGTGGACCTGTTAAATCAATTTAGCTTAAATTGATTTAATGATTTTATATCGATTTAACTTAAATCAATTTAACTTAAATCGATTTAACCAGCTAGATGTGGGCATAGCCTATGAGCATGAAATGGGTTCCAGAGCCAATCAGAGGGTGGGAGGTGTCACAATACAGAACCTTGGAAACCCTTTAATCCCCATCCAAAAGTGATCATTCTGGGATGTTCACACTGAAGTTCCAGTTTTTGATGTCCCACAGCATTTTGACAGAGAATGGTAACACAGAGTAGCTTCCAAGTTAGCTGTACAGGGTCAAGAACAGGTTAGGTTGTACACAGGCCCATGCTTATTTGCATGAGCCAGTTTCCACATGTCCTTTGCTCAGAGTTGCCTCCATGGCCACTATTTGTCACCTGATCTTTCTCAGACTCAGTGGAAACTAATGGCCTCCATGGTCCTGAAGATTTGTTGTATAGCTTTTAGTAAAACAATTAAAAGAGGCACAGTGGGTAATCTCTTCTAAATACATGTAGATCATGATGGTTTACTGTTTAACCTCCCCTGTGCTGCTTACAAGGATATGCTATATCTTTATATTGCCTTGTTCTGAAGGAGTGGAGAGAGAGACCCCAGCCTTCATGTGGTCTCATGTGTTTTGCTGTCACTCCTGTATATGTGGACCAGTTAGAGATGGGTTGTGGGCCACATCCTTAGCAGGTGTAAATCAGCATAGCTCCACAAATTGGTGAAGCTCCACTGACTTTGATGGTCAACTATGCCCATTTATACTAAATGTGGATCTGACATCCTATAAACACTATTAGTAAAAGGCTCCATCTCATATTAGAAAGTGAATTATTTTTACATACTTGATAGTCCTGTCAGAGCAATTGAATTTTTTTCCTCCTCGTCACGCCAGTATTTATGTGCTTCAGCATTACTGAATGTGTTAGTCACTGAGACACTAGTAATTTTCCACTTTTAGAGTGAAGCACATGAAATATTAGGGTTAAGGAATGACCATTATGTAACTGATCCTTTGATTTTACAATTCTTTCCAAAGTCACGGAAATGTGCATTGGTTGTTATTTCTTTAGTGCCTGCACATGTTTCTTGGCTAGCTGACCACACTCATTTTAATGACAAAGTCATATTAATACCAGAAAGCATATAAAACTGCTCTATGCTCTATGCATTTAATAGGGGTGGCAAGCTCCTGAAACATAAAAAAAAGAAAAAAAAAGACTTTTTTTTCCAAAACGTAAACCCAACAACAAAGCTGATCGACAAGATATGTGATAAGCAGCTGTGGGACCTAAAGGTCATCCCTAAACATGAATCACATTTACTCTTTTAGCTGCTCTACGGGGATTTTGTTCAGGCAACAAACCCGTGGGATTTCATTGTATTCTTTCTGTGTTGAGTTACCTTGCTAATTTAAATGCCTATGATTATGCTATGTTATGGAATCACTTGAAAGGTCAATGGATTCATTAAATTACACCCTGCCCCCCCCCACCCCAGCTCATATACTAGTCTGATTGCAGGAATTTTGCCATTTTCAGCTAAAAACTGAATAGTGAAATATTTTACATATTACATAAGATAAACAACCAGAGCATATAATGAAGCCATTCCTAGGGAAATCTAATGATGTGTTTGCTGCCTGTTTTACAACAGAATGGTTAATAAACTGAAAAGTAAATCATGCCACACAGGTCTTCTTTTTGTAAAGTAATATTAAATCTATTTGAGATACTAATTAAACAAATGCAAAAATTGAGTTTTTATAAAAATTGTAAGCCCAGGTCAACAAACAAACAAGCAAGCAAGCAAGCATGCAAGCAAGCAAGCAAACAAACAATTTATGTAAATTTCTGGTATCCAGCACAAGAAAAAAAATGCACTTCCAGACAGAACAGGAGAAAAACTTAGAACACAGTGTTTACAAAAATTTGAAGTCCAAATAACTGCTTGCTATGACCAAATTCCTTTTATTTGATAATTGTAGAAATTTGCAGAAATGAGCTTTTATTTATGAAAATGTTTGGTGAATTCTGAAACTAAATAGTGAAATACTTTGCATATTACATAAGATAAACAACCAGAGCATATAATGATGCCATTCGTAGGGAGATCTAATGATATGTTTGCTGCCTACTTTATAACAGGATGGTTAATAAACTGAAAAGTAAACCATACCACACGGGTCTCTTCTTTGCAACATAATATTAAATCTACCTGAGATACAAAGTAAAACAAATACAAAAAAATTGTATTTTTACAAAAAATGTAAACCCAAGGAAAAAGAAAACTCCCACAAACAAAAATTACAGAGCATTTATCTAAATTTCTAGTATCCAGCACAGAGGAGAAAATGCAATTCCAAACAGAACAGAAGAAAAACATAGCATACAGTGCTTCCAAATATTTGTTTGAAGTCCAAATGGTTGTTCCCTATGACCAAATTCCTTTTATTTGCTAATTGCAGATATTTGCAGAAATGAGCTTTCATTTATAAAAATGTTTTGTGAATTCTGTTCATCATGTGGATACTCATCCTTATGTAAAGAAAAGCATCTGTGCAGATTAGTATTTATTATTTGTTGTTTATTATTCTCCACCTTTTTTTTCACTTATTCATTTGTGGAGCAGAAGAAATACCAGGCGATACAGGTGACCAATCATACACAACTAAAATTGAAAAGATAAGTGAAACAATCCACATGCTAAAGAAGCAAGGAATCCTGTGGGACTTAAAGACTAACAGATTTATTTTTTGCATGAGCTTTCATGGGAGAAAATTCCACTTCTCCTATGAAAACTCATATGATAAATAAATCTGTTAGGCTATGTCCACACACAAGCCCTTGTTTCAAAATAAACCATTTCAAAACAACCCGTTTCAAAATAATGCCTTATTTTGAAACGTCTTATTTTGAAATAACAAAAAGCTATTTCAAAATAAGAAAAAAAGCGGGACATGCGTGGACATGCTATTTCAAGATGGGGGAGAGGCTTGTGCGGGCGAGGGCCACCCCATCCCCAGTGCCCTCCCCGCCGCTTCTCCCAGGGTGGGGGGGGGCTTCCCCCCCCCCCCCCCCCCCCCCTTCTGCCCCGGGCAGGGCCGCCCCCCCCCCCGGGTTCCCCCGCACCCCCCCGGCCGCTTCTGCCAGGGTGAGGGGGCTTCCCCGCCCCCCCCACTGCTTCTGCCATGGGCGGGAGGGCTTCCCCAGCCCCCCCACCACTTCTGCCAGCAGAAACTCAGCAGAGCATTGCCATCTGTCGAGGAAGGGGAAGAACATATTCAGGCATTGCCTGGCTGACCTAGTGAGGAGGGCTTTAAACTAGGTTTGAAGGGATAAGGAAACCAAAGCCCACATGTAAGTGACAATATGGGAGACCTGGAGGAAAGGATAAAACTTAGGGAGTGCTGGGACTGTAACACCAGGGATAAAAGAGAGGGTAGTTGGAACATGGGGGGAATCAAATAATTGTGTTAGATGTTCTAACGAAGCTTAAATGCCTGAGGCAAGTGCAGGAGGACAACGCTGGGAGAAAATGCAAGGAGGTAGATGCAACAGAATTGAAAATTGACATCGGAAAATAGGGTGATCAGCTTGGTATCTTAGTTGTCTGTACACAAATGTGAGGAAACTGGGAAACTAGCAGGAAGAATTGGTAGTACTGGCACAGATAAGGAACTATGATATAACTGGAATAACAGAGATGTGGTGGGATAGCTTGTATGATTGGAGCTCTGCCATGGATGGGTATAAATCATTCAGGAAGGACAGGCAGGGAAGAAGAATGGGAGGAGTAGTGCTACGTTTAAAAGAGCTCTATGACTGCTCAGAGCTCCATTGTGGAAGTGGAAACAAGCAAGTTGAAAGTCTGTGGGTTAAGTTTAGAGGAGACGGCAACAAGGGGGATGTCATGGTGGGTGTCTGCTATAGACCACCAGAACAGAAGGAGAAGGTGGATGAGGCATTCTATGGACAGCTGGCAGAAGTTTCTAGATCACAGGCCCTGGTTCTCCTGGGGGACTTCAGTTACCCTGACATCTGCTGGGAGGCCTATGCAGCAGTGCACAGGCAATCCAGGAAGTTTTTGGAGAGTGTTGAAGACAACTTCCTGGTACCAATGCTGGAGGAACCACCTAGGGGCCTTGTACCTCTTGACCTGCTCCTCACAAACAGAGAAGAATTGATTGGAGACGTAGAAGTGGATGGCAACCTGGGCAGCAGTGACCATGAGATGGTAGAGTTCAAGATGCTGATTAATGGAAAAATGGAAAGAAGCAAAACGCAGACCCTGGACATCAGAAAAGCAGATTTTGGCACCCTCAGGGCACTGATGGGCAGGATCCCTTGGGAGGCTGATCTGAAGGGGACAGGTATCCAAGAGAGCTGGCTGCATTTTAAAGAAACCCTGCTAGGGACACAGGAAAATACCATTCTGGTGAGCAGAAACAACAGCAAATGTGGCAGGCGCCCAGTGTGGCTTAACAGAGAACTCTGCACTGAGTTAAAGCATAAAAAGGAAGCTTAGAGGAAGTGGAAGCTTGGACAGATGACTAATGTGGGCTATAAAGATATTGCTTGGGACTCCAGGGATAAAATCAGAAAGGCCAAAGGACAATTGAAGTTGCAGCTAGTAAGGGATGTGAAGGAAAACAGGAAGGGGTTCTATAAGTATGTCAATAACAAGAACAGTATCAGGGATGGCGTAGGTCCCTTACTGAATGAGGCAGGTATCCTTGTGATGGAGGATGAAGAAAAAGCTGAAGTGCTCAATGCTTTTTTTACATCAGTTTTCACAGGCAGGGCCAGCTCCCAGCCCACTACACTGGGTATGGCAGATTGGAGAGAACAGAGGCCCCTGGTGATGGAAGGTCAGGTTAGGGACTACTTAAAGAAAATGGATATGCACAGGTCCATGGGTATAGATGAACTGCATGCAACGGTGTTGGCCGATGAGATAGCAATACTGCTGGCCATTATCTCTGAAAACTTGTGACAAATGCAGGAGGTGCCGGAGGACTGGAAAAAAGCAAACGTAGTGCCTTCAAGGAAGGCAAAAAGGAAGATCCAGGGAATTACAGACCTGTCAGCCTCACCTCAATCCCTGGAAAAATCATGGAGCAGGTTCTCAAAGAATCCATCCTGAAACACTTGTAGGAAAATAGAGTGATCAGGAACAGTCAGCATGGATTCACCATGGATAAATTGTGCCTGACCACCCTCATCACCTTCTATGATGAGATGACTGGATTTGTGGATGTGGGAAGAGCTGTCAATGTGATATACCTCGACTTTAGCAAGGCTTTTGATATGGTTTCCCACAGCATTCTTGTCAACAAGTCAAGGATGTGTGGGTTGGATGCGTGGCCTGTAAGGTGCATAGAGAACTGGCTAGATCAACAGTTTCAGCGTGTAGGAATCAATGGCTCCATGCTTAGTTGGCAAGCAGTAATCAGTGGTGTGCTCCAGGGGTTGGTCCTGGGGCCAATTCTGTTCAACATTTTAATTAATGATCTGGATGATGGGATTGATTGCACACTCAGTAAGTTTGCGGATGACACCAAGCTGGGTAGAACTGTAGACATGCTGGAGGGCAGGGACAGGATTCAGGGAGACCTTGAAAAATTGGAGCAGTGGGCCAATAGAAATCTCATGAGGTTCAACAAGGACAAGTGAAAAGTTCTGCACTTGGGATGGAAAAACCCCACACACTGCTACAGGCTGGGGAGTGATCAGGTAAGTAGCAGCACTGTAGAAAAGGATCTGGAGGTGTTGGTGGATGGGAAGCTGGATAGGAGTCAGCAATGTGCTTGCTCTTGCTGTCAAAAGGCCAGTGGCATGCTGTGCTGCATCAAAAGAAGTGTTGCCAGCAGACTGAGGGATGTGATCACTCCTCTCTAATCAGCACTGGTGAGGCTGCATCTGGAATACCATGTCCAGTTTTGGGCTCCCCACTACAAAAAGGACGTGGATGAATTAGAAAGAGTCCAGTGGAGGGCAACAAAAATGATCAAGGGGCTGGAGCACAAGACCTATGAAGAAAGACTGAAGGAACTAGTGTTATTTAGCCTGCAGAGGAGAAGAATGAGGGGAGATTTGATAGCAACCTTCAATTACTTGAAGGGATGCTCCAAGGAGGATGGAGTTTGGCTCTTCTCAGTAGTAACAGAGGACAGAACAAGGAGCAATGGTGTCACCTTGCAACTGGGGTGGTCGAGGCTGGATATTAGGAAAAACTTTTTTATGAGGCAAGTGGTGAAGCATTGGAATGGGTTACCTAGGGAGGTGGTGGAATCTCCGTCTTTGGAGATGTTTAAGGCCCGGGTGGACAAAACCCTGGCTGGAATAATTTAGTGGGAGTGGTTCTGCTTTTTTGGCAGGGGGTTGGATTAAATGACTTCATGAGGTCCATTCAAACCCTATGATTCTTTCACTCTATGATATACCTAACGAGATATCTTTTTGGGTTTTACTCCCCTGAACAACTGGGGGAAGATCCATGAGGTTAAACATTTGACCTTGGTTTTGTGTCATGGAGACTTCTAAAACACTTTAATTTCATCATTGAGTAAAATTTCTCTTCCATGTTAATTGCTCTATTTCAGACTAGTTAATGGTCAGCACTTAAGTACACTCACACTCAATCAATCAGTCAATCAATCAATCAATCAATCAATCAATCAATCACAGTTCTGTAAAGTTTTGAAAGTTAGTTCACTAATTTCTTCCTTGTAATTCTGTCTGATGCCCCATTTCAGAACTCTTATCAGCTGCTATGCATATTTTTTTCCCACAGTATGACTATACCTGTGTTTGCCAGTGGTAACTGTTTGGTGGGGGTAAAAAAATGGTTGATATTAGGCATCTTCACTGTTACTTTCATTTAGTTTTTTGTGTCCTCACTTAATTATCCACAAAGACAAAGACGTATCATTTAACTTGTCTTTGGATTTTGATGTTTTGGGCATCAATAGTTATTTCACAGCTTATGCCATTGGAATTAACTCTTTAAAAAAAAGTAAGAAAAAACCACAGCAGATTAACGGATGTGAGTTGGGGGAAGGGGTTGTGGGAGGGATAAAATAGTTAACATTTCCATGGCACTGAGACTTTTGCAGAAATTACAGACTCTTGTGCTGCAATTCTTGGTATCTCATCTCAAACCTCTGGTGAAGTATTGCTTTGATCATAGTCAGAAAAGAAGACGCACACACAACTGAAGTGAATGTACACAGAGCTAGAATGGTTTGTAACAGAAACAAATGAACCAAAAGCAAGTTAAAAAATATGTTTTGATAAAAAAGAGCAAGCATTGTATTTTCTTTTCAACCCTCCCACCTACACATGGGGACATCTTCTGCAGCATGTTTGGGGTTGAGCACAGACAGGGCTACAGGGCTCATTGTTCCCATCAATCCATGCTCTGAAGGGTTCCCCTGTGAAGGATTTCAGGTGCCAATGAAGTATGTTGTGACTGGCATCCAGTACGCTCTGCTTTGGCAGGAGGTGGTGATACACTGAGCAGCAGCTGTAGGAGAAAGGGGAGGAGGAGAAGGCGGTTCATGTTCTGGGAGAGGCACAGAGGCAGTTATGGCAGGCTAACCCTGAAAGTGTTTTGCCACCAGACGGCCCAGAGATTGCATAAATTCAAGGTCTTGTCACCTCTGAGCATGCTCCCATTGCCCAGATTGTCTCTCCATTTGCAGGAATGCCTCAATCTGCCCAAGAGCCCCATCTTTCCTTTCCTTGTCCAGCTGCTCCTGACTCTTGTCTATCCCTCCCCCCCCCCAAAAAACAGATCCTCCAGAGTCATTTAGCATCCTTCTCTCCTTTTGGGGGGGGTGTTGTTGTTCCTTCTCTCCCATTGGAATGGGTTTCCTGTCACATCGGACTGTCCAACCAAGTCAAATATAAGGAAGATACCTATATTCACCTCCATGAGACAACTGAGCTGCCAAAGCCACAATTTTGATGCATTTTTAGAATGTAGCTGTTACAGCCTCCTTTCAGGCTACTTTACTTTTGCAGCTCACAAGGAAGCAGCTCGGGCTAAAAATGTTAAGATATTTGCCTTACTTTTGCTAAAACATTTTAGTGTTTACAATGCATGGATGGACTGCTTTGGTGTACTGTTTGGTTGCTTCAGGTGTAACGTTGCCAATTCACCTTTCTGTTCTCTAAAGACTGGCCATGCTTTGGAGACTATAGCAATATTGAAGGTCCCAGAATGAAAAAGGGAAGTGGCTTTCTAGTACTATGGAGGACACCCAGCCAGCTGTGCCAAAGAGTTGTTTTTGATAAGGGATACCCCACTACATATTGCTGTGTGGAAGGGTTTGGTGAGTTATTAATGTGGACCAAGCCCCTTTGCCCTGCTAATAAACATGAGGAACCAATTTTGAATTTCTGCTACACCAAATATTTGTTGAATTATACTTACAGGATTGGGTGACAATTTGAGAGAACATTGGATGTGTTCTATGCTGGCAGATAATACTAAAATGGAACAGGACCAAAGAATCACAGACAACATCTACCTCAAAAAGCCCCTGTGTATTACTAAAAAGTCCAGCCCCTGTGTCAAACAGTATTGCAAGAGGAGAGAGACACAGAGAGTCACTGAAGAAGTTTATTTACTTCCCTCAACTTTTGGATTTACACCATTAGTCAGTCCTCTCCTCACTACTAAAGGACATATATCACTGTCTGAGGGTGTATTGCAATCTACCCGTCTCAGACTCTGATTCCTGCCCTAGCTTGCAGACTTACTGAGGCTCCTTGAAAGAGTTTTCTCAGTGGGGTACACTGGGTATATATCAGTGGTAGGCAACCCAAAAGATAAGATGAGCCATTTTTTGAATGTCCTTCAATAAAAAGTATTTTGAGAGCTGCAATGGGTGTAGCCTCCCGGTAGGGGGTGGAGGGAGCTGGGAACTGAGCCAGGGTACCTGCTGCAGGGTCCTCTTGTGAGGGGAGGGACTTGGAACCAGAAACAGGGCCCCTGCTGGGTCCCTCAGTGATCGTGGGGAGCCCAGAGCCTGCCGGAGGCTGCCTGCAGGCTGCCCACAGAGTCCTCTAGTGGTGGTAGGGGGCTCAGAGCCCGGAGCCAGAAGGAGGCAGCCAAAGAGCCTCATGCAACTCCAGAGCTGTAGGTTGCAGACCCCTGGCAGAGATGAAGAATCACATGCTCCTATTCCTCCATATTTTCTAGAGCTTCTTTGCATCTTCCTCTGCTATCCCTGCTGCTTCCTTGCCCTACTGCTCATTGATTCCACTGCATGATAAGGCTGGCAGTGCTGATGAATGATTTGTGACTGACTTAGGTCTTTGCACTCTCAGTCCTTGAAAGCACCTGTGCCAGCTCATTGATGCACAGGCATTTGTTAGGTCCTTTCAGAGATAACTGTTTGAGTCGTTCAATTTCCAATACAGGAGCTTGAGGTGCTTCATAAGCTCTCAGTATTGGGATGGAGTCCAGTGAGTGCCTGCTTTCTCCAGAATCTATGAAATCTCCTGGCAAAATGTATGTTCTGGCCAGCTCAGGTGAACTTGTGGAGAATGGAGTAATTTGACCAAACACTTAACAGGACCTGTGTGTGCTCCAGAGACCAGGTGACTACTCTTGGATAATAATCCATGCTCATCTGCACTGATCAATAGATTTCAGAAGAAAAATGTTGTGAAGTGCTCAGCTCAGACTGAATGCTGCTGGCAAGGAGGCAGGTTGGGAGGTCCGGGAACTTTAGATCTTTACACCTTTGGCTTAAGATCAGGCAGAAGAGGTCTCAGAGCATTGTGAGAATGGTGTAGGAGGCCTATTGATATCAAAAACCTGATATGTGTCCCTTGCCTCCATTCATACTGCACTGTAGAAAGGGTACAGGGTTATACCAGAGTGGATATAATGTAAAAATACCAATGGTTACCATAGAGGAACTGTTAGCAGCTATGTAATAGGGGATGCTACAACATAGCTTTTTTACATGTGTTTTTAGTTCTCCTCACTCTACAATATTGGAGAGAACACTGGGCGCAGACTGTCTTAAATTCCAAGTATAAAGGTGTCATATTGCCTAATTTGTAAAGACATTTACTATATGTGTGCATGAGCAGAAGGTGATTTTTCAAGACACCCAACATCTGGTTTGGTTTACCTAATATTAGAACCAGGCAATTAATTTTACACAGCAAACTGAACAAGCCAACAATTGTCCCTTCCAACTCCTTTTTCTGAAAGTGCTTAATTGATTGAGCAATGTATTTGTGCAAGCTGGTAGGCAATGTTCAACAGTAAATATTAACAATGAAACAATAGCACAATGTGAATGCTTACAACATTTAGTTACAATTGGTTAATCATTTATTGCATATATGTAATAATCTGTGGCAATCAAAAGGTCAGTATTTCATGGAGTAGAACACTCTAGATCAGATTTTGCAAAGCATTTAAGAATATGCTTAAATAGGCACAAGTAGTCATTGAATATACATCACATTGTAAGACAGATCCTTAAAATTTTATTCATTTTACTTTTTTCTAGCAAAATAATTCTGAAAAGAACACAGACTGTGCACATAGTATTAAAACAGATTATTTTTAAATTAAAAGAAAAAGAAAAAGAAATCCAGGTTTGTGTTTCTGTTATTTGGCCACTGCTGTCAGTATAGCCCCGTGGAATGTGTCATACTATCATCTTTCCCTGTAATCTATTTATTGTAAGGAGCCCACAGTAAATTGATATCCTTGCTTCTGTCTATTATTTTACTGGCATTTTCCTTTCAGTGTGATAGCTGTTCAGCAGAAAATGCAGAGAAGCATGAAAATGTCTGTTCCCTCCATCTCTTACACCACACACAAACTAACTCTCTACAAAAGTTGACTGGTTTTTTTGGAATGTCTGAAAAATCCTGGGTGAAATCTGAGTTCTGATGAACTCACTGACAAAACTTCTGTTTCTTTCCCTAGGATCACAATTTCACCTTTCATTTTCAGTTTGTTTCAAAGGTAGGTCCAGGCTTGGGGTGGCTCTTAGTTTATTTGGGCCAGGGAATCCATCCTGCTTCTTTCCATCTAGAAAAACAGATTTTTTTAATTGACTAGATATTATTTGCTTCCATGTCTATAGTAGTGATTGCTAGGGCCCAATCCTGCAATGCTATGTATACCCACCTAACGAAAGGGCCTTAAAATTCAGGAGCAAAAATAACAACAAAATCCTGATAATTCACAAAAAGGAATGGAAGGAGGGAAATCATCTTCTCCAATTTGCTGAATTTCAAATCCATTGTGATCACCTGGAGTTGATGAAATCAGAAATTTAAAATATATCCACAACCAGCAAGAATGAGATGTGAGTATATTCCTGTGGTGGGATAAATTCAAATTCCACCATGAAAAGCTGTTTTTAAGCTTCTTTCTCTAATCACCATCATCCTAATATTAACTGCAAAGAAAGTGATTTAAGGTACATGCATTATAATTTCTTTTCATGGTAATGAAGCCTTTGAGGGGAAAAAATGTAACTTTCAAAGATATTTCATCTTTATGTTGACAATACACATATACTAATTAGTTAATGTTTATAAAGCATTGTTGGATGAAAAGAACAATACAAAGAGTAAGTATTCTGATTGATTTATTACATCTAAGTGTATGGTAAATGTTTGGAAATATTTACTTTGTTTTATCTGATCTATTTTATGTAAGCAACAATAATTATCAACTAAAGTAAATAAAAAAAAACAATGAGAGTCCCGTGGCACCTTAAAGGCTAACAAATTTCTTCCAGCATAAGCTTTTATGGGCTTCAACTCACTTCATCAGATGCATCTGTCCAAGTGGGTGGAGACCACAAAAACTTATGCCTGAAGAAATTTGTTAGTCTTTAAGGTACCACTGGACTCCCGTTGTTTTCACTGTACACGGACTAACATGGCTACCTCTCTGGCTGGGGTTAAACTATAATTTGGTGGGCCCCAGAGCCCTCCCACATGGGTGGCTCCCCCATCTGGAATGGATGGGCCCCCCTCCCACACTGGTGAGACCCCCAATACACATCCCCAGAACCCAGCCCCTGCCCCAACACATGCACACACAAACACACAAACACAAATCCACCCCCAGACACACATACCAACACAGACACACACAAAACCCTCAGAAGCCCCCCTGCCCCCACCAAAGCCTTTACTGCTGATGTTTGTATGCTGCCTGACCAGCTGGAAGCTGCTTCCAGCCACAAGCTGCTTTACCCTGCATAGGGATATTCACAAACTCCCAGCCTGCCACAGCTCTCTGTTGGCAACTCCCAGCCTGCTGCAGCTCTCTGTTGGTTAGGCTTAAGGAGGAGCAGGGTTTAAGTTGGAGCCACTGGAATGCTGCGTTCTGGATGCTTGTGCTATTTTAGAGGGGCCCTGGAACACAGCATTCCAGTGTATTCCTCTATTTTTAGGGGCCTCGGAATGCTGCTGACCTAAATATAGGGGGTCCTGCAACTGTGTTCCGGTGTGTTCCCCCGTACTTTAATCCCTGCCCTCTGGAAATAGCAAGTCAGCATATCCTGAAAATACATAGTCCCAAGTGAAAAATATGAAATACCTGTGGCATGAACATCATTTTGTCAAGAAGGGTAAATCATTACAGTTCAAATGTGAAGGACTTGTACAATCTGAAATGCGATAAAGTGCTGCACTAGCACAGCTTTTAGAACAAGAGACCTTGCTAGTAAACAATATATTCCATTTTTCCTCCTTTAACATTACCAGATGTTTGTATTTGTCAGTTCTGAGTGTAAAAATCAATATGTAGAATAAATATGGCACATTGATGGAAAAGCATATCTCATTTTTAAATAGCCAGTTTGGAGCTTATTGGGCATTTGCAGGGAACACTGTAAATTGCGTAGTGGCTAGCACATCTGCTTTACATGCAGAAGGTCCTGGTTCAAACCCCAGGGGGGTGGACTAGATGATTTCATGAGGTCCCTTTCAACCCTATGATTAGATTGATTGACTTGCAGACTCCTTATGTTGAAATAACTTCTAAGTATAGATATATTCAGTGAGTATCAAGTCTACTGAGCACTGTGGCCTTACAGGTCACCCACTACCTGGTATCACCCCAAAGAATGAGGCTTACCTTTCAACTGTTGCTCCAAATGCCTGGATGTTTCATGGCCTGAGTGATTCTTTGTTCCACACCCATCCTACCCAATCCTAGCACAAAACAGTCATGTGATCTGAAATACACAGTTCCTTTCCTGATGGACTATCTAACTGTCCATTCAGTTTTCTACAGCAAAATAGCATACAAACCAGGAGCATCTCTGTTCGAGGGCCATTATCAAGCCACAGTACTCTACTAACATATCTGATCTGTACCATTCCACATAACAGAGTTTACGCACACCATCTATTAGCACTCTCCAACTTTCATTCTCAACCTCATATTCATGAATGCATGTGTTTTCTGAAGGAAGCATTGTTCACCTGTGAGGAGTCAGGAATACAGCCATGCCTGGGACCTGCTCTCTTTTAACCAGAATATTCAGGGGACCTGAGCACAGCTAGATTCAAGCACTGAGAATCACCTAAAGACCTAACACAGTGGAACAGGTCATTCACACAAACACAGGCTTTTGAAAATTATGCCTTAATCTCAAGGAATAGCCATTTTGTGATGAATTTCTTTATCTTGTGAATTAGTCATGATGTGTCTCTATGAGAAGCTCTTAATCTGACATTTGTTTGTCAATGACCCATGCTCTTAAGTACCTGAAGCTATAAAGAACCTGAGATTCAGCTATTATTAGAAAAAAGATCCCTTTAGCTCACTAAAGAAAAGTCTAATCACCTCAGAGCATGATATACCTTTATTTTCAGCTTTTACCTTCTACTTCCAACCATTTCACTTAAACCAAGGAATTTATTGTTTTTTTCTCTTTTTATGGTACTTTCCCTAGTATATTTTAATTAGGTAATTAAATATTAAAATGGGTGAAGGGTTTCCAACTCTAATAAATTATCCCATGATGAGTAGCTGCTGTCTACCATGGGCAAAACTGAAGGTAAATAATAAACAGGAAGAATCAGCACCACAAGTTGTGGAGCTTGGTGGAACCAACAGAACAGCATTTTATAGGAAAATGATCATTAATAGGGAAGTCCCTATGCTGTGTAAGAGCTACTCAATCCAACAGTTGAAGCTGTTGAGGTAAATGGACTATTGAGAGTGTTTATGCACTTGATTTACTTTTAAGATGTAGGCCCTAGACCTTAGTTAGTATTTGTTTTTGATAGGGCAAAATACAATGAGGAATGCTGAAAACATGAGATGAGAAGTATACTGTATCCCTAACTGTATTCAGACTTAGATGATCTACTGTCATCTGGGAGTCTGATTCTGCCACACTTCTGTTTAGAGGTTCTTACACAGTGAGTTGTTCTATTGATTTAACAACTGATGGTGGCAGAAGAGGTCCCTTAATTTTTCTGTTACAGTCACCACCACACTATCAGCTTGTGAATTAGATGGGGAGCTTGATTCTGATCTGATGTCAGTTTTATATTGCCATAAATCCATTGACTTCAACGTAATTATTCCTGTTATTCATCTGTGGGAGAGTAGAATCAAGTCTACATTAATCCTAGGAGAATTCTCCTGAACTCAACAGAGGTACACTAGAGATTAATTTACCACAGAGTCTGTCCTTTTGTTTCTTTGGATTATTTTTTGGTAGCATGCAATAATCAGATGTTATACGTCTGAACAATCCTTAAAGCGAATAGATTCAGGAGAAATAGGCTATGTCTACACTTAGAGCTAAAATCTTCTTTTCTGAAGCCTCAAGTCTGTGTTTTGCTTCTTTCCTTTTTCCATTGATCAGAACCCTGAACTTTACCATCTCATGGTCACTGCTGCCCAGGTTGTCATTCACTTCTGCTTCCCTGATCAAATCTTCTCTCTTTATGGGCAGCAGGTCAAGAGGTGCAAGGCCCCTAGTTGTTTCCTCCAGCAATTGTACCAGGAAGTTGATCTCTAAAAACTTCTGGGATTGCCTGTGCACTGCTGTATTGCCCTCCCAGCAGACATCAGGATAATTGAACTTCCTCATGAGAACCAGGGCCTGTGATCTAGAAGCTTCTGCTAGTTGTCCATAGAATGCCTCATCCAATTCCTCCTTCTGGTCTGGCGGTCTGTAGCAGACATCCACCATGACATCTCCCTTATTGCCCTCTCCTCTAAACCAGGGGCGTCGCTGGGGTGGGGAAAGACCCGGGGCATGGGCCCAGCCCCGCCCCCGGAGGGCATGCCCCACCCCCAGCCCCGCCCCCAGAGGGCAGGCCCCGCCCCCAGCCAAAAGGCCACACACCCCGGCCTGGGGTGGGGCCAGGGGGAGGCTGCGGCGCCGCAATTGATTGCAATCAGTTACTTGTTTAAAAAAAAAGGGGGGGGTTATGGAGTATACTATACACCTGTGTCAGCATATGCATTACAGGAATTCTGGTCCATCTGTTGTTTACCATACCGAATGTTTGGTATACTTTGAGCTGTTAGAGGTACACTGAGTAAAAATTGTTTGCATTTGCATTGCAAACAAATATTATATTACCTGATATACCAGTGGAGCTGCTAAAAGAGTTATATTTAGGTGCTTTAAAAATACAATTTTTTGACCAGATAAACTGCAAGTCTGCACACAATATCAGATGTGCAGTGATGTGCCGTAGTAAAGATTTTGAGAGATGGGATCATGTTGCATATCCATCTGAGATTAAATTCTAGCTTTAATGTCTGCATACTGTCTTAATGACATTTTTCTTTACAAAATTACTGAGCATGCACACTAGCTGATCCTGAAACCTCACTAGTTCACTTTAAAAAAAATCAAAATGCTAAATTCTGTTTACCATATTGCACTATAATAATAAGTCATTACACTGTACTTTTGAAATCAAAGCAATTTGAGAGATAATGCTCTGATTTCCATCTTTATTCACATGAGGCAAGGCAAGTGCCCTTAACTTGCAGAGAGGTGGCACTGTGGAGTCAGTAAGTGGCAATCTGCCCCATGAGTCACCATTAAACCAGTCAATAATCATAGAATCATAGACTAAGGCATCACTGAAGTTATTATTAGGGGTTTTCTCATTGTGTGCAAGGAAAGCAGTTTCAAATACAGTATCTTAAAGGCACATTTTGTCAGGATGTTGGTAATAGATAATAGGTTTCTGCTCCAGAAGGCCTACAATCTAACTGCATCAGCAAAGACAGAACGAACAAGGCTGATTGAGATATATACTTTGCACTTGCTGCCTGAAATTGTCATCTAGGGTTAACATGCACTGTTAAACAGCTGCTGCGCTCTACCTCAGAGGTGAATGTATTTCACCAGTAGAAGAAGCTTACAAAACACAAGGTACAAAAGGTATTGTAATATTGTTATTGCTTTTTACTTCTGTTTTGAGGTAGCAGATATAATTCACATTTTTGGAAGTTTAAAATACATTTCGTTTTTATAACATATCTAAATTTGGTATCAACATTTTTTCTGTCACAGGAAAATTTTCTGTAAATATCAGTTTACTGTGTTCATAGCTTGATAATCCAGAATGGCTGATGATTGAGACCACAAACCTGAAAGCAGACTGTTAAGAAGCAGGGAACAAACCCCAGACTGGTTGTGAATTCTATATTTAGCTTTTACTAATGAAGCAACAAGTGTGAACTCCTCAGGTAGCCATACAAACAGTTCCCTTGGGCATTCTGATCAAACTTGCCATCTAGGAAAGCTTGAATCTGTGCTAGATAGTCTGTTTACACCAAAGATCACAAAATATTCAGGTTATTTCCAGTTGTATAGGACCAGTCACTCACCCCAGGACAGTTAGCATCTTAGACCTCATTCGAAAGACAATGCTTGTAGTCAACCCTACAGTGAACTAACTATGGATTTATAACTAAAAAAAGGAAATGAGTTATTTACAAAATTAAAACGGATCAACATATACACAAAAATGACTTGTAGTCTCATGTTTCAGATAATGATAGAGCTGAGGAAATATGCTGGTCCTACATGTCCATTAGGGCTAGCCCAAGTTAGGCTTGGGGGCTTTGTGCTTATGTTTTGGAATCTTTATCCCTTAGAAGCCAAAAAAAGCATAAAATAAATTGTGATTCTTTCTTGCCAAGGATTTTTATCCCCTGCCTGGAGCCCAAGATGATGGTACTAGCAATTCTGCGGGTAACCTCTTCATGGGTGGGTGGCAGGCAGTTGTGTCACTTGTTCCAGGCATATGCTACACAAGCCTCAAGTCCCACCACCAGTGCTGCAAGTCCAGCCAGGGACTTTGGGTTGCATCACCCAGGCCCCAAACGGAGATCTGGGGCCGGGTGACTGGAGTCTGATAGTTGGATCTGGATCTGGCACCGGCCCCTACCCTGACCTTTACCTTGGGGCAGTGATGAACCTAGTGGCAGGAGTCATCAACACACTCTTTTCTTCCATAATCTTCTTTGGCTTCAGTAGTCCTTCCTGATGAGGAAGAGATAACATCTTCTGTAGGAATCTGACATCTTGCATTAGGTGAATATTTTCCTCTGTTTGGTGAGTTATACAGTTTTGAGACAAACACTTAAGCATAGGAAACACATATTATAAGTAGAATTAATACATGCAACTCCCATAAACGTTCCATAAAGTCAAAATATTTAACATATTCCTATAACAGTAAGATATATTTTTAATTATACTAATCTGCAGCCAGGCTTGGTTGGTTTCCAGCCATGCATTTGTTGGTGGTAAGTGAGGCCCAGGACTTTGCCATGAGCTGGCACAACATCTGCCAGTGTCACACAGGGCTCTGCAGGAAGCATCACAAATCTCATGAAGGCTTGCCAAAGATTCCATTTGAATCTTTGATTTAGCTAAGAGTATTAAATAACATGTAATCAGACAATTTCATAGCTGCAAATGCTATGGATTAGCATCAGTGTAGTGATCTGAATGATCCATCCATCTTTTGGAACTGTAGTGTACCTCAGAGTTTTCACATACAGAATGTGCCATCATCCTCTTAAATAAATTTAAAAAGCTAAAATATGCTGATTTGTTTTGTTAGGAATATGGTGCTTGTAGCGGTGTGGTTGCCCTGCTCTGAAGCACACAGGGTTAAGGCAGGCTCATGTGCGGCAGCCAATCAGCTGCTAGGGCTGCTGAGCCAATGAGGGGCAAACAGCCAGCATAAAAACAGAGCAGCAGGGCTCACAAGGACTGTCTGCCTGGGACACTGAAGGGAGAAGATCTCCCTAGCTGGAAGGATGCAGAAATCAGAATTCCAGAGGGCTCTGAGTGTGGTAAACCAGAGCGAGCTGACCAATGACTGGGTATCCTGAATGGAGCAGACTGTGGGAGTGGCTAGAACAGTGTTCTGGAGGTCGGGAACCATGAGTAGATGGCAGCTGGATGACAATGACATGAGAGGCTGCGTGTTACTGGTGACTGAGAAGAAAGTGGCCTAGGGAATTAACTGTTGTGGAGTGACGGGAGAGAGGTGGAGACCTCAGTGGAGACACTTCGGGTCCTTGGAATGGGGCTTGGAGAAATGGGTGTGCCTAGGTCCCTCCCTGCTCCACCAGCATGCCAGGGGTGGCACAGATGCTGTGAGTGGCACAGGCTTGCTGGTCATTGACTCTTTTAAATAGTGACAAGGACCAAAGCGAGTTGGACTATACCCAGGAGAGGTAAACTTCAAAAGGACTTAGCAGAGGGCTAAGGCCCAAGAATAGGACTTAGAACTGGAGTCTGGCATGGAAGAAGGGCAGAGCACTGATCCACCAGAGGAGACCCCTTGAGCATTCCCCTTTAAGACCGTAAGGAGGAGCCCTCCAGGTTGGTCATGTGCCGTCAATACCTTATAGTGCTATATGGCCTGTTTAAGAAGGATAGCATGATACTGTCAGATTTATGACATACAAACCCAATGGCTTTTAAATGACTCAGCGATATCTGACACACAGTTTTAAAGTACTAGGCATTTGAAAGATAAAGAATCTTCCTTTCCTTTAAGTTTACAACACTTTTAAAGTAGACCACATTTTGATCTCCAGTCCCTTGATCATACTATGACTTCTAGCTATACTCATTTTGTGGATGTCCAACTGAACAGTGCAATGTGATGCAACACTAGAACCCTCAAATCAACCAAAACGCTTTTGCTGTTGGTGCTTTTGCACATTGCTCCCTGGTCCATTCTCTATGATGTTGCAACCCTTCAGGATTTCCAGAGAAACATGGAAAATCTACATCTTCCCATCCACCAGGACCTTAACAATACTGCTTATCATGGCTTGAAGTCACACATTTTGGACCTACACAATTAACTTTCAACAGTGCAACTTCAACCCTGATGAAGCTTGAAAAGCTGGGTGGAATTTACGGGAAGTTACAAATAAACACATTCACTATTTTCCTTTTTTCTTTTTAAAGTTTTCCTTTTTATTAACCCTGTTACCTACCCCTTTCCCCTCAACTGTTCCCCCTGGGAAAGACTAACATCTTCTCTTTCATGCTATTACCAGAGATGCTGTGAATCAAAATCCCAGACAATCCCTGGCTTCAATCTCCTATGAAGCTTATGAGCATCCCTAAACTACATCTGACCAAATCATGAGGTATGCAGATATTTGCTGCACAAATGGAAAATTAAAGACTCTTCAGTGTGCAACTGTGGTCACCTAGAACAGACTGTTGAACATAACAATTTGATGCCCTGTTCACAAATACAAAGGAGGCATAAGAGCAATACACTATATATGCTTAATGCAATTATCTGGCTTAGCCATCTGAATGTGAAATCATAGTTTTTGCTCTACATTTACATCAGCCATATGATGAAGAAGAGTTATAGCTTTAACATGATTTTTTAAAAATATTTTCCCATTAAAAGATGATTGCATCATTTAACTATAATTGGTAAACTTCCCATAGTCCTAGACAAGAAACTCATAAGGTGTATTAACAGAATTTTAGTACAAATGAGACTCTAAAATGCCAGTGCAGTCAGTATAAACAAGTAGTGTAGCAGTACCAACTGTTATTGTCAGTAGAAATCTATGATCAGCCAGAAAATTCACGGCTCTCCAAACTATGGCCTTCCAGTGGTGGGCTGGTCGGGGAAGGCGCCTGCGAAGCTAGTGGGCAGGTGGGTCAGAGGTCTGGCCAGCTAGTGATTAATAAAAAGCAGATTTAACCCTCAGGTGAAAAGCTTTGGAGACTCCTGAGCTAGATGAAGCTATAGATAGATAAACTTGTGCATAGAGTAATAGTAAGTTGCATGGGTAGATTGTCTTTTGTTAAAGCTTTTTGATAAAGAAGCCACAATTTGTGATTTTCTTTAATCATCTTAATGAGAACATTTCCACAATTCTGCATTTTTCCTTTTAAAATTTTTCTTTTTTATTAAACCTGTTACCTACTCCTTCCCCCTTAAACATTCCCCCTGGGAATGACTAACATTTTCTCTTTTGCATTATTATTGGAGATGCTCTGAATCAAAATCCCAGATCTGAACTCCCATAAACTCTGGTAAAGTTTATGTATGTGATTCTGAAAGTCAGGGGCCTTATTGATCATTGTGTTATTCTGGTTTTATGCTGATATAACTCCTTTCTTCTTCTTTATTAAGTTATAAGGAAAGATCCTCTTCTGGTGGCATAGCTCCTAGGAAGATTCTATAGACCAGAGGATTGTCCAGAGTAGAACTCCCTATTCCTTAAATACTCCTTTCTGTAAATCCTTTTTCTGTGAAAAAATAAGTGAATACATGCCAAATCCTTCCTAAGCAGCAAAACATTTTTCTTAAAGAAGCTGATCACTGCATGATGCCCTCTCAAGGCTGAATAGAATAGAATTCATAGTGGATTAGTTAGCCAACCATTATTCTTGACACTTTGACAAGTTGACCAGCATTTTGAGCAAAGGACACATATTTGCCTTAGGATGGGAGCAAGAGCAGTCCACCACCTTACCCTCACAGAGAAATCCTATATTTTATTTCATGTGTGAGCCTCTGCATCCAAATCAGGAGAATCTCTGACTTTGGATGGTATGAAGTAGCCTTCTGTCTTCACCCATTGATCAGTGGTGTGTTGAATGTCAGCAGTGCAGTTTAATCTACATAGATTCAGTGAGTTGCATCCTAACCAACAGAAATATAATCCTTCCAAATAATAAATAGAGGAACTGGTAAAATACCAAACATCCATTTGACAAATGGATAAAACATTGCTTTCTTTTTTAAAAAGACAAAGATTAGCAATTAACTCAAAATGAGGATTGCATGTAAAATTGATCAAAGTGTTGGCAGTGTGCATAATAACCGCAATTTAAGAGATTGAATGCTTTCGTGCAAGGAAATTATAATTAGAAATGCTCAGGTTTTGCTTCGTGAAATACTCACTGCATAACTTGAAAATTTACAAAATAAATTAGGTGTGTGTTTAGGAAGCAGAATAGTGTCAAATGTCACAAAAGATATCTTTAAAAATCAGTACTTTTTTTTTTAATCAAAGAAAGTGAATGGTAGCAATTTTGGATTTAACCAAAATTCTAGTGCAGTTCACCAGTAGGGCAGCAGTGAAGGAAATGAGATCTCAGTTCTTCTCGCAAGATAGTCAATGGCCTGGGTCCAAGATACCTAAAAGATCACCTAAAGTTCTGTAAGGGGAACTTGGGTAGGCAAGACAGTAAAGTCTACTTAAGCTCCACACTAGCTTAAATTGACCTATAAAGTCTTCATAAGTGTCTATATTGGCTTAAGTTGACTTTATAAAGTTGACCTAACTGTTAAGTTGACTTAAACAGGTGGTGTTATAAAGTCAACTTAAGGAAGCCATTAAGTCAACTTATTAAATTCCAAATGTGGACGTGGCTTTCCTTAAGTCGACTTAAGCAAGGTTAAGTCGACCTAAGGCTCTAGTGTAGGCATACCCTAAGATACTATGACTAAAAATTTCAGGAAATGGATCCTAAATGAATGGAACTGGGACTGAACCAAACTCTGAACAGCCATGAAATTTGGGATATTGGAAATCTGTGCCTGGAGTTGGAAATAAAAATTTCCAGTGTACCTTGTCTTTATAAAGATTCAGCATGAACCTTTAGATTCAAACATTCTTGCAGTTAGTTACATAAGAATTCTAGATATGATCTGGATTTTGGGCTGCTGCTTATGACTACATGGGAGAGTGAGCATACAACATGACTAACCATGTAAGAGGGAGAAAGATCAGGAGTAGAATGGAAATGGATTGCAACATTATTTGGAGGGACAGAGAATAGAGGTGAAAATAAAAGTAAATAGTAGTAACTATATCTGAGTTAACAATTATATAAAAGTAAAGCAATTGTCTATCATATAGTTAACAAACAACTCCAGAAGCCTGGTCCAGCGGTGTGCAGGGTAGACTGAGCTACAGAAGACCATAGTTCATTCTTTTCCTGCTACAGCTATCATCTCTGGTGCTGGACAAATGCCTCTGGCTATGTTACACTTAAGAAGTTAGTTTGAATTAACTTAGTTTGAATTAACTAATTTGAACTAATAATGGCTAATTCAAACTAAGTTAATTTGAACAAACATGTCCCTACTAGAAACCCAAATCAAATTAGCATGTCCATGCACAGGACTTTCTAGTTCCATTTAGGAGAGGGGCGCCACAGGAATTGTGGAGACATGGCATGCTCCCACACAAGACATAGAAAGAGGAAGGCATCCAGGGATGAAGCAGGACAAACTGCATTAATTCGAACTAACGGTTAGTTCTAATTAAAGCGGTTACATTGGGTTATCTGAACTAATAAATTTGAATTAACCATTACTTCGAAGTTAAGTGCAGTTTTATAACTTTTAAATGTTCATTACTTTGAACTAAGGAATTCCTTAGTTCAAAGTAATGAAAGCCAGTGTAGCCATGCATTAGTTTAGTTTAAATTTATCCTCATTAATTCAAACTAAATTGTAAGTGTAGACATACCCACTGAAATTAAGGGGAATTAGGTGCCTGAAATACCTCTCAAAATTTGTTTTTTAATTGTCTCTGTGCCTTAGTTTCCCAACTGGAAAGATTTTGTGAGAATAAGTGTACTAAGGATTATGAGATACTGGCATACTAAGGTGATGGAAGCCAGGTCCGTATGATAAATAGATCATTATTTTTAAATAAAGATGGTAATGAAAGGTTCATTGCATCAGCAAAGGGGGCCTACATTAGTGCTGCAGATTACATTTCCAGATAAATTCCTGTAGAGGACTAGAAACACTATTGCACCAAACATCATTAGTTTTTTCTAAACCAAGGAACACTTGTGGCCAGGGACTGCTTCCATTGGAGCCAATTGTGGTTTTGTCATTGACTTCAATAGAAGCAGGAATTAGCTTCTACATGCTTGTGCGCACGCACACATGCACACGCACACACACTCTGTCCATCCCCACCTCCACCCATGAACTATACTGTAGCTCAAATAAATCAATAATGAAACTGACAGATGGTACTTGGTATGTTCTGAGGTCAAAATCTGCAGCACCACAAAACACATTTTTAAATTTTCTAGTTGTATCATGAAAATGAACAGTGTTGAACAACAAATCAAAACATGCCTAGAGAGACAAACAGGGTGTGTTCACACAGGCTTCTTATTTTGAAACAACGCCATGTTCACATGATGTACTCCCATTTCGAAACAAGGAAACCCCTTGTTTTGAAATGGGAGCCGTTCTTTCGAAAGGGCTTAAACCTTCTTCCCTTTCAAAACAAGGTGGTTTCGAAACCAGTGGTTTCAAAACAACCCCGTGGAAACATGCTAAGCATCCTGGGAGGAAGGCCTGCCCCCTCAGCACCCTGGCCAGGGAACCCTTGGCACCCTGGCCAGGGTGCTGAGGGGTGTCCCCTGGCCGGCAGAGGGGGACTGCAGGCACCCGCAGTGTGAAGTGCAGCCTGACTCCTAACACCACCGGCTTCAAGGCCGAACTTCCCCCAAACCCCGCCACGGGGTTGGGGGCGCCTGGCTCAGCCCACTACTGCAGGAGTGGCAGGAGCTGGGTGCTGGGGAATCCTGGGTGGGGTTTGGGGGCAGCCCGGGCTTTAAGCCAGTGGGGTGAAGTGCAAGGCTGTGCTGCACCCCGTGGGTGCCTGCAGTCCCCTCCCCAAGCGAAATAGCATGTTTACACTGTGGACATGCTATTTTGCTCCCTTATTTTGAAAACACTTTTTCTGTCTTTCAAAATAAGGTGTTTCGAAATAACCCTTTATTTTGAAACAGCTTGTTTCGAATCATCTTGTTTCGAAACAAGCCCTCTGTGTGTGAACATAGCCACAGTGTTTTAATGTGCTGCTTTAGCATCTCTCTCTTTAGTCTGTCAAAACAATCTCCTAGATATGCACAATTCTGAATACTAAATTAGTATCTAACATCAAAAGTGCCGTTACATTGATCTTCTCCACTACAGCCGCTGATGCTCTTTGGCTTGTCTGTTAACATTGGGTCTTCCCCTTGTCTGAGCGGACATACTCAGTTGCAAATGGAATTAAGACATTCTTGGGCATTGCAGTGTTTCTGGCACATGACTCAGTTGACATCTTGATCCAGTGATGCCCTTGGCTTTTACAATGCAGGCGATCATTACTATTATCTGTTGATTTAGTTACAGAGCCATTAGTATGTGTGAATTACACAGATAAGGAACATAACACACAACTGTTAAAAAGTTTGATAATCTAGTTTAGACACAACAGGGTGAAGGATAAATTAACAAAGGGAGAGTAAGAGTATTTGGGAGAATGAGGATTACCACAGTGAAAGATCATGGGATTTCTTTAATAGTATGCAAAGAGTTTGTTAGCTCGTCTTTAAACTTAGTCCTGAAAATCTTGGTAGCTCTTTAGCCTTAGTCCTCTTTAGATTTAGTTAGCTCATCTTAGTTAGCTCCTTTTGTAAACTTGTTAGCTCTTCTTTAGACTTACAGTAGTCTTGAAAAATAGTTCAGTGTATTAAGCTTTATAAGTGAACGCTAAGATACTGGTCAGTTGTGGATGGCTTAATGGGAAAAGAAGGATTACTGGATTCTGGGTGGAGAGTGGAAGGAGAAAGAGGTTTTATGGTGCATGGTATCTAGGAGGCTATTCTAGAACTAGTAGAGCCATCTCCAGGGGGGTGTAGGGCCCAGGGCCCAGCACCAACCAGCCTGTTCCTCCCCCCCCATGCTGGTGGGGAGTGTGGGCTGGTCCCGCACTGCCACCCCTCCCCTGATCCTGGGAGCGGAGCAGGCCGGTACAGGGGCTGGGTTGCTCTGCTGCACTGCCTCTGGGCTGGCCCTCCTGACCCCCATGGTGGAACAGCTGTCCCAGGGGAGGGGCCAGAGAGAGAAGCCCAGCCTCTGGGCTGGCCCACTCCACCCCCAGGCTGGCTCTTCCCACCCCCAGAGCCATCCAGCAGCAGAGGCAGGGTCTATGCTCCCAGGGAGGGTGCAGGGGATGGCATGGCTGTGGGGGGAGCAGTGGTTTGGATCCTGGGCTGTCCTGCTCAGGGCAGGAAAGTGTGGGGCCCTTGGAACCACCGGGCTCAGGACGATCCCCCTCTTGCCTCCCACCCCCCAGGGATGGCTTTGAGAACTAGTATGGCTGGGACATCAAGACTTCAAAGAGAAACAGCTGAACTTGAATTAATATGCTAGCTAAATTCTGTGAAAGCAGGACTTAATCGAGACTATGGGTTCTTTTCCCATTACAAAAGGTAATTTGACTTCAGGCTTCCCACGGCTTGAGCCTAACAACTGCTCTGATTTGCTGTTACTGTATGACCTGATCCTATGTTTTAAACCCCCTTGGATTTAGTTTCATTCCTTTCTGTAAGTTCACCCATCTTCGAAGCATCTGTGGAAGTGGGATTTTCTCCCATGAAAGCTCATGTGAAAAATAAATCTGTTAGTCTCAAAGTGCCACACAACTCCTTGTTGTTTTTTTGCAAGGAAAAAGACATAGATCCACTGGTTAGAGAACAAGACAAAGGGAACATCAAAGTGCATAACGTTAGTGGACAAATTCCAAAGGGGTAGCTGTTTTAATCTAGTTCAGCAAAACAAACAAGGGCTATATGTCTATTCTAGAGGACTGAGTTAAGATGGCTTAACAAGTCAATTTAAAGTAGACTTTATTATGCTGGCTTAGAGTGTCCACACTGAAAATGCCAGGAGACTGCCCACATCCACACTGACAGTTGCTAGGTCACCCTAGGCATGGTGCACTTTTGGGTAGCTGGCCCATAGTACACCACAGAAGTGCCCCCTCTCCCAGCCACTCCATTACAACAGAAAGGAAGGAAGTGAACACATCACCCCATGCTGATGCACTGATGCCCGACTCTGACCCACCCTGCCCTTGGACAAGTGAGTGGCCATTGCTCTCTGTAAGACGGCAACGCTGGATTCCTACCACTCCAGTGCCCACCTGTTTCAGGATCAACAAGGCCACTTTGGGGGTCATCCTGACGCTGAGCCTCCTAAGCACCATCATCAACCCCACCTGCCCATTCCTGCCTCTGTACCCCCTCCCATCCATCTCCCCGCTGTCCCCAACACAGTAAAATGGTGGACTGCACATGGAACGATGGTGTGGATGTTTTATTTACAGGAGAGAACTGGGGGAGACATGAGGGGAGTGAGGTGGTGGGAGCTGTGGGGGTTGGGTGGTTTGATAGGAATGAGGGGGTTTGGGGAGAGTGAGGGGGGTTGGGGTGGGGGGCTGGTGCCTAGTGACCTCAGGCCAGGGAGTCCTGGGCATGCAGCTTGCCACCACTAGTCCTGGGGGTGCAGCGAGAGGGGCTGCTCCTGGGGTCCTGGTCAGGAAGATCCTTGGCCCACTGAGCACCCTGGTCCCCGATCAGGTATTCTAGGGTATGGGTCTGCTGTTCCAGGGCCTGGGTCTGGCATTCTACCAGGTCAATCAGGTGGTCCACCTGGGCCTTCTGAACCTGCTGTGGACATCCTCCTCCTGCCTTCTCTGCTCCCGAAAGACTCAGAGATACATCTCAACACACTCCACAAGCTGGAGGTTGTCTTCGAGGATCTTCCTCCCTGTCCTCCTCCAGGTTGGTGCTGGGCTTTGCTCAGAGGTGGCCATGTCAGGGGCGCAACATCTGCAGGAATGAAGCAAAGAACAAGAGTTCCTCCCATTAGGTAGTGCAGAGTGCCAACTGACAGCAGCTGCTGTTCCATGCCCATCCCCCTGCTTCCCACTCCCACTGTCCTTTGTGGCATAGCGCAGGTTCAGTGCCCAGCATGATGAGCCCCAGGCAGCCCTGTCCAGGGGGGTGTCTTCTGAGGCTATGTGCCACTGGTGTCCAGAGCGTGATGTCTGGCCTCGACACTCACACCTACAGTGTGCCCACACCATGTTCTGCCAGGCCCCCAACCTGCTCAGCTCTGGGTCCCTCCTACCCCTTTGCCTGCATGGGAGGGCCTCCATGCCTCTCTATGGGACCCTGCCTCTCCCAGGGCCCTATCCCTTGCAGTCCCTGTCCCACCTGCTTGCCCCACCATGCCTGTAGGGTGGGAGCACTCACTGGCAGCTGTACCAGGGGTCTGGAATGATGTTCTCTTGCCTAGGTCTTCCTTGGCAGGAGGAGCCGCCCCCTAGGTAAGTCTAAATTATGTGCTTAAGTTGACTTAAGGAGGCTTAAGTTGACTTAAGCAAAGCCCTGGCCACATTTGTAGTTTATTAAGTCAACTTAAGGGCTTCCTTAAGTCAACTTAATAACTCCTGCCCTTAAAAGTGAACTTTAAGGGTTAAGTCAAATTTATTAAGTTGAAGGTTTAAGTCAACTTTATTAAGTCGACTTAACATAATGTGGCCATTGAAGTCGACTTAATAAAGTCAACTTAGTGCAGTGAGGCCATTTTAGTTAACTTTATAAAGCTGACTTAATGCAATGTGGCCTCACTAAGTCAACTTAATAAGGTCTACTTAAAGTTGACCTTATTAAGTCAACTTAACTGAGCCCTGTAGTGTAGGCCTAGCCCCTGTGTCCCCAGGGTTGGTGTCGGGGCAGGAAACAGCTGCAGGATGTCACTGCCCAGGGCCGGTGTGGTGTCCTGTGCTGGACTGCTGGTCTCCCCCTGGCTAAGCACCACATTCTTGTCCACTGAGCCCTCCTCCTGCTCATCATCGTGGGAGGGGGGCCTTGGTGGAGCTGAAGGTGTGAGCTGGCTGGGTGTCTGTCTCCTGGCCCAGGAAGCTGTGCAGCACAATGTAGTAGGGGCACATTGTGGTGGCTGCACCCAAGCACCCACATGGCTTCCCTGGCCCTGTGGTAGCCCTGACAGAGGTCCTTGATCTTCACCCTTACCTGCTGGGCATTGTGGGTATGACCCTTCTCTACCAGGGTGTCAGAGATGGTCTATACACCTGGTTCCTCCTGCTGCCCTGGAACCAGAGGTATATGGACTCATCCTGTCACACAGCCAGGACATCTAGGATCTCCTGGTGGGTCCAGGAGAGGGCCTGCTTCCTGGTGTGCCTGGCTGTGCCCTTGGTCATGTCTGCAACACAGCAGGAGTCCTGGCTAGTCCAGCTGTTGAACAGGCTAGGCAGGGCTTTATCCTGCCCTTTAATTTGCCAGGAAAAAGTACTTTCTGGTTGCCAAGAGGGTTTAAGATGACCAGGAGGCCATCTAAAAATTAAGTTGACTTAATAATTAAGACTTATTAAGTTGACTTAAGCAAATGCTTAAGTTGACTTATAAATACTAAATGTAGCCTGGGATTTGCTTAAGTCGACATAAGAGGGCTTAAACTGACTTAAGCCCCTAGTGTAGACATAGCCAAGGAGTCTGGTGGCACTTTTAAAGACTAACAAATTTATTTATGTCATGAACTTTTGTGGGAGAAAATCCCACTTCGTCAAACACTTGAAGATGGGGAACTAAAAGAATGGAAGGAAAACAAATGCAGGGAAATGTAAGTCATAGGATCAGGTCAGGCTGTTACAGAAAATCAAAGCAGTTGTTTAGATTCAAACAGCGGAGAACAGCATATAGCAGGAGGTGAGGTCAAACTACCTGTTGTAATAAGAAAAAATCCTGATTTCCCTTTTTCGCCCTAAGGCAAAGGTGTCATATCTGCATCTGGATTCCAATTCTGCCATTTCTCTTTGAAGCTTTGATTATTTATTCATTTGCGTGATTATGGCTATTAAGAGATCAGAAATGGAATGATTAGGAAGATTGAAGTGTTCCCCTCCTGGTTTTTGAATGTGGTTATATCTGATGTCAGATTTGTGTCCATCTATTCTTTTGTGCAGATATTGTCCAGTTTTTCCAATGTATAAGGTAAAGGGCATATGCCAGCACATGATGTCATATAGAACATTGGTGGGTGAACAGGAGAATAAGCCCTTGATGGAATAACTGGTTTGATTAGGTCCCATGTCAGTGTCTTTTGTGCAGGTATGTGGGCAAAGTTGACAGCTCAGCTGAAGTCTCTATATATCAAGTTTCCCTCTTTAGCTCACCATGAGGAACCCCAAAACTTCAAACACGAGTTACCTGAAGCTCCAAAGATTAGAGATGGGTTGTGCAAACTTTTCCAGTCATCCTTCCCTTACCATTAATGGAATCTGTCTATGCCACCCTCCATTACTGCACATTCAAGGCTTCCTCAGCAATGGAGCTCTGGCCAAGCTCAGTCTAGAGACAGAGATTTTGTGGCGATGGAGGGGTAATGATGAGAGAGCTGGGCTGAGGGGCAGAGCTGGGTTGGGGTTGGAGTGGGACTGGGGCAGATGTGGCCTGGATGTTGTTTGGCCTTGGAGGAAGAGCAGGACTGGGAAAGGAGCTGGGCTGGAAGTACTGTGCTTCCTCTCTGCCGTGTGTTCCCCAAATGTTACCCCATGGTTGCCTCGTATCCACTGTTTAGAGCCTCATGGCTTTTACCGAAGCACTGATCAAAAGCTGATTGAAATCAATAAGAATTTTTCCACCAACTTCAAGAAAGTTAAGCTTTTAGTCAAGTTTTGGACTGATAGGACCTGAGTTTTACTTCCAACTTCTGTCTCTGACCTACTAGGTGACCTTAAACAGGTCACCACACTGCTGTGTTCCTCAGTTTCCCAATCTTTAAAATGGATACGTGTAATATCTCCCTTGTAATGTACTTCAAGATCTACTGATGAAAAGCACTATGTCAGAGCTAGGAACTATTATTATAATTCCTTTTTGACAGAATATTTAACTGAATTAAGCAGAACTCTGCCTAAAGTAAGTATATAAAATAGCATATCCAGAATATGTGGTCATTTAAATTACTATAAGGAGTTACAAATAAATCAATCAATCACAATTTAGAGCATTTACTAAGCCTGTTTTAAAATGATTTAAAATCCAGGTTGAGAAAGTAATCACATACTCACAGCCTGCTGTTGTGGCTTTATAATCCAGTATGTGTAAAACTGAAATTCTTACATTACTCTGGAAGAACTATTTTAAGTAATTAGGCCAAAGCCTTTGTAAGACTATATCAGACATAAAACGTCCAGGATAAAGAATTAAAATATGATCAAAATAGGCCATGTTATAAGCTTTGCAAAATACAGAATGATTTTAAGTAGCAAACTGTATTAGTGTTGAGCAACTGTAAATGATTTACACTTCTTTTTGCAGCAATAACACATTTTAGTTTGTGGCAGTATCTTTCTCTTTGTCTCTCTTTGCTCCCCTTCTCTCTTTGTCAGCCTAAACTCTACCGGTCAGTCATCCTAATAATGTGGGAGTCCTCTTTGACTTTGGTCTCTTCTCTCTCCAGACCCACACCTCCAGGCTGTATCCAAACCCACCTGCAGAAAATCTTTAAGATCTTGCCTTTTTCCTCTAGTGAGACTGACAAAGATCTCTTGCAGGCCTTCATCATCTCATGGCTTGTCTACCATTCAGCAACCTCCTTTTTTGCTGACACTGACTGCTGAAATCTGGCCCTTCCTCATTCATACCTTCAATTGTTTCATGTGATCCTCCCCCTTGAATCCCTAAGGTAGTCCCTGGTGCAGATATAAGTCTGTGGAAAAAACAGACCATATTTGTTTTGGTTGGTATTAATTTAGAAACAGGAGAATTACAATTACATCCCAAGAGTATGCTTAAAACAGAGCTGAATGTTTGGTTCTGAAATTAAAAAGGGTGGGTTAGTTGACCACAGGAGGAGACAGTGGTCAAGACAAAGCAGCATGTCCATTGTGGGAAGGATGAGGGTGGGAACAGAAGGATAACTAGACAAGAAAGAGGAGAGAGTATGATGCAGAGGCTAGTGAGGCTGTGTGGAGATGAATGAGCCTTTCATTTTAGCCTCTTTATTGTTTAAACTGTGGGGCCAACAGCGACATATAATCCAAAGGGGATTCAAGGCAAATGAGTTTGGAATAGACCTGTACAGAAAGGAGAACCCTGTCTAGGAAAGTTAAAGACACATCTGGAGAAGTGATTCTAAGTCATTCTTTCAGTCTGATTCTGTTCAGCTTGTCAGGTGAACATGTCTCAGACGGTGTATTTCTTTCATCCCCTCTTTCTAGAATAGCTTCTTTGGTGGCACTGAGAGACAGTTGGTCAGAATGCATTCACATAAAGACATTTAGGAAGTGTGCTAGGTATGGATGAAAAACTGGTTGTGGTGGCTGAAACCTGGCACAGGTGGTGCACTGTGTGGGCACAAATGGAATCAAGTTACATGGAATGATTTCTCCATTAAGCAATTACAAAAAACAGTTGTAGTTCTAATGAGGACAGATCCATAGGCTGTGTTCACACGCACAGGGTTATTTCGAAACAGGTTGTGTCGAAACAACTTGTTTCGAAACAACACCTTATTTCGAAATATCTTATTTCGAATTAACAAAATGTTAATGCGAAATAAGAAAAAAAGCGGGAAACGAAATAGCAAGTTCACTGTGTGAACATGCTATTTCGTTACCCCTGGGGGTGAGCCGCTGCTGGCTCACCCTGCAGACCCAGAAAGGGGGCTGCAGGCACCAGCGGGGGGTGAGCCGCTGCGGGGTGGCTCAGCGCCCCCGCCAGAGCTGCCCCCAGACCCCGCCAGCGGCTCGGGGGCGCCGGGCTGAGCCCGCAGCTGGGGCTGCTCCCCGGACCCCGCCAGCGGGTCCGGGGCACGGGGCTGAGCCCGCAGCCCGGGCTGCTCCCCCGACCCCACCAGCGGGTCCGGGGCGCTGGCTGCCCCCCTCCGCGAGGCCGGCGGGCGGCGCCCCGCGCCCCGGCCCCGCCGGCGGGGTCGGGGGAGAAGCCCAGGGCTGAGCCCCGCCGCTGCCTGCAGAGCCGGGCTGCGGGTGTAACCCATGTGCCTAAATAGGTGCAATCTCTTTTAGGGATCCTTATGGCTGGGTTACGTTGCTGGGCAGATTTTGCAGCCCAGAAACCAGAAACTTCTGGTAAGAGGGTGAGGGAGCACACTGAGCATGCTCCACAAGTTTTATTGTTTTGCTGGAGTTACATGCCCAGGGAGAAGCCTGAGAAGAGAAGCCTGGAGAGGAGCAAACAGAGAGCTGCAGAGGACATTGGCTAAGGGACTC
>ML681993.1:39529871-39598265 GCA_007922195.1 Podocnemis expansa | reverse complement strand
CTTGTTTCGAAACAACTGTGCGTCGTGTGAACATGGTTTTTTTTGTTTTGAAACAACGAGGTTGTTTCGAAACAAAAGTGCCGTGTGAACACAGCCTTTGAGGCCACTTGCCTGAAAGGTAAAGTTCAGGAGAAAACCATACTTTTAACACATTGTTTAATTGAACTGCTGTAACTGCTGATCCCTTTTTGAGGGATCATCAAAGTGACCCCATTCTGATGAAGTATTATTAGAATATATCACAGGAGCTAGGTAGTCACAGGGATATATGATTCAGAGGATGATGCAATTTAGGGTGAACGAGAGCAGAAACAGATTTACAGTAGTTTAATGACAGTATAAAGGTCAGTAGATAGGGCACACTACTTTTCTGGCAGTAGCTGGGAATATTCAAGCTTCTCTAATGTTACCGGTACCATAGTATCAGATCTACAATCTCCATTTTAATATTAGGAATTATTTTAAAAAAAAGATGCTTATATCAATCTTTGACTGGCAGGTCTTTCTTCTGAGGTGTGGGAATCCTTGTATTTAGCTTTGTTTTGCTAAGAGAATCAACTCAATAAGAAGATAAAGGTACAATTTGAGATTTGACTTTTATTTATTTCTCATTGTATATACCTACCAATGGATATTAATGTTCTAACTTGTAAAATGTTTAATTAAAAATATAAAAAATTGGATAGCAGAAGACAGAGTCAGCAAATCTAAAAAGAAATCTCATTAGTAATATTGAGTAGACATTTGTGAGCTTCAGGAAAATTATTACTTGTTAAATTTGTAGTTAAACTGAACTACAAATAATTTTAGTGAAACTGATAAAACTAGGTGTTGGAGGGAAATGCCTGTCTCTTAAGGAATTGTTTTTGTTTTAGACTCCAGTTTTAAACTTATACTAGAGCATACACATGGCATATTGCAACTTTTTTATTTGCCTTTTTGTTTTGGCATGCATCTAATTTAAACAGAAACAACTCTATCAAGTACTTAAAATAAAACTTGCCCAGTCAGATGTAAGGATGAGAATCCTAATACTCAGCAAGGATTGAGGCTGTGAGGATCAACGTCACAGACAGTTAATTTGTAAAATACTTTGTAAACAATCAGAAAAAAAAACACATTTAATACACAAAGCATAAAGGGGTAGCTGTGTAATGATGATGATATTACTGAGGTTTAGAGCTTTGCAGATACAGAAAAACATTGACTGCTTACCTGGATAATGAGAACAACCATGGTTTTATTAGGCGGAATATATTTAAAAAAAGAAAACCCAACATTCTACCCCCACCCCCCAAAAAATCCCAAAACACCAGCAGTTTCACAAAAATGTAAACCAACATGGTTCAGAACTTAAACCAAATTCTAAAGAATGGGAGTTAAGAAGAAATTTTTTTCAATGAGCATATTATTCCAATAGTCCCCTGCGATGGCTGCTCCCTAGATCCAGTCCTGTGTGCCACTGTTACCTCTCCCAATCTCCACTCTTGAACCCCAATTCACCCTATTTTGCCAGGTGACCACTCACTCCTGAGTCTGTCCACTCCAGCCTCTTGTTTGTGATTGGTTCCAAGGAGTGGGTGTGTGCTCTCTGGCTACTTGAGGAATGGTCCCTAAGTGAGCATCCCTGGTCCCAGCTACCTCACTGGATGCCACTGTCTTACAGGGAGTGGGACAGTCTCCCTATTACCACACACTCATGTCCATTTGTTTAACAAAGAAATGGATCACGTCCAGCCTCCTTCACTTACATCCTCTAAAGACCACACAGCTTTAGATAAAACAGCTACTACTTTATTGATCAGAATACAATTCTAAGTGAGAAAATGGACAATCAAGGTAGAATCATAATATAAATGAGTCAGGAGTGATTACAAGGAAATAAAAGGTAAAACACTCACACTAACTTAATAGCTCTACCTGAACTGACCTTACAATCCAAGTTTGTTCTCAAGGTGTTTGGCTCTCAGATGTTTGTACAGCCAGACTCTGCCTGAGACGAGGCAGGGCCAAGACCCTACTTGAATTGTTTCAATATGAAGATTCCCAGGCAAGAAAGCCCCAAATCGTCCTAAGTATCTCTCTTTGTTTCCAAACCCCCTCAATGCCTTCCTTTCTGAGCCAAGGTGATCTCTTTGTCCAGTCTGAGCCAGAGAACTCAGTTTGCATATTCTTTGTTACCTCCTTTAGGTGCTTGCTTACACAAGTGAACAGAGAAATTGTATAGACCATAACCCACAGTGCACAGATGTGCATCCAGTTACATTCCCACTTCAGGGTTTCTAACAACTTCTTCTAGATTGGTAGTGATCATCATGGTTGGAGACATGGTGCTGAACTAAATGAACCAGTGGCATCTTCAGGGATGGCGATGCACAGGTGATGACCTATCATTAGTCCAAACCCCAGCTCAGTGGGTAGGAATAAATTGTGGTAGGAGACACCTTGATCTGGGAATGACCCTGAGTGTCTGCCTCTTAATCTGTGGAAGCTCAAGTCCATTGGAGAGGCATGGCATGTAAATGGCCCCATATTTTCAAATGCTTCTCTTGGGTTTATAATGGATATCACTAACCCTCCTGTAGAGGCATAACCAGAACTGATTTGGGGAGGGGAGGGCAGGGCCTGCATTTGTCATAGGTGGGAACAAGCTTTATATCACAGTGATAAAAAGGCTGACGAAAACATGAAATAAATTGCTTTAAATCTGATTGGGTGGGTCTGCTTTCAAAGGCCCTTACTGGTCCTGTCGTAGCTAAGCCACTGATTCCTCTCTCATGAGAGGAATCTGATCAGTCACAGCATGATAAATAAGGTTTCAATGGAGTCACTTGGAAAAAGAACTTTGATGGGCAGAACTGTATTAGGAGTCATTATTCCACCTGCATTATCTTTCATTAATGCAGGTACAAAAAGCCACACAAGAAAAAGTAAAAGAGAAAAATAATGGAATCTTGAGCAACAAAAATCTCCATGAAAGACTTCCTTTCAAATTAAAATAAGAACTGGGCTGGTAACTTAATATAACAAGTTCCAAAGGGGTAGCCATGTTAGTTTAGTTCAGCAAAGCAAACAAAGAGTTGTGACACTTTTAAAGATTAAATAACTTTGTTAGTCTTTTACAGTGCCACTCATCTTCTTGTTTGTTTTAATGTAAAAAGGAGGTGACTTTTGGAGCTTGTTGCAGATGCTTACTGTCCTCCATCATGAATCACACACATTGCTGATTTATTTATAACAGCACTGCCCTGTTCTGCAGTAATGTAAATCCTCCTAATAAAAGGGAGAGGGAATGCACACAGTAGGGTTAGTGCTGCTATTCCACACATTTTCTTTAATAAGACCTGGGGGCTGGCAGTAGCTGACAGCTCCTACAGCAGTGACTGTTGACAAGGCATAGCATAGCCTTACTCCTTAAACTACTTTTCAAATGCACTGATCACTGACATCAGCAGAAACTCATTCTTAATGCATAAATGGAAGGAAGTAACAGTGGTGATTAAGCATTTCAAAGGCAGTCAGTGGTGCTGGGGGGGGGGTGTGGACATGCCAGAGCTTTTCTTTAAAAGAATCAAATATGAAAGAAATGAAAATCCCAGACTTTGTCTAAATCTAAGAGCAATGCAATGATTTTGGAAGGGTAGTGATTTGATAAAAGCTACAGGACTCAGGAGTTGAAGCCTACTGTAGAAATGTTTGCTGAATTTACTTTTTTAGCTCTGTTAAACTGCATTTTTAAATTCCTAGCCTAAACTGTCACTGTGAAGTGTACTAGTCCCAAATTTGCTAGTAGGCTCAATATTTACCTTTAATTAGGAAAATAACCTTTCAAAAGAAAGTGCTAAAATGAAGAAAATGTAGGGGTCAGATGGCTCAGGAGTCTGGGAATTGGGATCCACGTCTGTTCACCTTTATAACAATTGGTTCAAGTTGTGAATGAAAGGCATAATGGGTGAGATACCACAGGGATCAGTTCTGGGTCAGGTTCTGCTCAATATTTTCATCACTGATTTAGATGATGGCATAAAGAGTACCCTTATACAGTTTGCTGATAATAACAAGCTGGGAGGGTTTGCAAGAACTTTGGAGAATAGGATCACAATTCAAAATGATTTAGACAAACTGGTGAAATGGTCTGAGGTAGCCAGAATGAAATCAATAAAGACAAGTTCAAAGTACTCCACTTAGGAAAGAACAATTCAATGCAAATATACAAAATGGGCAATGACTGCCTAGAAAGGAATACTGGGGAAAAGGATCTGGATGTCATAGTGGACCACAACTAAATATGAGTCAACAGTGTAACACTGCTGCAAGAAAAGCAAACACTTTTCTGGGATGTAGTAACAGGGGTCTTATAAGTAAGACATGAGAAGTAATTGTTCCACTCTACTCTGCCCTGATTAGGCCTCAGTTGAAATATTCTGTCCTGTTCCGAGAGCCACATTTCTGGAAAGATGTGGACAAATTGGAGAAAGTCCAGAGAAGAGCAACATGAATGGTTAGAGATCTGGAACACATGATTTATGAGGGCAGATTGAAAGAGCTGGTTTGGTGTAGTTTAGAAAAGAGGAGACTGAGAGGGGTCATGATAACAGTTTTCAAGTATCTAAGGCTATATCCACACTAGCCAATTAGTCTGGATTAAGCAAGCTGAATCTGGAATAATTTACTCCATGTCTACACTAGACTTTGCCTAGTTCAGACTCAGAAATTTCTTAGTTTGAACTAAGCAAAACTTAGGCCAAACTAATACGTTTGACTGGTTAGTCAAGACTGAGTGTTTACTTCAAACTTTAAGTTCAAGGTGGACACAGACTAATGGTTAGTTGGAACTAAAAAAGTTTGAACTAAGCTATCATTTCATACCAGCCACATTTACTAGTTCCAACTAGATAGTTTCAAACGAGGACACACGGCTAATTTGAACTAAAATGCCACAGTTAGTCTGAACTAGCCCAACGAAGAGTGAGAAAACTGTTCTCCTTAACTGCCAGTGACAGGACAAGAAGCAATGAACTTAAAATAGAAGAAGGGAGGTTTAGGTTGGACATGGGGGGGCGGGGGGGACAAAGAAACCTCCTAACTGTCAGGGTGATTAACCACTGGAATAATTTGCCTAGGCAGGTTGTGGAATCTCTATCATTAGACGTGTCTAAAAGCAGGTTTCACAAGCACCTGTCAGAGACAGTTTAAGGGGCATTTGGTTCTGCTATGCTTGCAGGGGGCTGGACTTGATGACCTCTCATGGTTCCTTCTGGTTTCTATGATTTATGATTCTATGACTGAATGTCATTTTCATGGGATGGTTATTTCATGCCTAAAGTAAAATCTGTTGGTAGTCCAATTTCAGTGAGGCTTTTTCTTCAGCAAGTGTTCACATCACAAAAAAAAAAGTGTCACAAGGCTGGTTCTGGCAGTCTAATTATGAGGGCAAAGCTTCATTACTCTTTCAGCTGTAGAAGTGCCACCCACTCCCCTGGCAGTGAATAGGCACAACGGTAAGGATAGCAACCATAATGCCATTAAAAACAATGGGAGTCGTGAGGCACCTTAAAAACTAACAAATTTCTTCAGGCATAAGGTTTTTGAGCTCCAACCCACTTCTTCAGATGCATGTTGGTGTCAAAGGATTCCTGTTGTTTTTGCTGTATAGAGACTAACATGGCTTCCACTCTGTGAAACCATAGCCAGTGTTGTGCCTTTGAGACCTGGTGCCATTGTCAGATGCATAAAACTATCTTCCACTAAGTAGTGATGGAAGTGGGACCTGTGTACCAATGGGATATTAGGGTCCTTTATGTTGGTTTAATTTACATGTCTGTCAAATCAGCAATTATCACAAAAGTCACTTAGTATTTAAAACAGATTTAGCTTTGTGATGATCTGAGGCATATACCTGTGAAGATATTGGCTGATATTATGAAGTTGTTACTGGGAAAACGGAATAATCTTTTTTTTTTTAATATATCCATCATGAGATGGGTGGTTTGCATCACATCTTTCTCAGACCAAGAAAATGGAGAATCATCAAGCTAAACAACTATACACTGACCCCACAATAGTTTATACTAAGAATGCCCAAAACTGGAAAGTTCTCTTCAACTTCCCTTAGCAGGGACGGGGGGTTGGAAAGTGGAAATTTCCAAAGCATGACATAAATGAAGAGGTAATTCCTATTTTTAAGAAAGTGGGGAGAGGAAGTAATCCAGATAACTATAGGCTTGTTAGTTTGACCTCAGTGGTATGCAAGGTATTGGGGGGAAAATAATCGAAAGAGAAAATTGTTAAAGACATCAAGATTAATGGTAATTGTGGTAAAGACAAGGGCTTTACAAAAGATAGATTGTGTCAGACCAACCTGATCTCTCTTCTGGAGAAGATAACAGATTTTCTAGACAAGGGGAATGCAATGAGTCTAATTTGCCTAGATTTCAGTAAGGCATTTGATATGCTTAAACACAGGGAATTAGTATTTAAATTTGAACAGATAAGGATTAATATGAAAATCAAATGGTGAATAAGAAACTGGGAAGGCTACAAAGGGTCATATTGAAAGGTGAACTGTCAGCTGGATGGAGGTTACTAGTGGAGTTCCTAAGGGATCAGTCCTGGGGCCAGTCTTAATGAACCTTTTTATTACTGACCTTGTCACAAAAGCTGAAAACATGCAAATAATGTCTGTGGGTGACACCAAGCCAGGATGTATTGCCTATACAGAGAAGGACTGGGATATCATAAGAAAGATCTGTATCATCTTGTAAAATGAAATAAAAGAAATACAATGGAATTTAATAGTGGAAAGTGCAGTCATGCATCTAGGGACTAATAACAAGAACTTTTCCTATGTGCAAGGGATGCATCATTTGGAACTGACAGAAGAGGAGAAGGATCTGGGGTACTGGCTGATCACAGCATGTCTATGAGTCGCCAATGTGATATGGCTTTAAAAAAGCTAATGGGAGTCCTTGGATGCACTGGTCTAGGTATTTTCAATAGAGACAGGGAGGTACTAGTACCACTATGCAAGACATTGGTGAGACCTATCTAGAATACTGTGTGCAATTCTGGTTCCCTATGTTTAAGAACAGTGAATTCAACCTGGAACAGGTGCAGGAAAGGGCTACTAGGATGATTTGAGGATTGGAAATGCTACCTTATGAGGGAAGACTCAAAGAGCTTGGCTTATTTAGCTTAACTAATAGAAGGACTGCAATAGAAGCAATGTAAAAATATTTCAGAAGGATAAATTCCAAGCAGGGGGAGGAATTATTTAAGCTCAGTGCCAATGTTGACATAAGAACTAATGGATATAAACTAGCCATCAGGACTTGAAATTGAATGCTGGTTCCTATCCATCTGAGGAATGATGTTCTGAAATAGGTTTCTAAAAGAAGTCCGAACTAATATGGTAGATGTAGACATAGCTTTCTAGTCAAACATCTGACTGAATTCTCTGTCAACAATAATGCATTCATCTAATCATAAATCATTTGCCACCATCATCAATTCATGTGCATCAACACTCGATCCAAAGAACTCAACCTTCTATACTTGGCCTTGACAAAATTCTGTCATCCATTCTATAAACAGATGAGTTAATCATCTTTGGACACTTTAACACAAGAGTTGGCCAAGACTCTAACAAATGGAGTGACACCACTGGGAAGGGAAGGAAAAAGCAGGCCAAGCCAATTCCAATGGCATTGTTTTATTCAGCAAATGTGCAGAGCATTAACTTATAATCACAAACACAATCCTCAGACAAAGCAACAAGTACAAAAGAAGTTGGCAACACCCATGTTCATAACTATGCCATCTTTGGGCTCTGTCATTGGAAGAACACAGTATTTAAGACATGCCCAAATTACTCATGTCATCAGAGGAACTGAAAACTGCTAGACTGATCACCACCTGGTGAGGTCAGCCATGTCAGCTGGGGGTGGGTGGGGTGTGCCAGCCCAGAGGCCAGGTCTTGCACTCCTGCCTTCCCCAGTTTGCCACTGAAGGCAGTGGGGCGGGGAGCAGCGTGGCAGTGTGTGTATGTGGCGGGGGACGACAGCAGTGCAGGGCACGTGGAACCATGGTGCCTGGGCTACTCACCCCGCTGTCCCCCACCCCCAAGGATGGGCCTGTATGTATGTCTGAAAAAGACAACACAAGTGACATATAATACTAGGAGGCCCTAAAAGGAACCATCCATGCAGCCTGTGAGGAATCCATTGACCTTGCTGCCTGCCAACATCATTAAGATCACAGCCCTTTTGGACCAGTTCTTTTTGCATGCCTTTGCTAGCAGGTTACTGTAACTGCAATGGCAACTTGGCAGCAAAGCCATCCAGGGTTCCTGGTTGTATATAAGTGCCTTTTACAAGGATGGTAATCCTATCTCGTGGGTCCAACACTGAACACTTCCCAGTCTAATCCTCTGTCATTGTCTAGGGCACTTTGGATAAAATAGGTGCTATCCCTTGTCAAGCATATTCAGTGTCCTCTAGGTTGTCGAGTCCAACCTTTTTCTTCAGTCATCTACATTAAGCTTGATTCCAGTATTGAATTAAATCAAGGATACTCCCAGTTTATAGCACTGTGATATATGTTCTTCTGTTATCCTGTAAAGCTCGTTTGAAGCCAATAGCTTTGTTTTAAAAGTTGCCAGTGTTGTGCAGTAAAGAAGTGATACAGTTTAACAGTTTTGTTCTATGTATAGCACCTAGCTCAATGGTTCTACTCTATGATTATGGCTGTGAGGTGCTTCAGTACTACAAATAAATACAATGGACACATTTGTTAAAACTAGCTGTGCTATTTTTAATAATAAGATTCTGGCCTCAGGTTAGGATAGTTGAATTAATATGGCATCAGACTTTGTATTTCCATCTCAAAGAAGTTATAAATTCTGTGTTCTTGAAATTGGAGGAAATCACACAAATTGAATTGCTCATATTTTCTTTAAAAATCAGGGACATAATATGAAATACATTGGTTAACTGGACCAGTAAAGTTCATAGATCAAGTCAGGAAGTCAGAAAATTCAAATGTTCCACCTTAATTCTGTAACATCTTTTACTTTTTATCACTATGCATTATTTATAATATCCAGTATAATGCAAAGTGAAATTTGTTATAGAATGTCACACATAATATGTCAAACAAACCTAATTTCTTCCTCTGACTGGCCTTGTGGATGGAGGGAAGCAGTAGATATATCTTGATTTTTGGAAAATACTTTCACACACAGTCCCATACAAAGGTACGTGGTGCAACTGGCTGAAAGACTATACTGAACAAAATGAAATTGTGTATCTATTTGCATTAATGACTTAGAGAATGGAGTGACAGAATATGCTTATAAAATTTGAAGAGGATACCAAGTTTGGAGGGGTTCCAAATACTTTGCAGGGCACATCAGAATTGAAAATGATCTTGACAAATTGAAGAATTGGTCTGAAATCAACAGGATGTAAGTCAATAATGATAAGTGCAAAGTATTTCACGGACAAAGGAAATATCAAGTGCATAGTTACAAAATGGGAACTAATTGACTAGGTGGAGAACTGCTGAAAAAAGAGATTTATAGTGGAGCGCAAACTGAATATGAGTCAAAAATGTCATGCAGTTACAAAAAAGACTAAAATCATTGTAGGGTATATTAATAGCTGTGGCATATGTAAGATGGAAAAAGGTAACTATCACTTTCCCACACTGATGAAGCAGCAGCAGGGGTATTGTTCCCAATTCAGAGTGTCACAGTTTAAGGAAGACAAGGACAAAATGGAGAAAGTCAGTAGAAAAGCAATAAAAATGATAAAAGGTTTAAAAAGTCTGTCCTATAAGAAGAGCATACAAAATCTGGGTATGTTTAGTCTTGAGAAAAGACTGATGGGACAGGTGCAGATGTAGTAAAAACTGTTATGAAGATAATTATTTTCCCTGCCCATTGAAGATTGAACCCAAATTAATGGGCTTAATTTGCCACAAGGGAGATTAAGGCTAGATGTTAAGAAAAACTCCTACTGATACAGGCACTTAAGCCCTGGAATAGGCTTTCAAAGGAAGTTGTGGAATTCCCATCATAGGAGATTTTAAAGAAGAGATTGGGCTGAATCTGTTGGGATGGCCTAGGTTTATATGCTTCTGCATCAGTTCAGGGGGCTGGGTTTGATGAATTCTTAAAGTCCCTTCCAGTCCTATATTTCCTCGATTCTTTGTATGCCATTTGTAGCAAGCTATGTTATTGCATTAATGTTGTCAGTTAATGTTTTTTTGCTTACTGATATACAGCTAATTTTTAATTTTATTAATTTTAAGGATCATTTTAATAATTGAAATTTGCAGTAAGGTGGTCAAAATATCTCCTCACATGTAAGGCACATCCCAGTTTTTGTGCAGTCCGAAGGGGCACCTCCCAGCAAGAATCCTGTAAAATATTAGGCCTAAAGAAGCCATAGTTCCATCGAGAACTCTGCAAATTGCATAGGAGTTTAGTCAGCATTAAAGATAGTATACAGAAGACAGCCTTCTTCTTTACTCAACCAGTTCAGCAGGCATCTGTGTATATTGAAAGTGTGGAGGCTGCTGTGTATTGTGCCTTTAGGGATTCTACCAATGGTAGACATTGTAAGTGAATCAGCTGAATTTGGTCACTGTGGCTATGTCTACACTGGCAAGTTAGTTCAAATTAAGGAGTTTTAATTCATACTAACTTTTTGCCTGTCTACATCAGGCTTTCTTTAGTTCGAACTAAGGAATTCCTTAGTTCAAACTAATGAACATTTAGTTCGAACTAGTAACTACCATTGGTCAGTTCAAACTAAGTGCTTAGTTCAAGCATAAGTCTGAACTAAGTACAGTGGAAACCAGGACAAACCCTTAGTTTGAACTTAAGTTCAAACTAAGGGCAATTAGTTCCAGCTAACAAAGTGGACTGGTTTGAACTAACGTTAGTTCTAACTAGTCCATGTTATTAATTCGAACTAATAAGTTCAAGATTAGTTTGAACTAACCTTGAATTTATTAGCTCAAAATAACAAGTCTGAACTAGCTTGTCCTAGTGTAAACATAGTGTGTGTATGTGTGCGGCTAATGGTCTGAGACATTGAAGTAAAGGAGTGTTTATTTGAGCCTTCTCTTTCTCTCTGCTAGCTTCCTCTGTGTCCAATACTAAACTGGAGAGGACAGGCCCTAGCACAGAGTTGTCAGCTCCCATATCTTCCTCCTGTGTCCCTGCAACAGTTCAACCCACTCCACCCTAGGCCTCCATTCTCCTGCTTACCAATGTGTCCCTCCCTGACTCTCAGTCTCTCTCGTTTCTTCCATGCTTTCTCTTTCCCAACATCTGCGGAACTGAACAGGAGTAGGGGATGGATGCAAAGAGCAGTGGTAAGGAGGGTAAGTGGGAAGGAGAAAAGGGATGCAATGGTGAGTGACACCAGGGAGGTCAAGTGGGGAGGAAGCAGCAATGCAGCAAAGGTGTGGCTCCTGGGGTGGAGTGTAGGTAGGGTCATAGGCAGAAGAGGCTTGGGTCCTTTCAAATTACCAGGCCCTTGGGTAATTGCCTCCTTTGCATCTCCCCCACCCCATTGATGGGCTAGGGAGAGAACCATGGCGCTGCCCTTTTGGTGAGGCTAGTGCTGATAGTGGGGTCCCTGGTAGCTCTTTTGCAATTCAAAGATCACTTGATGTGCAGTTCTTTGTATTCATTGACCATTCAGGCAAATTTTTATTTTCTGTTTGCATACCTACATATTGCTGAGCAGTCTTTCCTAGATTATCCAGCATGTGATCTTTTGAAGGTTCAGAAATGTACTGCATTCAGAACAAGTTCCTTATAATTTAATAGCCTGAACATGAAACTCATTCACATATTTTTAGGGCTTGTATCATCAGCAATACAATTCTGGCAAGTCAACTGAAGATGGAAATTCAAATCTTTCAGCATGTGCTAAACATAACTTAAGCACTTTATATGTATATAGCATCCCACAGCCCAAAGCCAGGCATATCATTCTAGAGTAGAGTTAGCTGCACACAGAAGTTTCTTGTCTTCATGAAAGAACACTATTGCAGACTGCAGTGGTTTAGCTAGTGTGAGATGAAAGCTTGTTCTGCAGTGATGGTATCTGAACAGTGATTGCAATGCCTAGAAAAGCTTAAATCAACCAGATGATGGTGGATAGTTAATGTAACTCTGATTTTTAAAAAAAGACTTTTAGGGTAAGGAGGCTTAATTTGAACTAACTTAGTACCTGTCTACACTACTCTTTCATTAGTTCAAATTAAGGAATTCCTTAATTCGAACTAATGAAAGCTTGGTTTGAATTAGTAAGCCCTTCCAGTTAATTCAAACTAAGCCCTTAGTTTGATCCTTTGTTCAAGCTAAGGATGGTGTTGACTAGGATTAAGGGCAGTTAATTCAAATTAACAAATTGAACTAATTTGACTTAATGTTAAGTCAAATTAGTCCACTTTGTTAATTCAAACTAATAAATTCAAGTTCAGTTTGAACTAAACTCGAACTTATTAGTTCAAATTAACAAATTTAAATTAACTTTCCCTGCTGTAGACATAACCCTAGGGTGATTCTGGCAATTACAACCCATAAGCCTAACTTCAGTACCGAGCAAATTGGTTGAAACTGTAGCAAAGAACAGAATTTTAAGACAAATTAATACAATGTGATGGGGAAAGAGTCAAAACATCCTTGGTAAAGCAAAATCATGCCTCACCAATCAATGACTATTCTTTAGGGGTGTAAACAAATATGTGTACAAGGGTGGTGCAGTGGATGTACTGTAACTGGACTTTGTGAAAGCATTTGACAAAGTTCTCTGCCAAAGGCCCTTAAGAAAAATAGGCAACCATGGGGTAAGAGGGAAGGACCTCTCTTGGACTAGTGAGTGGGTAAAAGATAAGAAACAATGGGTAATAATAAACAGTTTCCATATTGTAGAGAAGAAAACAGCAGGGTTCCTTAAGGATCTTCACTGAGATCAACACTGTTTAATATGTTCATAAATAATCTGTAAAACGGAGTAAATAGTGAGATGGCAAAGTTTTCAGATGATACAAAATTATTCAAGATAGTTAAGGCCAAAGCAGACTGCAAAGAGTACAAAGAGATCTCATAAAATTGAGTGACTTGGCTACAAAATGGCAGATGAAATTCAATGTTGATAAATACAAACAAGATAGAAAATACTTAGTTCTTCCATGAGTGCAGGGGACTAGACTAGAGCTCCCTTCCACTGCTATGATTCTATAATTCTATGAAAGCAATGCATATTGGAAAACAATCTCAACTTGACATACAAAATAATGGAGGTTTAAATTAGTTGTTACCACACAAGAAAGAGATATTGCAGTCATTGTGGATCGTTATCTTAAAACATCTGCTACAGCAGAGGCAGTCAAACAACCCAACAGAATGGGAGACACCATTAGGAAAGGGGTAGATAATAAAATATAAAAAATCATAATTTCACTATATAAATCTATGGCATGCCCCCATTTTGAATACTATTTAGGCAGGTAGTTCTGGTCACCACATCTAAAGTAAAGACATATCAGAAATGGAAAAAGTACAGAAGAGGGCAACACAAATGATTGGGGTATGAAATAGCTTACATAAGAGAAGAAATAAAGGCTATGTCTATACAAGGAAAATTTAGTTCAAATTTGTAATTCGCACTAAGAAGTTGAAGTTTAGTTTGCACTAAACTTCAATTCATTAGTTCAAATTAACAAAGTTAAGTTGAATTAGTCCACTTTGTTAATTTGAATTAACAGGCCTTAATTCAAACATATTAAATTTGAACCAATGGTTAATCCTAGTCTATGCTGTCCTTAGTGTGAACTAAGGGCTTAGTTCGAACTAACTGGGAGGTCTTACTATTCAAACCAAGCTTTCATTAGTTCATATTAAGGAATTCCTTAGTTTGAACTAATGAAAGCCTAGTGTAGACAGGTACTAAACTAGGTTGAATTAAGCCTCCTTAATTTGAACTAACTGCAAGTGTAGACATTCCACCAAAAGATTGGGAGTGTTCAGTTTAGAAAAGAGATGAATAAGGAAAGTTATGACTGAGTTTTATAAAGTCAAGAATGGTGTGGGGAAAGTGATTAAGGAATTGTTATTCAGCACTTCTCATAACATGAGAACCAAGGGTTGTACAAGGAAATTAATAGGCAAGAGGTTAAAACAAGCATACGTCAAATACTCGTGGATAAGCTGATCTGCACATAAACTGAACCACCATTTCTGACCCCCCCAAAAGTGTCCCACATATAAGCCGAAGTCCACCTGTGGCCTCAGCTGCTAACCCCCCCACCCTGCACCGCTAGCTTCCCCCAGAGTCTCTGACACCTTCCTTATCCCCCAACCCCATGTCATTGCTTTTCCCACTTTTCCCTGACTACCCTGCTGTTCTGTCCTCCTGCCACTTCCCCTGACACCCCTGCAGCCACTGCTACCGCTCCCCCCAACACCCCTGCCTCCCCTTCTGCCCCTGCTGCCCCTGACACCCCTGCCACTGCTCTCCCGTACACCCCCCAACCTCTGATGCTGCTTTCCCTGTCCTCCCGGACACACCCCAAACCTTAGCCCTGGCTGCTCCAGATGCCAGGGTGGCTTCCTTCTCTAACCCGAGCCCAGGGTCCAACTCCTCAACATGGCCGCTCTGGCCACATGCTGATGTTCCAGCCCGGAGCATGCTCAGTGCTTGCTAAGGCCTGGAGACTTACTATGAAACTCCTGGGCTGGGGCTGTTTACTGTACTGACCCACATATAAGCCGAGTGCCTGTTTTAAGGGCAATTTTCAGGCACAAAAATCTTGGCTTATATGTGAACATATATGGTAAGTACTTCTTCAGACAATACATATGTGCGTTTATGGAACCCATTGCTAGGAGATGCTGTGAAGGCCACAAGTTTGTCAGGGTTCAAAAAAGAATTAGATATGTTCTGATAAGACAGGTACATCAATGGCTCTTAGCCACAATGGTTAGAGTTGCACCCCCATGATCAGGGTATCCCTAAACCTCTGGCTGCCAGCAACTGAGACTGGGTGATTGGAGCCTGTAGAGCTCCTATAGGGCTTATTGGAGTCTATAGAGATTTGCTAGGTGATGCCTAAGTGCCAGGTAAGATAGTAATGTAATGAGTGTACGTGCCCTATAATACAAGAGTGTAGCTACGTAAGATATAAGGTCAAAAAGCCTTAATATCAATAGCTAATGAAGAGTAACACTATCATAAGATACTGCAAGATAGAATGATATAAAGAGTAAAATGCTGACAAGTAACCACAAGATGCTAGTTCATAACAGCTTGGGAAGTGTCTGATTACCAGAAAGCCAACGGATGTATATGCTAATAAGTTTGAGGTAAGCAGGCTAGTAACCTGTTGGAGAAGGGGAATCCAATATTAGTAGGATGAGGAAAGACAAATAAAGACAAGTAGATGAAATTCCTATTTAATGTGCATTGGTACAGTGTCACACATATAAGCTGAACCCTACCCTGTTAATTCCTGAGATATGCTAGGATGATGACCATTGGTGGTATTGATGTTGGTGAGAATGATTAACACTTTGGATTCTTTTTTTATGGATGTGATTATATGGACGTTCAGATTGCTTTCTGTATTTCTCTCTACTTTGATGTGTTACTGTTTGTTATTTTATTAACTGTGTTAATAAAGCTATAGGAAATTCACAAGTTTTTCCACATTGAGGTTCTCAGCTGAACAGTAATTCTAATGATACTGAGCCTGATCTTGGGATAAGAACCCACCAAATCTACAACTATTAATTGGAAATTCTTAAGTAATCGACATGAGTAATACACAATCAATAGATGAGACAACACGGATGGACTGATTTGTTAATTGTCTTATTCTGCTCATTCCCTCTGAAGAATCTGGCACTGGCCACAGTCAGCAGACAGGACACTGGGCTAGATTGACATTTGGTCTGAGTTAGTATAGCCATTCTTATATTCTAATATTAATATTTTTTTCCTAAGGTAGATAGTCCCTATGCTCTCTGCTTCACCCTCCCCAATTTAAGTCTTTTTAAAACTCTATGCAGCTTGAAGGGCAGAGCTGGCCTTAATACTTAAGAATTCCTTGACTCCTAATGTATATGACCTAGTTACTAGAAAACAATGCATTTCTGAACCCTAAAATGACAGAATCAGAATGAATATTTTATGAAAGGCAAATAACCTATTTACATATTGACATTATTTTATAGCTGTTGAGGAAAAATATTTAGGTTATGTTAGATGTTTTAAATAAAGCTGGTTAATTATCTCTGTTCAACATAATACTTTACATTGGTTTACGCATAATTACTCTGATAATCTGTGCCAAAGGCTCCTTTAAGCACCCTATAATCTTAGTGATAAGAATGAACATCTGAAAGGGGAAAAAGGAACTTTTCTTATTGTAGAAAATAGATGTTATGACTTAAAATGGGTTTAGAAGTGTCATTTTGAGGACATGACTGTAAGTGAGATTGCAGTGCTAGATATCACTAAACATAACAGTATATTATGTAACATTTACAGCTCTCTTTTGTGCAATGGCTTTCTATGCTGATTAACTGAAAAATTCTATCATTGTCATTTTGTGGCCCAGAGTGCAATGTGATCTTATTTAATAAGATGTATAACCTTCCTTCCTGCCTATTCTTGTTGACACTGTTAAATAGGGTATACATACATCATCATGACTATGGCAATGGTTCTTGTTGATCTAGTTATAGTTTCCAATATATTTCATTAAAAGACACTTTGACATTAGTCTTTAAAAAGAGCAAGAAAAGGAGAGAGGGAGAGAGGCACATGTTTAACGTCAGTTTCAGACCCCCTTACACCACAACCCTACAGTACATTTACAGAGGTAGGAACGTGGAGATAAAGGTACCTACAGGGCTCTGTGTAATTTAAAGTCAGTGAAGCTGGTCACCAGCTATAGTATTCTCAGATTAAACTGCAGAAAAAGTCCCCATGTTATGTCTGTACTCTCTGCTCTCTTGTTCATCTGTAAAAACAAACATTTGCCATGAAGACATAACTGCCAATTTAAGCTAACTAAGACAAATGAGATAATGAGGCCAGTGGCAGCTTTGAGTTGACAAATCCAGAACAATGTCCATCTTCAAGCAGAAAGCTTTCTTTCTCTGCCAGAAGGTCTGTATGTTAATAGTAACTAATTTGCCAGCCTTGGCCCTGCATTGTTTGATGAAAGCAGAGCATTCCAATTTATTACAGATGTGACACTGATTTGGATACAAACCAGAATTGGACCTAGTAATCTGTACAACTTCACGCAGGAACCAGTCACAAGCAAATGTGTACTCTTAGCTGGAGAGGAATTGAAAAAAAAAATGCTCTTACATAAGAGGAGAACTTCTTAAAAACAAGTGATTCAGGCAAAAAAGAAGCTGGAAACACAAATACCTGTTTAAATAAAATCTACCACAGCACTTAACTTTCACCTGCTCAACTCCTATTCAGAGTCTCAGAGATAATTTGAAGGTTTTTCCTGTATTGCACCTGCTTTAGTCACAGAAGATGATTCTGATTGTTTGCTCAACTTCCATATTCAAGACAAAAAGAACTCATTAGACCAGTGGTTTCCAAATCATGTGTTGGGACCCAGTACTGGGTTTGCACACCTTCAGGTACTGGGTTGCAGTGCTTCTTTCCACTGTGGCATGCAAGACTGGAATGCATTGCTGAAAGATGTCATTGTTGGATCATGGCCATAAATGATTTTTTTCAACCAGGTCCTGAAGAAAAAAGTCTGAAAACACTGCAGTAGACTGTCTTGTTTTTCAAAGAGCTGTAAAAGCTTTCAATGTGCTTGAAATATCCAGTCAAAACTCATCTCTGTCCCAACTGTTGTTCTGAAAAACTTAACATTTTTTTTCTCAGTGCTTCATAAACAAAATGAATAAAGGTATTCTTAGCTAGAAATTTAGTTCCATTTTCATAAATGTAATGTGAAAAACTGCATTTATATTAGTTCACTCTAGATATAACCTTTTAATATGGATGGAAAATGAATTTCACATATATCAGGAGCATTAAAGAACAAAAATTAATTTTATATGAAGTCTGCCAATCATTAAAGGAATGATGATGATGATGATGATGATGATGATGATGATGATGATGATGAATTAATTTTTTTCTTTACCTTAAAAAATATTAAATTAGGTGTAATCTTGGAGCCCTTTTTTAGGCTAAATTCCTGTTGACTTCAACCATGGTCATGCCAGAGTTAAGCTGGAAGCACTAGGATGTCTGAATGCAGCTTAGGTCTTATACCCATGCATAAAGGACCTGATCCTATTAACTTCTATGTGGGCTGGATGATGCATATAATGATGTTTATGAATATAACAAAGATGCTTTAATATGTATTTACTTGACTAGAGAATTGCTAAATTCTGTCACCTGTGATTCCATCCAGATCAGTGGCAAAACTCCAGATAACTTCAATAGGAGCAGGAGTTAACCCTCAATATTAAATCAAATTCTGTGATAAGTTTACTGAGTTGTAATTTCACATAGAACAATCATGGTCATGCTTGAATCAGCAAGTGCAGAACTGAGGCCCTGAAGTTAATAGATGCAGGCACATTTAAAGAATGCTGTTGGTTACAAAGGATGAAAAAAGAATAGCATTAAAATACTTCCAGAAAGTGCATCTTCAAAAATAAAATTGGTATGAACATGGATTTTATTAAAAATGTTGATTTCATCAGAGAGTAATTAGAGAAATAATTTGCATTAGTTTTTCCTGTGTTCTAGATGTATGTTGGAGGTAGCTATGATCTAGTCAGAAACTTGTGAGCTTTCGATTATGTAGTAAGATGTGCCTGATGTGTTGTGTCTTTACAAACATCCTAGGTCATAATCGCTGTCATAGAACTGCTACTGATGTCAATGGTAATTGCATACGTGGACCAAGAGCAGGAAATGGTCCTTATTGTAGGATATCTCACAGAAGAAAAAAATATTTATGCATTTGTTCATGTTATCTAAAATCTGTCCATCCACAGGTCATTCAAATAGCAATAAATATACCAATGTCACTTTCCTCCATATAATGTAATACTAACATTTGCTTTTAACACAGATCAGAAAAATTAACCATGTTTTATAAGTAATGTATTTTGAAACAGTATTTCATACAGGAGTGAATTTTGATTTGATAAATGTTCTTAAAATAAAAATAGGCCTTTTTTTTTGTAATGGTATTATTTTAATGTCTGATAATGATACACCTGACCAGTCAAGTGAAATAGACATTTCAACTGTAGTGCATTTTAATTTAGCTTAAACTCAATTGTGCTGTATTTTATAACATTTTTATTCTAGAAATGACTCAATAGGGGCTTAAAATGTTTTCCTTAGAAAATGGATGTGGGAAGAAAAATATATTCTAAATTAAAACTGAACATAGAGCATACATTTAATTAATGATCCCAAATTCTTGATTTTTTCATAAATTTTAAGTCATGTTGTTGTTATTAGTCAGCATACTTAATGCTGTTGAAGACACAAAACTAAGACAGTTTCTTGCACAGCTCTCATAATTCATAGGTCTAATCCTTTACACATTCATGCACTTGAGTAACTTTGCTTAAATCAGAGAGACCATTGACTTATTACATTACTTATAACAGTAAAGTTATTCCTTATGTTCTTTATACAAGTGAAATTGCTGATGCATAGGAATTTGCAGGTGTTGATATACTAATTACAGCTTTTTTTTTAATGTCAATCAGTTAGTTGGTTTTAATCCATGTAATCTTCATTGTATTGATTTTCCAGTGCTATACTTTTAATACTTTTTAGTGCTCATATTTTGAATTGTATTAAATCAAATACCTCCCAAGTAAGTTCCCCCATCTTCAAAGCATCTGACAAAGTGGGATTTTCTTCCACAAAAACTCATGTGATAAATAAATGTGTTAGTCTTTACAAGTGCTGCAGGACTCCCTGGTTTTTTTTATAGGTGGCAGTGACTCTGAATTAAAATCGGGGGTCAGCTGAACATGTGGGCCTCTCAGTGTGATGCTGTGATCAAATGGACTAATGTGGTCCCTAGATACACACACAGGGGAAAAATGATTAGGAATGTAGATGTTATTCTCTGTAGTGCCCCTTGCCTGAGAAAAGACCTGGGGCTTGGGTGCAGGGACTCTAGGCTCAAGAGCTGTAAGTGTGCTGCTGCTGCAGCAACCACCATAGCAGACCCGGGGCTGTGGTGCTGGGACTTGGAGCTCAAGCCGCTCTTCGTTTTTCTGCTACTCCATGGCTATGTCTACACACAAAGTTTTATTTTGAAATAAGTCATTCCGAAATGACTTATTTTGAAATGACCTATTTTGAACTAAAAAAAATTTAGTTCGAAATAAGGTAAAACCTGAAAGCAAAATAGCATGGCCTCTGTGTGGACATGCTATTTCGCTTCAGGACAGGGGCACCCTGGGAGGTGTGGCAGCATGGCCCACCTATGGGCCATGTTGCCACTGAAGCCCCTGCCTGGCTCTCACCTGGAGAACCAGGCAGGGGAAAAAAGCCCCCAAGGGCAGGGATCCCCCAGCAGGCTGGCAGCCCCCCAGCCAGCCCCCCCGGGTTAGGGGCTCCTTGCTGCAGGGCTCCGCGGCAGAAGCCCTTGTGGGGGAAGAACCAGGGCACTGGGGCTCCCTGCTGTGGGGTTCCCCAATGGCGGGCTTGGGGGCAGCCCCCCCCCAGCCCGTTACGGTCTCCCATCAGCACCCTGACCAGGGTGCTGATGGCTCCCTGGCCAGGATGCTGAAGGGGGTGGCCCTTCCTCCCAGGGTGCTAGGCACCCTGGAAGGAAGGTCAAAAGTTGTTATTTCAAAACAACCATTGTTTTGAAATAACTCGTCCCAACGGGATTATTTTGAAATGACCATTTTGAAATAACTGCCATTTCGGAAAGAAAGTGTTTTAAGCTGTTTCGAAAGGACGTTTCTTATTTCAAAATGACAGGTCCCGTCATTTTGAAATAAGAAAATGTTGTGTGAACCAAATCTTTTTGTTTTGAAATAACCTGTGTTATTTCAAAATAAAAAAAGACATGTGGACACAGCCCACATTATACTGGCATGACTGCTGCTGGAGTATGGTGCCCAATATTGCTGTCTGCAATTCTAAAAGAATGTCATTCAGTTGAGGATGGTTCAGAGACCATCCATAAGAATGATTAAAGGCTTAGAAAGCATGTTTAATAGTGATAGACTCAAAGATCTAAATATAGTTAGCTTAACAAAGTGAAAGGTAAGGAGTGATTTGATTACCTATGTATGAAACAAATATTTAATTATAGTCTTCTCACTCAAGCAGAGAAATAAAATCCAATCACTGGAAGTTCACACAAGACCAATGCAGCTGGAAACAAAGCATATACATTTAACAGTGATAGCAATGAACTAGTAGTGGAATAACTTACCAAGGAATGCAGTGGATTCCCCGTCAATTACAATTTTTAAATCAAAATTGGAGATTTTTCTAAAAGAAGTGTCTAGAAATTATTCGGGGGAAGTTCTATGGCCTGTGTTATGCAAAAATTTAGGCAGGATGATCACAGTTGTCTGTCCAGGCTTGGAATCTATTAATCTATGAATATGCCTTTTCACAAAATGAAAAAAAACAAGTTACTTTTTTGTGTCATTGGGTTGTTATCAGTGTTGTTGTGTACCATCTGAGATAGGTTTTCTGTTTGGCTGCATGTGTTTGTCCTTCTATATGTGTTCCCCCAGGATTAACTCTGGCCTAGACACTAATGAGGCCTCTGTTAGCCCAGTGGTCTGAAGCATGGCTTGGACATAAAGCAAGTATTCTGTTAGCCTGGTTGCCATGAGCTGAGGTGCTCCATTGGTTAACACTTTGGGTTACTTTGGCTTAGATACTGAGTAGACAGCCTAGTCTGTTAGCTCAGTGGTCGGAAGCCTAGGAGTATCCTTACTGTTAGCAATGTTTCTGCGGGTCCCAGTCTTCCTACCTCAGTGCAGGTAGTCTGAGGTAACACTCAAAAGAAACTGACGTGGCCACAGATCTTTGTAGAAAGAAAGGTACGAGACTAGGCTTTATTTAACATACCATAATTGTAAGTGATCTATATCAATAATGCAATGGTCGGACTCTTCATCACCCCCCTCTTGGCTTCACAAAAGCTGGTCTCTCAGATAGCCTCTTTTATACACTGCTGGGATTTATACTCAGAACCGTTTGGCACCAGAAACTACTTTATATGGTGTCCACATTTTCCTTGACTGATCCATGCACTATTAAACATTTCTATCCATCAAGGTGTCGTTCAGTGGTTTATCCAATATTACTCAAAACCTTACACTAAATGGTTCCAGAAAAACATCTCTTCTTATCTCTCTAGCACTAGGCCAACGTGACACCTTCTATGATTGAAGCGTACTTTCTCACTCCTATGTATATTACTGTATTTTCAACTTACTTGTGAGTTTCTGTGAGGTCAGATTTTTACAACCAGATTCCTGCCAACTTGACCATTTTTCCAGCTCAGACCTACTCTTTTTGGCCTGTTTCACTAAGCTTTGGGCCATGTTCTTGGACATTCCTACTAATCCTTCTATTCTAAACTTTTACTTTCTCCTTCTTGATGGAACTTTCAGTAGTAATAATTATTGGAATTATTCTGGCACATAGGCACATATAAAAGAATAATCATTTTGGGTCTTTATGGTGAAGAAAGATTATAGAAGAATCACCTTATTTTTAAGCTTGTCTGCAATTCTGTTTTCAGTTGCTCATAACTTTGTGAAAGTATAACAATTTGTTGGAAAATTTTCTGTGCTAGGTTTCTACCTCTGGTTTAAGATTTTTGGACTATTCCATCAAAAATTGTTCCAATGTTTCCAAGAATAAGATTAAGGAAAATGTGGTTTTGGACATGCAAAAGATCATAGCAACCTTTCCTTTCAGACACTCTGGTTCCCCTTGCTTTGGAGCAGGAACATGAAATCTGATGTGGAGGGAAAAAGAAAGAGAGCTGAGGAGGAGCTGTGCTATGAGGGGAGAAATGGAACTGTGTGGGCAAAGTGACTTGGACAAGGATACTGAGACTGGGAAAGGATCTCAGGTAAAAGATGCTAATGGGGATGGGGAACATAGGCAGTGAAAAGGAATTAGAGCAAGGGAGACAACATACATTAGTTAGTAAAAAAAAACCAGGATAACGGAACTGAGACTCACTTTGCAAGACTTTGAGTGGGAAGAGCAGACTGAGACTGGGAGTAGAGGATACAGGGACTATGAGTCCAGAGAGGTGTGAATAGGACTTACTGTACAAGAGGACTGGGAATGAGAGAGAATTCTGAGATGAGGAGACTGGGATTGGTCAGGTAAGAAGAATGAAGTGGAGATGAGGAGTCGGGGTGGGAAAATGCAGAAATATGTTGGAGAGGATGGGGTAGAGGAAGTTAAGCTTGGGTAAAATGTTTTGCGTCCATTATAGAACACTTCCCCCCCCACCAAGTCTGAGTCTAGCCATTCCCCCTCTGACAGCAAATGTCTGTTGTACTGTGGCAAAATGTGTGATTCCCCTCTAGTGATGTTTCACACAGATGACAAGTTACTACTGCTGATGGTTACTTGTTAGCTAAAATGTCACAAGTCAGACATATTCATTTAAATGCAATATATGGACTCAAAAAATTGGATGTGTTAACATGACCCTAACATGAAACTGCTTTGTATGAAACAGTTTTAAACAAGCTTTCGAGTTTGTATGCAGAGGCCTCAGGCAAACACTTAAGATTCACACCTAAAGTTGGAAATGTATTGATTGAAACACACAAAAGGTAAAAGAATCAAAATGAGGTAAATAAGCACTGAAACTAAAACTGAGGAATGATGCAAAACTATCAAAATCCATGAAAGTCCATTTTTGGAGACAGTAAATATTGGTTAAAGTCCTCTTGTTCAGCCACACAGTTCATGAGAGGGTTAGTCCTTTCGCTCCATTCTGAGATGGGAATGATAGATACTTTCCTTCTTTAGACAAACCAGACAGACACAAAAGAGAGAGAAAAAATAGGATAGCAGAGCCAGAAGAAGTACAGTTGTTTTGATGTTCTCAAAAAAACAAACAAGCAGTCCCGCGCCACTTTTAAAGACTAACAAATCTATTAATTTCATGAGCTTTCATGGGAGAAAATCCAATTTTGTCAGATGCTTTGAAGATAGGGAACTTACAGAATGGGAGGAAAATAAATGCAGGGATAAGTCATAGGATCAGGTAAGACTGTTACAGAACATCAATGCAATAGTTTAAATTCAAATACTGGGGAACAGGATTGGTCTCATCTTCCTCTATATGCTTTTCTCCAGGGTTTAAGTCTAACCTATTGTACTGATTTGCTGTAACAGTATGACCTGATCTTATGCCTTACATGTCTCTGTTTATTTTCCTCCCATTCTGAAAGTTCCCCATCCTCAAAGAATCTGATGAAGTGGGATTTTTTCCCACAAAAGCTCCTGTGATAAAAAAAAAATGGTTGGTCTTTAAGGGTATGTCTTGCAATTTAGTTTGAATTTATGAGGATAAATTTGAACTAAATTAATTAATGGTACACTGGATTTCATTACTTCAAACTAAGAAATTCCTTAGTTTGAAGTAATGAACACTTCAAAGTTATAAAACCTCGCTTAACTTCAAAGCAATGGTTAATTCAAATTTATTAGTTCAGGTTAACCCAATGTAGACGCTTTAATCAGTACTAACTGTTAGTTCGAATTAATGTGGTTTGAGCTTCTTTGTCCTAGGGTGCTTTCCTCTTTCTATGTATTGGGTGAGGGCCTGGCCCTTCTCAGGGGCCATGTTTGTCACACCTACCATGGCACCCCCTTCCTAAATCGAACTAGCAAGCCCTGTCCATGGACATGCTGGTTTGATTTGGGTTTCTAGTTGGGACATGGTAATTTGAATTAACTTAATTCAAATGAACCTTTATTGGTTCAGATTAATTAATTCAAAGTAAGTTAACTTGAACTAACTACTTAAGTGGAGACATAGCCTAAAGTGTTCCCATTTGAGTATGTCATGGTGACACTTCTCCAACAACAGCCTCAGTGATAACAGAAGTTGTTTTTTCTCCCTCAAGCTTCTTTTTACAGATATTCAAAAGGGTGATGTGTCGAATGGTTCGTACTCATTATTTTTCAAAACCCTTAAACCAAATTTCCAAAGCAGAGATTTTGATCCACTGATTCCTGATCCCCTTCTCCTCTTGTTCAGCAATCATTATCTTAATACAGTCTTTCGGTGTCTTTCCTGTTTAAATTAATTCAGCCTGTCTCCTTCTTGCACCTTTTTAAAAACAATTTTATATTATAGGTCAATGTAGCAATTCATAGACCTGTACTGACACTCCATGGGTTCACTGACTCACAATTAAAGTAAACCTGCCAGCCCTTAAATATTACAACAGATCTGTTGGTTGTAACCCTGTTAATGAACTATGTGTGTTACATGATTCAATTTCTGCCTTTTTTGGCTATGTTTAAACCTAAAAATGCTAGTTTTAATAAGTTAATTTAAATTAACTAATTCAAACTAGCATGTCCATACTAGAAGCCTAAGTCACCTTATCATGTCCATACAGGCATTTGCTAGGTTGGCTTAGGAGGGGTGCATTCTGGGAAGTGTGCCAACATGGCACATGAGAAGGGTCCAATCTCCCAGCCAATCCTATAAAAAGAGGAAGTGAGTCAGCCCCGTGCCCTTTGTGCCTAGCAACACAGAGAACAAGGAGGACATGGACGACAGCATCTTCATGCTATGTGCCAGGGGGTTCCTCGACACCTGCCATGCACTGCCCAGTGCTTTCTTCACCAGGAGCACACCATTTCTGGGCCCCTACAGCACAGAGGGAGACAGCACCACCACCACCACTATGTGGGCCCTGCAAGCTGCCATGCTGATGGTCCCCTCCATGCCCTGTCGCTTCTGGATATGGAAAACCAGCGGCGACTGGTGGGAACGCATATTCCTCATCATCTGGGATGATGCACAGTGGCTCCAGAATTTCTGGATGAGCAAGCAGACCCTCTTCAAGCTTGTCTGTGAGCTCATTCCAGTCCTGCAGTGAAGGGACTCCCAATTCAGACCCACCCTGACTGTGGACAAGTGAGTGGCCATCACAGTCTGGAAGGCAGCAACCCTGGAACCCTACCGTTCCATTGCCCAGCACTTTGGCATCAGCAGGGCCACCTGCTGTGGGGCCACCCTTCTGCAGGTCAGCAGGGCCATTCACTGGGTCCTGCTAGCTCACCTCATCACCCCTGCAACCTAAAGGACACCATCAATGGCCTCAATGCACTCAGCTTCCTCAACTGTGGGTGCCACACACATCCCCATCCAAGCCCTGGAACATCAGACGATGGATTACAAAAACTGCAAGGGCTACCACTCCATGGTCCTGCAGGCCCTAGTAGACCACCACAAGCTCTTCACAAACATTTACCTGGGCTGGCTGGGGAGGGTGCACAATGCCTGTGTCCTCAGGAGTTCTGCCCTGTACAGGTGCATGCAGGCGAGCACCATCCTTCCCCAACACAACATCACCCTCGGGGACATGTAGGTGCCCATCATCATTGTTTGAGACACTGCCTACCCTTTGCTCCCCTGGTTCATGAAGCCCTACACTGCCAACCTGGATGCCAGCAGGAAGCTCTTCAATCGAAGGCTCAACAAGTGCCACCAGGTTGCAGAGCTTGCCTTCGAGTGACTCAAGGCACACGGAGGGCCCTCCTGATGCTCCTGCACCTTACCGAGCATACCATCCCAGAGGTCATCAGTGCCTGCTGTGTGCTCAACAACCTTTGTGAGCTGCAGGGGGAAAGGGTTGCCTACTTCTGGGAGGCTGAAGCCAAATGCATAGCCTAGCAATTTGAGCAGTCCGATGCCATGTCAAAGATGCAGTGAGTCCAGGGTGAATGGTCAGCATCCAGGATGTGCTGAAGAACCACTGCCTCAGCGAGGAGAGCTGAGGGGTGTGTCTGCTACCAGGCACCCTCATTTTCCCCACGCACCCATGCCAGCCCCACAGGCGCCCTCACACACCTACCCTTCCCCAAACCAATAAAAACAGCAAGACAAAAGATAACAGTGACTTGGTTTTTATTTACAGGATGAACTGGTGTTTGGGAGTTTGGGGAGGTAGGGGGTTCAGGGGAAGTGGGGGGGGGGTTGGTGGTGGGAGCTGCAGGAGTTGGGGGCTTTGGGGGAGGATGGGGTTTGGGGGTCAGGAGGGTCAAAGTGGGGCACCAGTGCTAGTGACCTGGGGAGGACATGTCCTGGGCCTTCACGGAGGCACCCAAGTTCCTGGTGATGAGGGATGCCAGGGTCCAGGGCAGCGGCAGCCTCATCCCTCCTAGGATAGAGGTGCTCCTCTAGTTGCTCCAGGCTGTCTGCCTGGTACTGGAGGTTGAGGCTCTGGCACTCCAGGGTGATGAGGTCCAGGAGACACTGGAGCATCCCCCAGCCAGCCCTCTGGTGGGCATCTACCATCTCCTACCAGGCTTCCAGGCATGCCTCCAACACCTCATTAAGGCAGACGAGGTCCCCCAGGAGGTCATCACATGAGCATCCTCCTCCTCTGCCTAGTTGGGGCTGGCAGGATCCCAGCAGTAGTGCATGGCACGGGTGCCAGAGCTGCTGGAGGGAAGCAGAGAACATGGTTCCTCCCATTAGCTAGCTCACTAGTGCTGCACACAGCCTGACAGCAGCTGCTGTGCCCTGACTGTGCCCCTGCTTTACAATCCCTGACCTCTGGGGCAGGACCCCCAAGGTACATGCAGTTGTGCTTTGCTGCCTGGGTCAGGTGTGGTGCCACAGTGGTGAGCTGCATGCAACTCTGAGCCAGAGGTGTCTCCTGAGGCCATGTACCATCAGTGTCAGCTGCATGCTGTCTGCCCTTGATGCTCCCACCTATGGTCCCTCTCATCCCCTCTGCCGACAGGCCCCCATACAACTCAGGTCAGGTTCCTCCGCCGCATAGTCCCCAGCCCTCTGCCCTGTGGGGGAGCATCAACCCCCCCATCCTTGGGACCCTGCCTGTCCTTGAGCCATATCCTCCCATAGCATCTGTCCCACAGGCATGCCCAGCCCTGCCTGCAAGGAGGGAGGGAGGCAGTATTCACCAGCAGGTGCTGAGGGTGTCCAGCACAATGTCTGCTCTTGGGTCCTTCTTCCTGGGGCAGCCTCCTCCTCCTGCTCCTCTGCTGACAGTGGGCCCTTTTCAGAGGCAGGGATGAACTCTGGGCTGTCTCCAGTATCCAGGGCTGGCAGGGTGCCCTCCTGCCAGCTGGCATTGGCCAGCTTCAGCACCACATCTTCGTCCACAGAGCTCTCCTCCTGATTGCTACCCACACAGGGGAGCTTGCTGGCCTCAAGGTTGTGGGCTGGGAGTTTGGTACTCTAACCCCCTAGGAAGATGTGGAGCTCCTGGTAGTCAGCACAGCTGGTGGTGGGAGCTGCCACCGGGTGCTGCCTTCTTTCATGGGCCCTGTGGTATTGCTCTGATTTTCATCTGGACCTCTACTGTGTCCCAGTTGTGCCCCTTCTCTGCCAGAGCCTGGGAGAGAAAGGCATATATCTCTTGGTTGTGGTGGCTGCTCCACAATGGGGAGGGTATTGCCTCATCCCCCCCCGATCTCCAGGAGGGCATGGATTTTGTCCTTGGTCCAGGCTGGAGCCCTCCATCCCTGCTGGCTGCTGGTGCTGCCCTCAGCTATGCTTGGACAACTGGCTGTCCTGCCAGGGTCCATGCAGTAACATGGAAAGGGCATTGGTGAGGGCAGGCTCTTCCTGCTGCCAAGCACCCTGCAAAGAAGGTTAAGATGTCAATAGGTTGGAATTAGCAAATTATTCAAACTAACACACCTACATTGGTTTTAGTTCAAACTAATAAGTTTGAATTGGCCTTTAGTTTGAACTAACAGGTGGTACTTATTAGTTTGAACTAAAGATCCTCTTAATTCAAACTAATGAAAGCCTGATGGGGACTGGGACTTAGTTAGAATTAAGCCTCCTTAATTCAAACTAACTTGCAAGCGTAGACATAGCTTTTGTTTCTTAGGTGATTATACACTCACACACAACACACACACAAAGCTAAAGAACATTGAGGTTGCAAAGTCAAAAACTCGAAGATTAGGAAATGTCACTTTGGGTGGTAAAGTGTATGCCTCTTGGTACCATCTTTAATTGCTATCTTTTCCACAGGACCCCTGCCTCACTCACAGACCATAGAAAGAATCTGATCTGGGGATGAATGGGGTTTATGTGTTGCCTGTTGAACCCATACTTCCTTTGCTGCAGTAATTGGGAGGTATTTTGTGCGTGCAGTGGGATACTGCAGAAAGAGAAAGGATGGTTTTGTGGTTAAAGCAATTGAAGCCCTAGTGAACTGAATTCTATCCCTGCTTCTGCCACAGAGTTCTTAAGTGATTCTGTACATGTAACGGAAACCAAACTTTTCATAGGTGGTCACTAATTGTGTGTCCCTCATTTACTGTTCTTTCAATAGGCAGTATTGGTGTTACTTGTTATTATGAAGGTTCATGAATTTGACTGCAGTTGTCATGCCATTCACTCTATTGTGAAACAACCAGAGGCATGTATATTAAAATAATGTTCTTTTAGGAGGAAAAGTATTTTATTCTGACTGAGTTAATGTTTAACATTTCACCCATGTTTTGTGTGTCAACAATTCTGTTCAAAATGTAAAAGGGAATTAAAGCATCCATCTGTTGTACAAGGGACTTTATTTCCTGTACATAGCAGAATGAATGTGTGATTTTTTTCCTGATAACTTTACTGTTTCTTAACTTTGTAGTTTTAGTAGTTTATTGTTGTGTTGTTTAGTCAGAACTTTATAGGGGGTTCAGATAAGGTCTTTGCATTGATCAATGACCAAGAAGAGCTGGTTTTATTTCTTCTCAAAACATTTGAACCTGCAAATGGATGGTGCTTATATATTTAAGGTTCTGTGGACTTTTAAAACCAGAATTCGTTAGAATGAAGGAGTTTTATTCAAAACTCATAGAATGATGCCAATGACCTCAGAAAAAGTGTGTCCCTCCTTATTTGGCTAGCAAAAAGCTTCTGAGGAAGAGGAATGGGTCAAGTTGTAATCTTCACAAATTGAAGGTAAAGAAGAAACCATTGCTTCTAGTCCATGGTCTGAACTGGTGCTTCTGCCATGACTGCTGCATCTATTGACTCTTGGTCTCTTGCCCGATAAAGGGGCCAGTTGTGAGATTTACCTCTAGAGTGACCTATGGGGGTTGCATACGAATGCCTTGTTCATCCCAGCATCTTTCTTTTGCAAGATGGCTTGCTGAGGAGTCAATCTGAAGAGTGACTATGTCCCTTCAGTTACAAATAACAGAGTTGCAATTTCCTCTTCCTTTTCTAAGGCGTCAACAGTATTCCAAACTGAAAATGGTAAAATTCATCAGTTCTGTGCCCTACAAACAGAAAGGCCTTGCTCCACACTTCTTGCAAGGCAGCCTTGAAAGGTCAGTAGGCTAAGCTAGGACTGATTTTTTAGTCCTTTGTTAATCTGAATGGCCCAGGCTGATCTTCCTGAGCTCAGTGACAAAAGGGAAAAATAAGTTAAAAAAATCCATATCCCTCAACTCTATCAGACAGCCCAGGATCTTCAACAATTCTTTTAGCTGGTAGTCCTTGCACTATGTGTTCTGGAAGATCTGTGACCTCACTGAGTTTGGTTCACTCCTTTTAATTATACCCTTTTCCAGCTGCAGCAGAGATCATATGTGCACTGGTTTGGAACAGCTTTTGCTCCATAGACCTCAATAAACTCTTCATGACTGGGGTGGGGTGCATTCTCATCACAAGTCCTGTGCATCTCTTCTCTACTTTATGACAACTAAAAGGTGGGAGCATGGTGATATACAACATTTAATATTTGACATACACAGTCAAGCAATCTGCAGCCAGCCAGTCCATCAGTTAAGCTGCTGAACTCAGAAACCCTCTGACTTATCTTTACACTCACGTACCAGTTACCTATAGTAGCCATCTTGTGTAAGTAAACCTTTCTTTGGTTTTGTTTTCTATTTTCAGTTTTTATTAATTGATGCTACTTTAGCATTCTTGCACTTAAAAAAAAAATGTCCACTTTGTGACTAGTAGTGAACCTGTGGGTTGTGTATGCAGGGTGTGGATGTGGGTGTGAATGTGGGTGGAACTCACCAAAAGTATTTGACAGCAGTACATAGAGAAGAGTTTCTCAAATACCAAAAGAAACAAATTAAACACCGCAACATCTGCAAGATGATACATACATATATATATACATATTTTATGAATTGGGAGATACTTTTAAGCTTGAAAAATCATTTTATTCTTACCCATGTTTTTATTTTGAACTTTAAATGCAATAAGATTTGTAATCTCCTGTAGCATTTTAAAGTTTCATGTCACCCAGCTAGGATGGAATTAGAGATCAACAGACTTCTTTAATGGACATCAAAGCTGTAGTCTCAGTGTTAGCTTCAATTTGGGAGTAATTTGACATAACCCGTATCTGTAACATGGTTAGAATATAAATATATCACTTGTTGTTGACATCAATAATGCCCTGTTACTTTGAGTCTTATTTTGGTCTGTCTTCTTTTGACACAAACAATGAATACATGTAAGGTAATTGATATAGCTACTCTATCATGACAGCATTATCTGGAGATGTCAAGCACACCCATTTGCCACAAGATGACAAAGAGGACACTCCACAACCACGGGGGCTGTGAGAGCTCATGAAGCTCCAACATCCTGAGACAACAAATGCAGGGGTTAAAGTGGTCTGAAACAGCCCTGAACACCATTCTAGGGCCCACTATTTTTAGTGGCTAAGCATTCTGGGACCCTTAAAATAGAAAATGCTGCCAGAATACTGCATTCCAGGACTCACCATTCAAAAATAGCAGGACCCAGAATGCAGCATTCCAGCACCATTTTCTATTTTTAGGGGCCCGAACACTGCACCCCTAAAAATAGCAGGCCCCAGAATGGCATTCCCCTGCATTCCTGCAGGCAAGGGAGGGAGCTGTAGTGCAGTATTGACTCAAAATATGCACCTGAACCACTTCTTGACACTGTTCCTTAGAAAGATCATGTCCTGTTTATTGTTGAAGGGCCTCAACTATTATGGAAAAGGAGTTTATTGCCACTAGCTGGTGTTGTTGATGTGACTTTGAGATGAAATTATGAAGTAAGTTGTCTGGATAGTGTTTAAATTACTACCTTCATGCCTGATCACCTGGGCAGCAATGTCTAGTGATGTCTCTGCTCCCACAGGCTTCCCTCTGTGCTGAGTAAAATGATAATATCAAGTTCCTGGCCCATGCAGGTTCCATGGGATTCTTAAACATTGTTAATTCTGACTGCATCAGTAAATATACAAACTGTGGTCATAAATGTTATTGCTGTCAAGAGGTGGTCAATAATATCCTGAAGACATCTACAGGATTATTTTCTTTTGTTACTTTATTTTCCTCCAATTAATGTTTTTAGTTATGCTCAAACCAGCTCACAGAAGCAAGCAACATCATGTACCTCTATGTGTTGCTGCAAAATAATAGTGCTCTTGTAGCTCTGGCATATGAAAAACTATTTGCCTTTTCTAGAGAAAGTGTAATTCTAATACTGATAATATTTTCTTTAACATAGGAATAATTGGAGAAGGATGGTCCTGTGCTTAAGACATTGGACTAGAACTCAGGAGAGGTGAATTCAGACACTGACTTTTCCATGGACTGCCTTTATGACTTTGACCAAGTCTTTTAATGCCTGATCAAAATTCATGGAAATCACTGGAACAACTTCTCTAGGCTCTGAAGAAAGTTCTATGTCCCTTTGCTTTAGTTACCTATCAGTAAAATACTTTTTTGCTTTGTCACATCTATTTAGATAGTAATCACATTAGGGCAAACACTGTCTCTTATTGTGTGTTTGTAAAGAGCCTAGAACAATGGAATCCTGACTTCAGATGTGGCCTATAGGTGTTACTCTACCATTGTAATAGAAACGAAAACCAAAAGTAATTCAAAATAATACATGGATGTACAACAATTCTTCATCTTCGTACCCACTAGGAAAGAGAAGAATTAAAGTAAAAAGTAATCTGGATTTTTAAATTTTATTCAATTTTAATATCCTAAGATATATTTTCAGTAAAGGGAAGGACATCTGAGGTAAATAGGATGAAATTCAATTAAGACAAATGCAAAGAACACTTAAGAAAGAAGCACAAAATGGGCAGTGAATGCCTAGGAAGGAGTACTGCAGAAAGGGATATGGGTGTCATAGTGGACCACAAGCTAAATGTGAGTCAACGATGTAAAAGTGTTGGGGGGGGGGGCAAACACCTTTTTGGGATGTATTAACAGAAGTATTGTATTATGTTCTGGGAGGTATTAACAGAAGCATTGTATTGTAACAGGAGTGTTGTAAGTAATTCTTTCTCAATACTCTGCACTGATCAGGACTCATCTGGAGTATTATGTCCAGTTCTGTGGTCCTCATTTCAGGAAAGTTGTCTACAAACTGGACAAAGTGCAGAGAAGAGCAACAAGAATGATTAAAGGTCTGGAACACTTGACTTATGAGGAAAGATTGGAAGAACGGCAGTTGTCTAATCTGGAAAAGAGGAGACTGAGTGGGGGCATGATAACAGTTTTTAAGTACCTAAAATGTTGTTATGAGGAAGAGGGAGAAAAATCATTCTCCTTAACTAGAGATGATAAAACAAGAAGCAATGGGCTTAAATTGCAGCAAGGGAGGTTTAGGTTAGACATTGATAAAAGATTCCTAAGTGTTAGGGTGATTAACCACTGGAATAAGTTGCACAAAGAGATTGTGGAATCTCATCATTGGAAATTTTTAAGAGCAGGTTAGACAAACACCTATCAGGGATGGTTTATGTGGTACATGGTCCTGCCATGAATGCAGGGGATTGGACTCAATGACTTCTCATGGTTCCTTCTAGTTTCTGTGATTATATCTATTTGTTTAGATTATACTCTTTTAAAAATTGAGTTTGACCCTTTAATAGGGTGTCTCCCTAGTATACAATCTATTTTGCAGATGATAGAATTTTTGTTTAAATTAAATGATTGAATCACATTTTTAATTTTTTTCTTAAATAGAGCTCAAATTTGTGCAGAATCTTCATAGCTGACCAAAACATAATTATATAGAACAAATATTATGTTAGACCCCAGTGCTGCAAGTGAGATGGAATGAATGAACTACTTTTAATTGCAGATTGGAGTTATACTCATAGAAGTAGCATTGCAATGAGAATACATTTTTTATACTTAAAATTATATTTTGGTTTGTCACTGAAAGCAAGAAAGAAGGACAATTGTCATTGATGAAAATGATCTGTGGATTGATTAACTTGCTGCATTTTTTGTATTCCAGACTTTACATTATAGATTTTAATTATGATCTTATAAAAGTAAGTTTTACCTTTCAAGTACATAACAATACCTATTTCTTTCTTTAATTAATTATTCAAGTTTTACATTGACTCATATTTTACTTTTAAACTTCACAAAACAGAAACTACCCATTGGTAATGTACTAGTTAAAATAACTTCTGTGTATGATAAAACACTTAAATAAAATATCAACATTTTTAAAAAAAATTCTTTATGCTATGACCATACACTTCATACAAGCAAAAAGATCACATGAAGGTTGAATTGCAGGCCTCATTCAAAATAAATATAAGTATTTTAAAACAACTTCAAATGATAGCATTTCTGATTGACTGTACAGATTCTGAAAGTGTAAATTAATTTCAGTAAATATCTTTACTAAAGCAATCTAAATTGCCAGTGCAGAGTGATCCAAGTTTTTTTGCTTTAAATAATTTATCTATCCATAGAGCTAACATAAAATGTGGAGGAGCAATTAGTATGATAGGTTTGTTGTTGTCAAGGCTCTCGCTGTGGCTATGTCTGATATACTCACAGAAGACATGCTGATCTGTATAACATCAAGTCAACTTGTGATTGGCAAAAGGTTGGTCCAGATCTATAGTAACATTGGTCATTCATTTGGGGTATGTCTGTACTGATGGCAGCAAAATTGTTGCCATCAGATTGATTTTTCTGGATTGACTGAGTAGTCAGTTAAGACATATTCAGTCGATCTGGAAATTAACTTGATAAAACCACCCTACAAGTAGCATAGTGTTGCACTGATGGGAACACATTTCCTGTTGGCACAGCGCAGTCAAGACAGTGTTCTAAAGGGGAGCTAGGAATTTGACAGAAGTTACGCAAGCTAATCTGTGTAGTTTATGTAACTCCTGTTGAATGCTGCCAAATTCTGCCATCAGTGTAGACTGGTCCTAGTATGGCTTGGTTAATACCTCAAAAAACACTCCTTACATACTTTTTTTAAATAAGAAATGGAATTTGCTTGCTTTGAATTAGCACCATTTTGTCCGTGATTTCTGTAGACATCGTACTCAACATATTTATTGACAGAGATGTTTCTGGAAGTGAGTTTTAGGTTTATATTAGGGAATATGAATTCTGAACCCGGAAAAGTAAGTGTTTGTTCTGATAATTACAAACATCCATATAAAATAACTAAAGAACATAACATGAGTAGAGCTAGTAAAACAAAACAACATTTTAAAAAGAGAGTACTTTGTTTTCTGAATACTTTTCAAAATGTTTTATTGTTTTTTTCATAATTTCAGTATTTTGAGAAATGTTCAATAACTTTACATGAAATCAAAGACAATCATAAATGATGGAAATTGTAGTCAACATTCTCAAAATGTTTTGCAGGGATCAATACTGGAATTTTTTAATTACAAAATCATAATTTTTAATATTTCAGCCAGCTTTACACATGAGGTATCAGGAAGAAACAACATATCTTGAATTCCAAATTTCAAATAAAGAATGCATAAAATGAGTTACTTGTGAACAGTCCACAAAGTTTTCAGCGCAGAGGAAAATCTCAGGTTACCCACTTACACTGAATGTGGCAACCTATCATAGTTTTTGCTATCAATACTGTTTCTGGAGATAATCTCTTTTACTATGCCAGGAAGTGACAATATTATTAGTTAATAATAAAGTATAACTTCCTGAAATACTGTCTTTAAACATAAGACTTATGTTTACTTACTTTGGTAGATTATCACTTGCAGGTCAGTAGTGTCTTTTTATTTTATGCTATATCTGATGCTATAAGCTGATGTTATAACGCTTAAATTAATAAATATTAGGGCATAAGGGACATTTATGATCAATACTGGAACAAACTGTTGCGTGACATAGGTCATAGAATTTGCCTCAGTTTCTGGAATGAAACTTACTTGAGAATGTGTAATTGAACTACAAAAGATCATGATGAAAGAATGACAGAGAATTCAGTGAATTAATCCACAATTCAATATATGCATATGCATTTGAGTACTGGAAATACATGATCATGATGTTTGTTTTCTTGTCTCAGATAGAGTTCCATGACATTCATTATAAAGAAGAATTATTTTAATTGCTTGAGAATTCCAGATTACAGCTTTCCTTTCTCAATATTTATGGGAGGAAATAGTAAGTGTGCAGAGACATGATGAAAACTTGTCCATTCTGTGTATAAACAATATCTGGAGAGTGAAAGAACTTTTGGGAAAGATGTAGTTTGCCAGCACAAAATTTCCATACCCAGAGGAGCAGCAGAACAACAAAAGGAGAAAGAAGAAATGGACTGATAATTCCTGAAAGTAGTAATGATATTTACTTGCAGTTATGCTACTGGCCCACTAGATAACTCCGAGGTGTACTGAACATTCCAGAAATTGCATGACCTCCATCAGGGAAGTGAAATAAAGATGGTATGAAACTGAAAGGTATTTATTGAGGAAAATGTTGTGTTACTTGTATTAGTTTTCTCTCATAAATGCCCAAAACTGAGGGAGAACTGTTTAGTATATTATGAAAAAGTACTACACAGCTGATCACCATTTACAGACTGAAAATAGTTATCAGTATTGAGAGTTCATGTGGACATGAATGGAAGCAAGAAAACCCCATGATCTCAGAAACATAATTCAGACTAACTCAGGAGAAAATAATTTGCACTTTCAATAACCACTAGCCTTCAGGAAAAGCAGTGGACATTAGTTATGGTTGTTTGATTCTGAATTATAAAACTGGAAAAAAAATGAAATGGCACTACTATGTATTTTTCTCTTATATATTATTGTGGTGGGAAAGTACATTTGTTAAATCTTATATGCAGGTATCTTGTGTCCTGTTAATAAGCATGTTTCACCGATAGGCAGGAAGAGTTTGATTATCGCCATATTGGAACTGGGAAGGAATTTTTTTTCCCAAGGCAGATTGGCAAAAGCTTTGTGAGTTTTTCACCTTCCTCACTAGCATGAGAAATGACTACATTGCTGGTGGATTCTTTGTACCTTAAAGTCTTAAATAAGGATTAAACACTTTAATAACTTAGTCATAGCTTACTAGTTTATGCAGGAGTGGGTGGGTGAGGTTCTGTGCCCTGCACTGTGCAGGAGATCAGACTAGATGATCCTGTTGGTTCCTTTTCACCTTAGAGTCTATGAATCTGAGAACTCAGAGAACTAAGAACACTTAAATAGATTCTCCATTGAACTACAGAAAGATGAATTTAATTGAGAAAGATCCATAACATATCTCAAAAGCTGGATCTGAATATTTCTACTAATTAAGCCTGGGACTCATGGAAAAAGAACTCTGTGTATCACAGGCCTGTGAACCATTGGCTAAAATCAGAAATTTTTCTGTTTCATAACTTCACCTACTTTTATTGCCACATTTGGAAATTGTTATCACAGCTTTTAGTAAGTCCATGTTTATGACCTTCCTTTTTTCAGGAAAAGTCACTGCGAAGACTGAGGCAAGAAATGTGGTTGTTTCTGGAGTCCTTGGACTTCCTTGACCATGGTAAAGACCATTATAAGCCTGGATAGATAGTAGAAGCTGCACTGGCATGCTTGTGAGTTAGTTTTTCTTGGAAAAGGAGAAAGTTAATGTCCATCCAGATTTTTTTTTTTTTTTTTTTTTTAGATTCATCAACAGCCTTTGATGGCACTCATTATGAGCTTTTCCTCTCTGAGCTGTGAATCTCACAAGGAACAGATGGTGCTCTTCTTGTGTGGCTTCATTCCTTTCTTTTCAGGGGCTATGGAAAGTAACAATATGAAGATGCTGCTGCATTCAAAAAGTCTCTCTTAAATGGAATATCATAAATTTCTCTAGTTACTGATGATTCTTTTAAAGATTGTTAAATTATTGACTGATTTAGATTATATGCTTTTTAAGAAGGAGATTCTCTGTCTGCCTGTCTGCCACTGTGTGTCTCTCTGGCTGTGTTCAGACGAGGGTTCTATTTCAAAACAGCAGCCATTGTTTTGAAATAAAATTTCTTATGTCCACATAATGTTCTGTTATTTCGAAACAACGGGACCCATTCTTTCAAAATAATGGTAATTATTTTGAAACAGTAAAACCTCGCTTGAAATTGAAATAGCTGTTGTTTCGAAATGGCTGTTTCGAAACAACGCATTCAGACACGTTGTTTCGAAACAACACCATTGTTTCAAAACATGTCCGAACGGCCTTATTTTGAAATAACCATTTCAAAATAACAGCCGTTTTGATAGCAGGCTTTCTCTTAATTCAAATTAACATTTTCTTAATTTGAATTAACTTATTTCAAAATAAGGACTTTATTTCAAAATAACTCATTTTGAAATAACTTATTTTGAAATAACAGTTTATGTGTGAACATAGCCTCTCTGTCTTGGACAACACAAACACAATTTTTGCAGTTAACAATTACTAATAAAGGACCTTTTTTTCCTTCAGCAATACAAAAGGATGGAGGTAATGTGCAAAACATGATGAACTTCAATGACAAAATTAAAGTTCAAAATTTTGTTTAGCTACACTTTAGTTGGTTTTGTCATACATAGCTTTGTGTTCTTCAAATTCTAATTTAGGTTTCTCATTTCTTTGAGTTCTGTATGTTCAAAGCAAAACCTAAAATGAAGTAAGTTTCATTAAGATCTATTCATTATTTACACATAAAGGTTTGTGAAGAGTTTCCTAGGGAGGTTTCCTCAATGTTTGAATCTTTACAACTGTTTGGTTTGCTGTTAGTGTGAACTTTTCCCTTGACTTATACTTCCTTGCATTTATTTCCTCCTATTTATAAGTTCCCCCATCTTCAAAGCATCTGATGAAGTGGGATTTTCTTCCATGAAAGCTCACACAATAAATAAATTTGTTAGTCTTTAAGTGCCACAGGACTCTTTGATTGTTTTACTGAACTAGGCAAACATGGCTGCCCCTTTGGAACTAGGGAGGTGGTAGAATCTCCATCTTTGGAAACTTTTGAGACTGCGTTGGGTAAAACCCGGACTGGGAAGTTTTATTGGGAGTAGTCCTGCTTTTAGCAGGGGGTTGGACTAGATGACCTCATGAGGTTGCTTCAAGCTCTAATATTCTATGATTCAGTGATTTTAAGGCACTGCTCTGTGGCCAGCTATTACAAATTTTGTTATAAGACAAACCATGAAACTCAGTTTTGAAAAATTAATGCCCACCTACAGAAGGAAAATAAATTGCTTTGAAGTTTAGGTAATAAGTTAGTAGGCCCCAAATATATTTTCTTTGAACTGCAACTGATTTTATTTGTATGTTTAAACCTCAAAAATAAGGGCCTTATTGAGATCTGTTATACAAATTTTAGCATAGAGTAATTCTGTAGGCTTTGGTGTTGTTATTCATGCTTTACACTACTGTGAGTGAGATCAGAATCAAAGCATAGAATATCAAATATCTTCAGCTCTAGGAAATGGGCTGTCTATAATTTATGCATGAGATTAATGGGTGGGTGGGTCCTTAATTTTTCATGTTTGTTTCAGTGGCATAATATGTTCTGAGGACTGGGTGGGCCTTGAAAATCATAAAAGTGTTCTGTGTAATTTATGGACAGTCCCTAGTCTACCAATCACAGAGATAATAACCATTCTCTTAAGATAATTATGGTCTTTAGACAGGTCATGATATGTCACAAGGCAACGTCTAGGGAAACGTTATCCTTTACACAAATTACTCTTATTCCTTTGCATAGGGATTACTGATGACATTTTAACAGTTGAAAGTGAGATTTAGTATTATTCCCCTACATAAAAATATGCAAAACATGATAATACTTTTCAACAGCATTGTAAGTGAGAAGCAATGAAAAAAGAGGGATAATGCATTTCAGCACTAATGTAACATGAATATGAAATTATATAATATTAGCAGCCATGTATTAGCAGCCATTGTACTCTTGTACTTGTTACTAGAACTTTGTGTAGCTGTAATATTAAAGGTGAGAATTTCTAAACCTCATCTAATTGGCTATTTGCATTGCACAATAATTGTAATTGTGTGCAGAAGTTAGGAATGAAAATTGCATACACAGGTATTATACACTGCCTTTGCTATTTGAACATTTGATAATATTACTTTATATTTATAAATTCAGATTCTCAGCTGGTGTAAATTGCTATAGCTTCACCGATTTTAGTACAGCTATCACAATTTGCACCAGTTGAGGTTCTGGTCCAGGATATATATATCCTGATCCAAAATCAATTAAAGTCAGTAAAAGGATTCCCATTTATTTCATTGGGCTTTGAATCACTCACAGAAAGGATACATGATTCATTATACTAAGATACAAAAGAAAACAAGCTGCTCTTTCTGCTTCTTCTCATGTCCTGGAAAACAGAAACCTTTTATTTATATTTTAATGTCTCCAGATAAAAGGTTCTCTACAGCTGAAAATATTATTATTATAATAAACATTGTCTAATTTAAGTATTTGGAGTCTTTCATGCTTTTACTGAGCTATGTGTAAATTCCATATACTTTGTCATTTACAAGCTGTGCTATGAAAATTAAAGGCTTAGAACAGCAATTTTTCATTAGCCTAAGTGTTTTTATATGAATATCTTGCTAGTAGAGTTTAGCTTAATAATAGAGATTAGAAATGGAAAACCTGTTAAGCCATTTTGTCTATCCATTCAAAGTAAAAGTTGAAAGAGGTTCCCTGACATGTATTGGTTTCATATTAGTATATGGGTTTACTGAGAGGTGATTACTATATTTAGGGTATTATACAACTATAGCTCCCAATCACTATTTAAAAATCATTATGAAGATATGGATATACTTTAGAATCTATGTTGCTCAATATATCCCCAACCATTTTTGAGTTATACAGTTTATGGTGCTATCTTTCACAGAATACCTAATTAAAGAAAAGCCTGCTCTATTCAAAAGGCAGCAAAGAACACTCAAAAAGTCATGGATTTATAGAGCTGCATAGACATGAAAAGGTGTTCACTGTTTCCTACAGCTAAACAAACTACATACTATATTCAGTATGCACCCTGTCTACTGGGCTGCAGGTCATTAAGGAATTTCCAGTGTGAGTCAGTAATTAATATTGTTATACTTGACCTCACTGCAGGTGTGTTACTTCCCAAAAATAACATTTGAGGCACAACCCAGGGCCCAACATCCTTCCACCCAAAACACACATGTCCACCATGCCACACACCTTCCTGACCACACACTTCCACCAACTCTCTGTGCCAGCCTGCAACTGATCCAGCTTGCCTCTGCCAGCCCTGGGTCTTGGCCCTGGGCCTACTCCTGCCACAGTTGCTGGCCCTAGGCCAGTTCCTGCCCCTGCCGGCCCCTAGTGCTGGCCCCAGGCTGGCTCCTTCTCCTACTGGCACCCAGCAACTGCCCTGCTTCTTGGGCTAGGGCCAGTGGCTGCCACTGCTGGTCCAAGGTCCCTGCCCCCAGTGCCACAAGCCACCACCACTGGCCCTGACTGAGGTCCCAAGACCACATTTTCCGCAGTGTGATTTGTGAATTCACCTTGGGAAATAAGTAGAGATGAGTGGTCATGATATGAAAGCTGAAAAGAACTATTGGGTCATTCTCCTGCCAGGGTAAGACTGCCCATTATAGTATAGTCCCTTACTGCTTTGCCCTGTGCACATTCAAATGACTTGAAGGTAGGCATACCATTAAATCTCCTTTAAACTGTTCCATAGTCTATTCATCCTAAATATTATTTTGGTATTTTGGTGGTCTTGGTGTATGAGTCTAGCGTTCATTACAGGAGGAGATGAGCTCCATTCTAATACCTGGCATTGATAGCACTGATGGCAGAATAATGGCCCCTGTTAATTTCCAACCTTGCTCATTAAAAAGGTTAAGAAGCAAGTTGGGCCCAATCTATGAGTACTTGCATGGAATAAAAAGAACTGATAGCAAAACCATCATTAATCTAGCATTCAAAAGTATAACAGGATCCAGTGACTGACTAGAAGTGAAAACTAGAAAAATTCTTACTAGAAATAGGGCATATGTTTTTAACAGTGATGGCAATTATTATCGGAACTATTTGTCTAAGGATGTCGTGAATTCTCCATTCTTGACCTCTTTAAATCAAGATTGTATGACTTTTCTAACCAATATGCTCCAATACAAAAAGTTGCAGGCTTGGTACAGAGAAGTTTGAAACTATATGTTTTGTATCACATAGGAGGTCAAACTTGGTGATCATGATCTATAATTTGCATTATTTTTTACACAGCCTTTACCAGGGAAATAGTCTCTCAGAATTAGACATAATTTTGGCAGCTGAATCTTCCAGGAGTCCCGTGATCTTTTCTGTGCTCCAGTAGGTGGCAGAGCTTAGCAATAGTGACTTTCCATTTAAAAACCTGTTTAGTTCTGTTAAAAAGCACTATAATGAAATTTCTTTTATTCACTGTTAATAAAACACCAACATAGTAATGACTTGGTATAATCTATTTACATGATAATTTCATTTAAATTATCTGTCTAGCCTTTCCCACATGTTCATTACTTAGTACTCATGCTAGCAAAAGAAGGGACAGGTATTTTAGAGATGTCGGATGTGGGAGAATAAGTACCATTGACAATTAACAAACTTGTTGCTTAGCTTTAAACTCTCTATATAAGTATGACATAAGGAACTTGTTTCTACCACCTAGGGCTATAGGGAGATGTGACATTCAAAACTGATTGTTCCTTTGTTAAAATCTGCTTAAGCAATTTTAAATTGCAAACACAATGTGAGTGAGCATTATTTTTCTATTAAGTTTCTTGTAACAAAAGTCCCTCCAAAGCCTGGCTACTTTGATCTTGTGCTTTTGACAGGCAGCTTTGGTTTTCCTCTAGACTAACATTATGTTGCAATGTGTCACTGCTGGTTATGTCAATCATGCTGCTCCATAGTAAAGAATATAAGAGAAGAGCAGAAAATGATAGTTTAAATATTTAGTCAATTTAAAACATATCCCATTTGCTATAGGGCTAAAATACATGTTATAGTGATACACAAAATGGATGGGTAAGGCCCAAAGTCCATAACCATGATGGATATCCAAACTCAAATCACATGCATAGGCCTTTTGGTGGCAGTTATGGTGACCCGAAGATATTATAATCACTTTTATAAAGGAATTATCCCTTTGCAGGTCAGTTTTGAAATTAGAATGGGACAATGTTTAAGAAAGTAAAAAGTTTTCAGTAACACAGATTGGACAGAGGTAACAAAGAGGATAGGAAGAAATAAATAGGTGTCTCTCACAATGAATAAATAATATATGTAGTGGTTCAGTCTAATTGCAGGGATACCAATAATTATACTGAATACTATTAGCAGGAGCAGGCATGATGTGATGGCTTGGGAGTGGAACATACAAATGATATAGGTCAGGCAAGCTTTTTAAAGCTTCCTTTCATGAAAACAAGATAAATTGCTTGCCCATCTCTTTTTAGAACCGGTGAACTTCTATAAGCGGCAACCAACACCTAATGTTGGCACTTGTGATGTATATTACATCGAGTTGCTGTGAAGCACTGTGAAGTAACAGTAAACTTTTGAATGGTCCCTGTGGTATATTTTCATGCTTTGGGTGAATGAAATACATACAGTGGCTGTTGCAGTACATCAGTGGAATTAGTTTCTAGGGATTAGCATAATACCGTTCTATGAATCGCCCTTTCCATTTTTATGTTTCTGTGAAGCTGTTTGTTTATAGAAAATCCTATCAATCACCTGGGTTCATTAAAGGACTGCCTAAGCAGCATAGTTCTGTATAATATTTTAGCATCATTTTAAAACTGAGCATGGAAAACTGGGGCCTGTGCAATTTTTTATTCAGTATAACACTCTCCGTTGAGAGGTAGACTAGATTTACATCAAGGCTGATTATGCCAAAATATGATCAAGCTGCTATAAAAGTGTGTAAAAATATCTACGCTTCTCATTAAAAAGGATCATTTTGATACAGAAAAGTTGTTTGATATGTGATAGCAAGGAAAACGTTTCACCAGTGCTATTCCAGTGTAATGATAGTCAAGCATTGCCTAACAACCTACTTCAATACAAAGTTTTGCGAAAGCAGTTTGTTGGAGAAACTGACTTTCATGACTCTAACAAATAACACCAGGCTGTTTCCATTGAAGCCAGGTATATGAAAGGATGTGAACACTTCCCCACAGGTAGTAGAAATGTGATTACAAGAATGTGAGTTTGTGACCTGAATAACCCTGAAATTCTAGACGCTTGCTAAATTATTCAGTGACTCATATTCAGAAGTAGTATGGTGATGGGGTTCATTCTCTGAAAGCTAAAAGGTCCTGTGAAAGCTCTTAGCACATAGTTAATTTTTTCAACACTTAATTCAGAGTGTGAAAAAAATCATTGAGTTCTTGAGGGAAATGTGACAAATGCCTGTGAGTGTACAAATGTATGAATGCATCAACGGCATCAATGCTGGAACTCCCATACACTTCAGAGAGCCAGGATTTCACCATAAGTGGATGAATAATAGCTCAAGCTGTACCCTTATTTTCTACTCTTCCATAGATTATAGTAGCTAACAAGTGTTAAAATTCAGAGAAATGATTTGGACTGGCTCTCTTCCACCTGTAGCCTGTTTCCACAAATTTTCTTCATTTACTTTTTTATATTGACTTATGTTTCAAATTTTTATGGCTGGTTGTGTCATTTCAGCTTGATCTATGCACCTTACAAGGCAAGGCACTAAATACCCATGGCATATTTTGAGTATTCAGTATTTTTGGGCTTTGCAGAAGTATATTGCATTAGTATTTAATCATGTCAACAGTCCTTAATAAAATTTCATAGGCAAAGAAAAGATTCAAGGATTCCTCAGACTAATTCAAGCAAGGACTCCCATGGCATTTAAAGACTAACAAAAGCTCATGCAGTAAATATATTTTTTTAGTCTTTAAGTGTCACAGGACTTGTTTTGCTGAATTAGACTAACACTACTACACCTTTGAATCAGATAAAAACATTTCTCTAACATGACTTTCCTGCATACAATGAGACCTAGATGAAACTAGTTCTAAAGAATGTGGGCTGAAAGTACATAAATCTGAGACTGGGAAGAGGCAGCTAGGCCTTGTATAAATTCAACTATTTTCCTTTTCTCTTGCTCTTATTAGGGTATATGTGAGTGAAGATTTATATCAGCCTCAGTAGGTGGAAAATCATTAGGGTTAAACATTGCTCACTGATAATGTTTCTTGTTTCATTCATGCTGGTATATATATTTTAAAATTACTTGTATATGATGTTTAATGAAGGAGCCTAGAGATGATGTCCATCCTGTAGTACAGGGATTTTTTTCCTCAATTCCATATAACCATTAGATGGCAGTAACCACTACCTTTACAAAACAGAGGTGTCCAAAACATAGTGGTGATTTACCAAATACGGCAAACCTGCCTATTACATTTCTCTGTTGAACATAATAGACCAGATACATAGGAAACAAGTGGGATTCTCAAGTAGTATGGTGGCCTGGAGAGAACAGTATCACCTTTAAACATGAAGTGGCCTTCTGTACATTCTGTGGGCTTACGGTCCTAAGGCAACTTTTGAATGAATTGTGTTTAAAAGAAGACTCATACATAAGCATATTCACAATATTTAGTTTTCCTAATTCTTGAGTATCCTGTCCCCATTTTTCACTCTTTTATTATTTATGTTTTGGGTCGATGTAGCAATTAGAGGAGAGATCTTCTTTTGAAAAAGAGACTTTCTGTCCAAAAGAGTTTGCAGTCTAAATGGCAGTGTTGTCCAGTGGACTATATCATCAGTTTGTTTCTCACTTTTTTCCATCCATAAAATGCAGATAACAAGATGTATGACCCTGTGTAAAGTATTTTGAGCTGAAAGATGCCTACATAGTATACTGTGTATCCCTGCAACTATATATTCAGACAAATAATGATAAATGATCTGAAAAACAAGAAGACTCCAGTTAAATTGTTTTATTAATAGGCCTTAAGAATGTCTCTTGTTAGACTGCAAAGGTTTGATAATGTTTAAGGAGAAAGTGTCATAGCAGAATGACACCTCAGTGTTTGAATCTTTACAACTGTTTTGATTTGCTGTTACAGTGTGACCATCTCTCTTGACTTATACTTCCCTGCATTTATTTCCTCCCATTCTGTAAGTTCCCCTGTCTTCAAAGCATCTGACAAAGTGGGATTTTTTCCCACAAAAGCTCATGCAATATACACATTTGTTAGTCTTTAAGTGCCACAGGACCCCGTTGTTTGCTATTCTAAAAACACTGTTAACTGTGAGTCTGTACTAAGCAGATACAGAATGAATATGAGCCATTAATAACAACTATAGCTTTTTCCTTCCAGCAGGAAATAAAGAGGAACACAAAACACCTCCAGAAATACTGTTGGAATAAAAAATCTTGTTCTTACATCTGCAATGGAACTGCCTTCAAAGCACATTTCATATACAGTAGCTTCCTACCTTCCTTTGCTTCACACACAAAAACTAAAAAGTTTGTGATGATAAAGTCAAGGCTGTGAGCACTGATAATCCCCAATACCATGGTTTTGGTGTTTTTAAAAACTGAAGATAGAAGTCATGGGAACTATAGTAAAGGGTTAAACTGTGTGGAAATATTGCCCTCTACTGGGTCTAAGTTATATACAGTCATGCTGACAGTCCTTTTTGTTGGGTCAAATACCTAGTGGCCATATTGATGTAGGTGTGAATAATAAACTGAGTGGTTGTTTTGTGCTGTGTTTTGGTTTTTGTGTGAATTTTTGTACGTTTTTGAGGGGTTAAGCAATAAATATAGGGGAAAGGAGAGTAAAACAAATGTTCTAGAAACCCAAATTACCCATTTGATTCGTTTATAACAGAAGATGACAAATGGGAGACAAGTCTTTTTAAATTAATTATAGGAAATGCTTTCTTATGCTGACTTTTTTTTTGTGATGATGCAGACTCATTCCTGCTTTAGTATTCATTGCACATGGTTATTGTAGTAGAACTATAAAGATTGACTGGTGATTCTGAGTTCTTCTTCCCATCTCATTGATTGCAAAGAAAAGTTCAAATGACTATTATACTGCCAAAAAATCTTTATTGTTGACTATAATTTGCTAGCACAATAAACCATAAATACAGCAATCTTGACAATCCTGGGCAAGTATCGAAGGCTATTGAATGTGAGAGAGGGATTAAGTACGAAAATACCCTGCATTTTTAATTGGAGAAGACACTCTTTGTGAAATGAGGCTTCTCAAGTGAGATGAATGTCTGCAAAGTGAGACAGCTGTACTTTCAAAATGATCCATTGTCCCAGATCACAGAAAGATAGACAAGGGGAATGGTTTAACTACACCTCAACTTTATTAATGCCTAAGAGACAATTCATACAGTGAAGATCATGATTCTTTCCTTCATCATTTCCACCAGATGGAGGGATGTCATCAGTCCTTTCCCTCTCCACACCTAGTTTTCAGTCCTTTGGTAGGACTGCCAATCCATTCTCTTATACAAGAGTAAGGGGCTGGGACAAGGGCTATGTCTACACCTAAAAGCTTTGTTCGGACTTGCTTAAACTAACTTTTTAGTTTGAACTAAAAAAGTGCAGCTAGTTCAACCCAAAAGTTAGTTTGAATTAAAAGAACATGGTTAGTTCAAGCTAACCACTAGTTTGAATTTATTTAATTCAAACTAGCATGACTACATCATGCTACTTCAAACTAAAGTTCAAAATAAGTTTGAACTAAGCAGTTAGTTCAAACTTACCATTCAAACTAACTAGTTTGAACTAACTAGATGGAACTAGTTTTTTTTAGTTTGAACTAGGCAAAGCCTAGTGGAGACAGGGATCAAATTAGTCTAGATTAAGCCTCCTTAATTCAGACTAATTTGCTAGTGTAGACGTAGCCAAAGGGGTTGTCGCTCTGCTGGAAGTTTCATGTTTCCCAGGTTCTGTAGGGAATGCCTTAAATCCAGTTCCAGTTTTGGTCTATTAGGGAGGAAAGGAGCCCTTATGGAAGTAGTTCCTGCACTGGACACCTGTCAGAAGGAGGCAACAGCAGTTAGCTTTGCTGCCCCTCCTTGAGTTACCATCCCAACAGCTGCAAAAGTATATTCTTAAACCTGAATGATTGACATATCTCTGGCCTTGTCAGTCCATGACAATCTAGTAGTTCTCCACCATACTTTCCACAGCAGAATTTTGACAAGTGTAGGGTCATCCCTGGAAAATATCCTGGATCTTCCCACATCTCTCTGGCTATGTCTACACTATCAGATTAGTCCAGAATAAGCAAGATTAGTCCAGACTAATTTAAACCCTGTCTACACTAGCCTTTGGCTAGTTCAAACTAAAAAAAAAGAAAAATCTGCTTAGTCCAAACCCATTTGCGTTTTTAATTTGAACTAGCCCAAGGAGACTTGCTAGTTCAAACTAAATAAGTTTGAACTAGTGGTTAGTTCAAACTAAATGCGCTTTTTTAGTTCAATGTAAATTTTAGTGTGAACTTGCTGCTTTTTTTTTAGTTCAAACTAAAAAGTTAGTCAGAACTAAAAGAAGCACAGCTGGTTCAAACTAAAAAGTTAGCTTGAACTTAAAAAACACATTTAGTTTGAACTAACTTTGAACTACTTAGTTAGGACTAACCAGGTCCAAACTAAGGGTATGTCCACATGAGTCTTTTATTTCGAAACAATGCTGGTTGTTTCAAAATAAAAACCTGAATGTCCACATGACATTTTCTTATTTTGAAATGACAGGCTCTGTCATTTCGAAATAAGAACCATCATTTCAAAACAGCTTAAACCCCATTTATTTCAAAATGGCTGTTATGTTGAAATGGTTATTTCGAAATAATGCCATTTGGACATGTTGGTTCAAAACAACACCATTGTTTCAAAACAACATGTCCAAACGGCCTTATTTCGAAATAACCATTTATAAATAACAGTTGTTTCAAAAGCAGGCTTACCCTTAATTCCCTTAACATTTTCTTAATTTGAATTAACTTATTTCAAAATAATGATGTATGTGTGGACATAGCCTAAGATTTTAAGTATACACATAGCCTTTGTGTGTGATTTTTGAGTCACCCTCTCATAAAATTCCAAATAATTTTCACGTGGACATACAATAATCATTTCAGGTGACTGCTTCCTGGCTGCCAGAGAAGGCAGAGGGGCATCAACTGATCCAGCAGGACGTCCCTCTTTCCATGCAAACTCAGATTCACTTCACCATTGAGGCCTATCTGTGAACCCTGAAGGCCTGCGTGTCAGCCAGATGTCCACAGGTTGAAAAATTAGCTCTTATAACCTATCCTTTTGTTCCCTGTAGCATTCCCATCCATCCTTGCCAGCTAAGCACAGAACTGCTTTGCCAAGGCAGCCCAGCAGTGAACTCCCAGAAGGAACTGCTCACTTGTGTATGAGTCCAATGCATAATATTACATTAGCACATATCAGCCTCAACTCCAGTGACCCATTTATGTGATCCTGAAGGAAGGGAGGAAGAGCTTAGCACATATAAACCACTGAAATATTCTACCATACAGGGGGATTTCTCTTCGGCATGTATTTAGATGCCACCACTGATAAGTATAACCTTTTGGGCTCCTATTCTAAGTTGTGATCCTCTTCACTGAGGGAACATCAGTAATACACTCTCTTTGACATTGCCAAGAACTAAAATGTACTTTTCTGAAGTAATTTACTTCTTCATGAAAAAGAAATGGTCTGGCAGCAGTAACCTTGACACTAAGCCAATTAGTACTCCATTTACCATCCAAATCCCAACCTCCTGATAGTATTATCACTCTGCCTTGCCAGCTCTTTGTTATGTTTTTAACAATCAGAGTCAGAATGTGAGATCTCCCACATTCCCTCCCTTCCCCCTCTCAATTCCTACATTTTAAAGCCCTCTAAAACAGTGACTTCGAACCCTGGGTTTTCTAAAATGGTCTGCATTCCCCTCATGCGGGCTGGGCATTGGGCTCCAGCCACCAGCCTCCCACCCAGCCCCAGTGTACAGCCAGGAGCTGGGCTGTGACTGCAAGCTGCATACCTCCTGCTGGATCCCAGCACACAGCCTGCCATTGACAGCCTCCCACCTGGTGCTTGCCCCCACTCCTCCTAGCCTCCTTCAGCTATCTGCCTCCTGCTTGGTGTCTGCTCCCAGCTGCCCCCACCTACTTCCACATGGTTGTGTGAAAGGTGGACTTTTCCACCTGAATTTTGCTATGGCGAAACTCTAGCCTGGCTTATGGAATGTAGCTTGTTAGGGCCTCTAATTGGGAAAAGAAACAATTATGTGGTGGTATCTTCCAAGGTTGGAAAACTGCAGATGGTAACACTTTTTTAAGAAAACTGACTGCAAGTAACTCCAGACTAGTTCAAACCGAACCCTGGAAAGTGATAAAATACACCTGCAGAGCTCATGAGAAAGATCTACTGACCAAAGTCAGTAAGTTTCTATGCCAACAAGCGATATGCTAATTTTTGAGGTCTCAGCCATAAAACTGAGGTTCTGGTCTAGGCACACTGGAGAAATGATAGGTCAGCAGCCTGTCGTGTTGCCAGGGGATTTGGCCACCCCCTAGGCATCTCCCCACTCTTCACAAGGAAGAGTGTTAAACCCCTTGACTGATCACCAAGGGACCCTGCAGTTTTTCTTTTTCTCTTTTTGGCAGATCTTTTTCTTTTTCTTTTTGGATTCTTTTACTAAGTATTCAATTTTCACCTGTTTACTCTGGAGTGGGGGGGCCATAGCCCTTGGCACATCCGAAGGAGGTGGCAGGGGGTTTTCAATCACTGCAGCTGGTTGTGGTGGGCTCTGGATTTGAAGACCACAGGGAAAAGCCCATAGGCTGCACTGTTGGTCAAGCCGTTTTAACACCAGGCCAGTCAAGTGCAAGATTTTGAGGGAGCACGCAGTCGGTGGACACCAGACCGGTGGGCTCTGGATTTAAAGACCACAGGCAATAGCCCACAGGCTGCACTGTTGGTCGAGCTGTTTTAACACCAGGCCAGTCAACTGCAGGATTTTGAGGGAGCATGCAGTTGGTGGACACCAGACCAGTGGGCTCTGGATTTGAACACCATAGGCAAAAGCCCATAGGCTGCGCTGTTGGTCAAGCTGTTTTAACATAGGGCTGTTCTATCACGTCTTGCTATCGTTCTCTCAAAGAAACAGGTCTGCTGTCTGTCACTCCAGAGATAACATCCAGATGTGGTAAATATAACTTGGTCAAATTTAGGATTTAAATAGGAAAATGCTTTTTGAGGATGTGCGTGTGTGTATTATTACTGCTCTGAACCTATTAACCTCACAAATCAGAATCAAGCTGGTATTCCACAATCAAATTGGGAAACAGCAGTGTAAAAGAGTGTGATGAAAGAATAACTCCACTTGTATTCCCCGCCAGGCACCCCAGCTGACCCTTGCAACTCCTAGCCACAAACAGCCTATGGCTAGCCTCACCAGGCCGTGAGCCATGGTATCTGGAGAGCAAGGGGGAGAAGCAAGGTGTTCATGCTGTCCTGGGCTGCGTGTGATGTTTCAGTATGTGTGTGTGGGGGGGGTGTGTGTAAATAGCAAAGCTCTTTTGCCCACAGATTGTGTGCTCTATCTCTGTCTCCCATAAACCCCACTCTACTAAATTATACCAACCAGGACTGGAAGTGGGGGTTTTAATTCAGGGTTAAGCACAAGGATTGGGATAGATGTTGCAGTGATATTTGTGCTCTATTTTCTGTTTATTGGGCTATTAATTTGTACTTAGAAGATCTTTAAATGCCTTAAAGAAATAGAGTTCTAAAACTGCAGTTTGTATGAGTTTTGATAAGTGTAATCTAATAGAAATTGCAAGTTTTTTAATTTTAGTAATAGGAATATTAGTAATTGAATAATATTAACCTCTCATTTAACCTTTTCTTTTCTTCTTTCTTTTCTGTAATTCTATTTACCTCAATAAATGTCACATAGAAAGTGGTTAACCCAAAAAATTGTAGTTTGATCTCTTGCCTCTCGATTGGGACTCCCTCTTGCAGTGTGGGGATCGTGCCCTCTGCACCCACTGCCCCACAACAGGTTGGACACACACAGTGGGGCTGCTGATGAAGCATCCTGGACACCCATACCTGTGGAGGGGAGAGTTTCTGAAAATTAGAGCTTTCTCTACATCTAGCATAGCAAAACCAGAAGCTGTGTGTCCATATAGACACAAATTTGAGTAGTCTGATTTTACTGGCAACCACTAATCTGAAGTTAGCTTTTGGTCTTCAGTCACAGATGATACAGTAGATTACAGTTGTGCAAAATGAACAGTTTGTAACAGTTATTTTTTTAAAACTTGCTTTACAGTAAATAAATATTTACTTTAAGGCTATAGCTGCACCCTAAAAGCTTAGTTTGGACTTGCTTAGTCCAAAGAAAGCAGTTTAAAGTTAATTCAAACTAACCATGTTTTTTTCAGTTCAAACTAACTTTTTAGTTTGAACTAGCCGTGCTTGATTTTAGTTTGAACTAACTTTTTAGTTCCAACTAAAAAAGTGCAGCTAGTTCAAACTAAAAGTTAGTTTGAACTGAAAAAAAAACCCACAGTTAGTTCAAACTAACCACTAGTTCGAACTAAAGTTTGAAATAAGTTTGAACTAAGCAGTTAGTTTGAACTTACCATTCAAACTAACTAGTTCAAACTAAGCAAAGCCTAGTGGAGACAGGGATCAAATCACTCTGGATTAAACCTCCTTAATTCAGACTAATTCGATAGTGTAGACATAGCATAGATATGTAGAGATCTGTAGTCCTTAATGGGGTACTGTGTACAAATACATCAATATATATTTTATGATTTGATAGACTGGTGGCCTTGCAGGGTTGTGAAAGTCATATTTGAGCCAAAAAGTTTGGGTACTGTTGCTCTAAAGCCTTCCTTGCTAAACCCATTATTAGCACTGATAGACACTGCCCCTCCAACAGCTGTGATGCCCGACTCTAGTTTTGAATTCTAGGCTCACTCTTGCCCTCAAGTGTAGCTGAATACATTTATACACATCCCCAAAACACACTTATCAGTGTAAAATAGCTAATGTCATGACAAGAGATAAATTTGCTCAAGTATCAAGATTTTAGAGGTTTAGCTGTGCCTAAATGTTCACCATATCAGTTTTCAAATTCTGTCCACCTCACAGTCTGAGTGACATGAGAAATTGGCAGTGAGCAGTACTACTGCTTGGATTTTATATCAGAATCCCTTCTCTTGCCACTGACATCATCCCTGAAGGTGATCTTTGCCACTAAGATGAGAAAGAGATCTGTAGAGTTATTTATAGTGTCGTGTGGTACTGCCTCCCCCATCTTCTCTCTCTTTAGGGTCATGTCTGTTACTGTACCTTCTCAGATCCAAAGAGAACTCAGTCCCTACAGTCCCTCACTGAGTTAAGATCAAAGGTACATGATCTGTAACATTCTGTCTGCTAGGGAGACCCACACTGTATTGACTGCAGGGTACCAATTGAGTTCTTAATGCCCAGATGCTAGCGTTTGGTTTTGTCCTGTCCTTCCATAGCTGTGGCGGGGAGAGAGCCCAGTAGGCCATCCTGTCCTACCTAGGGGTGGTTCCCCCTCTTCACTCTCTTCAGAGACGAGAAAGCACCCACACTCACCACTTTCCCCTTACTTCCTCAGATTCCTGACACAGATATGCCTGCTTGGGGTGGGTGGAGTGAGATCAGTCAGGGTATCAGAACTCCTGTCTCCCAGTTTAAGAGAAACTGCTAGTGGGGGGAAGAAACCCGTATTTGCTGACTGCTACCATGTCTCTCTCTGAGCTGACTCTGAAATTATTTTCAGCCAGTCCTCACTGGGACCCTTTATAGCGGGTGGAGCAAAGTTGTATGTGTGGATAGCTGGCTCCTTCTCTGCCTCCCACTGCCGTTCCAGCATGGGCTGCTAAACTAGGCACAAGCAGATCAACTGCTAGAGAAGCAAGGTTGTACACTCTTCTTAGAGCAGGGAGTCTCAAACACATGGCCTGCAGGCTGCATGCAACCCCTAAAGCTATTTCCTGTGGCCTGCAATGACACGATCATTACTGATATTTGCACTATTGTTGTATGAAAATGTTACAGTGGTGCGGCCCTTGGGCTAATGTACTAGTTCTTATGTGGCCCTCTACTAGTCCTCATGTGGTCTTCATGGTGATTTGAGTTTGAGACCCCTCTCTTAAAGTGTGCAGGGGCTAATAACTTCCCTAATCCCCCCAGCCCATACACCTGGTCAAATGATGCCTTTCCTCCCCTTGTAAGTTCCCATTCTGGATGGCCCCCATCCAAAGTGCCTGAACAAGTGGGATTTTCTCCCACAAAAAATTCACACAAGAAATAAATGTGTTAGTCTTCAAGTGCCACAGGACTCCTTGTTTGTTCTATTTTCTTTTATGACTGATGTAACAATTTAAAACTCAAATTTGATTTATTAAGAACACATGTATTCTGTGCTATGGCAACAGTTATTCCTTCCTCCAAATAATTAACAGCTACTGTTCATGTGCTTTGGGAAAACAGAGAAGTCTGAAAAATAAATATTCTTATGGAATAAATCAGGCACTCTTGAAAATGACATCAGTGTAATCTAAGTGAGTTATCTACAGACCAGTTTAAACTGTAAGGGCTTTTAAGCTTCTGAGATGCAGCTTTTGTTTTATGGCAAGTTATTATACAGTAAGTGCACGAGAGACAACATGATATGATTTCAAAGACTAATCTTGACAGATCTTCAGCATTCAGATTACTTGTTTTGAATGCAGGAACAAGTACTTTACTTTACTATATTTTTGTTTACCATGGTGAATTACATTTCATTTTACTGAAAACATTCACAGCTTTGCAAATAAATACATATAGGAAATTGGAATTTCTGGAATCATATGAGAATTAATGAGTTATGACAAAGCTTTTGTTGATTCCACGAAGAGTAAAGGCAACATTAAATTAAGAAGAAAGTCAAAACCAGCCCTTTCCCCAACTTTTTTTTTTTACTATAGATAGAAGGTGATAGCTTAAATATGAATCAATTTTATATGTACGCCAGTATCACCAGACACATGTCACTGTGACTCCTTCATTGGTAGGTTTAGGTTGTGGTAGATATATGGCAGGTAGATAGACAGATGTGATTGTATATTAACTATATATACACATCAGTGTGGAGTTATATTTAACTGGCTTTTCACCACTCATATTGCAGTCATTCTAAGCTCATGCTGATGGAATCTTGAAGACATGTCACATCACTAAGTACAAACATTATGCAGAAGTACTGATCACCTCTCTTGATTGCTATGACATACTTTTTTTGATCTGTGTATATTGTTGCTTTGTAGGTGAAAGAGACTTTGATAGAAAAGCTACAGGCTACTCTTCCTGTAGCTGACTTTCAGTAAGTCCTTCTCAGTTGCATTACACTGAGTTTGGCACCCTTGCTTTACTAAAGAAAAAATATGATTGTTGATGTTCATGGATGTTGCTAAGATATTGGACTTTAAAGATATGCATAGAAGAGCTATTTCAGATAATTTTAGAGGTTTTTAAAAGAATTATCTATCATTTTAAAAGGGACTATATTGTATCAAAATACTATTATTCAGCAGAGCCTTCCATGTTAATTCTTATAAATGAACTGATAAATGCAGTATATTTGTATTTCTAACTCTAATACAAAAAAAATCTTTGGTCAATCAAATATCTGGTCATGATACTAGCAGAAAAACACATCTAGCATACTCCATAGCATCTGTATTTCATAAAAAAAGGTCTGTTCCTCAGCTGGTTAAATAGGCTGATTAAATCTGGCTTACTGTATGCACTATATTCTAAATGAATTGCAAGCTGAATCAAAAGTTAGGTAAGTTAGAACTTTAGTATATTCAAAACCATTAGATTCGACAAATACCAGGACCACAGTTGATGATTGCAAAGCTAACTTGGAGAATAAGAAATTACAAATCTTGTCATAATGTAAGAAAATACATTTATTAGTCTCAAGCATAACAGGAAGTTTAACTAAAAACAAACAAAACAGAGGAATCCACATTTTTTAACCACATTCTTTTCAGGCTTTAGACCTTATGTCTCTTGGGACATATCACTAGGAATTAGAAGTTGAAGGTCATGATAAATAATTTTCCTTCCTGCAAATATTTTTTAAATGTTATAACTACCTTGAAGACATTTATGTGTTTAACACAATTTAGCAAATCTCCTGCTTCACTACTCCTTTTTGTCTCAAAATAACAAGAGATGAAGTCAATCAAAATGTCTATTTTATATGTAACATCAAATCAAATTTCCTACCCAACAATTCTTTAAAGTTGAGCAAAGTAATGAGTCTTTTTTTTTTTTTTTTTTGCAGCTACCTTTAAGCCTGTTACTTGGTCGGGAGCTCCACACAATCTCACGTTATTGTGTTTGATAAGTTTAGAGCTATTTAAATCTATCTTAATTTGATCTTATTTTTTTAATTACAACAGACCGTTTTTTTCCCATCTGTTTCACAGACGTTTCTATGTTCTGAATTATAGCAAAAAGAATATTCAACTTCTCTTCCACTGTTCAAATATGTCAATATAAATAAATGTTATATTTAATATAACATCTTCCTCTTCATCTGCTGAAGAAGTCAGGTCAATGGAGAGAATAGATATGTATGGATGCATGGAAGTGGGGCAAATGACTTTGTTGGCTCTTATAAAACTCGTTTGTCTTCACCTTCTTTGTTTTCCTTAGCTTTAGAACATGGTAAGAGTAACATTTCACAAAAAATGTCTGTGAAATTTGATTCCATTTTTAATAAATAAATTTAACAAACACCTTGAATATTTAGCTGATTCATAATGGGACAGACTAGACCTTGTCTTATTCTGCTGCACAGGATCACAAGAGGCAGTGAGAGCCCTTTATTCTCCTTGGTGCCCATTATAGAATCACAGTCACTGTGCTCAAACAGAGTGCAGAGACTACTATGAGTGTCTGACCCTTCAGGAAGCATTCAGTATAAAGGGACTGAGAAATAGGTAGATCATCAATCACTGTGCACTCATGCCTTGGCTAGTTGAACTGGCTACAGGGTAAGCAAGGGTTAAAGTAAGCCAGAATGGCCCGTAAGGCTGTCCTGGGTCCCATTATTTGTAGGGGACAGCATTCTGGGGCCCCTAAAAATTGAAGAATGCACTGGAACGCTGTGTTCTGATGTGTTCTGGCAGACAAGGTAGGCAGTGCTACAAGCAGAGAAGTGCCTGCCCTGCTCTAAAAAGTGTTGGCTGGTTCTCCTGCACATGCACAGGACAGGCAGCTCTACAAACAGAGTAGAGGTGAACCTGTCCTGCTCCAAGTGCTGGCTGACTCCCCAGCACATGCACAGGGCAGGCTGCACTGCAGGTGGGAGCCTATGGTGCAGCCTGGAGCATCATGGGGAGTAAGCAGTGATAATCCTCCACCCCATCCTGGCCCCTGAGAGTCTGTGCACCATTGGAGGCTGGGGTGAGTGACTGTGGGGTGGTGGGACAATGGGGAGCAGGCTTTTGGGGGACAGTAGCTGGGGGTCAGTAATTAGTGTGGAGTGGGCATTTGGGGGCAGTAGCTGGTGTGTGGGGAAAAGTGTTTTGGGGAGCAGTAGCTGGGGTGGGTGAAGGAGGCCTGGATATGCATGAATGAAGCCTGGGCAATATGGGAAGGGGGCATGGAAATTTAGGATGGTTCCATGACCTGCCAAATTATATTTTAACCACTGAGTGTAAAATGTGGTCAGTCAGTTTCTTCCTCCTTTGAGAGTAAGAAGGGACCAAGGGAGCAGGAAGGCCAGAAGAATGGGAAGATTATAAGATGAAGAGCAGATGAAGAAAAAACGAACAAGGGGATTTGAAGAGCAGCGGAGGGAGATGACATGACCAGAGTAATAAAAAAAGGGAAATAGCATTGTATTCATCACCTGCACAATAACATTTAACATAACATAAACATGATCTTTTTCAGAGATGTATGAAAAGCAGGAAGGCAAGCTTCTGTCTGCTACATGTGAACTGGGGTCTCCTAGCTTCCTTACCTTCCCTGCATCTGACTGTAAAAACTGGCCAATGCTTTTCAATTAGCCACAAGGGATTTGGGAAACCTCTTAGAACTGTTTGAAAAAATGGACAAAATTATCAATGGAAAAAATGTTAATAATTATTCTGAATGTTTGACCGGTTCTAGAAATTTCTGTTTGAGTGCTATCATATCACTTGTACAGAATAATAGACAAAACAAATAATTGAAATAAAATGGATTAAATAAATATTCGGTGTCCTGTAGAGCGCGTGCAAGCTCCAGTAATGAACAAAGGCCATTGCATTAAACAGTGAAGCATGGATTTAAAAATAAAAATCCAAAAGATCAGTTATTCTTTTGAGACAGCTTCAGTATGAGAACTGATGACATTGCTAAGATTCTACTGATTTCTGATAAGATCTCAGGATGTAATTTTCAAAAGTACTCACTATTGGCTTATGCCCACTTTTCCTGACTGATTGCGGCTGGGGGTGGGTGGGTCACAGAAATTTCATCACTACTAAAATTTTAACTTTACTTTCCATTTGAATTTGTCTGGGTTTAGTTTTCAGCCATTGGCTCTTTTGTTCTTTTATCATTATCATCATCATCATCAAATTTCAATGAACAATTTGTAGAAAATAATTTACTCAGTTAATTTAGTCTTTTTACTCTGTTCCAAATTTACTCTTGAGCAGTTTGTGATTTTCTAGAATTTCTTAATTAGTAAGAACCATCACAGATTCATTTCAGCAAGTGTTTCTTGATCTATATAGTAAACTGTCTATGTTAGTCTGTTATATCTTATTAGTCTATAATGGTCTATTAGTCAACTAGTGTATTAGACTGCATATTAGTACTGATCTGTATATTAGTTACATGCATCTTAATGTATAGGTTCAGTGACACTGTATAAAGAGGAAGGTCACCCTTTATATAATTGTTGTTACAATTGTTATACATTTGTAATAGATCTTGTACAAAACATGCCTTATAAAGTATCAGTGGAAATGTTATAGTCTGCTTAGCATCATTAGCCTATTTATAGAGATGTATTGGCATTGTTTATGAAGTTATGAATCTTTGCTATGTGTTTGTATCTCAAACATGTATTCCCAGGTAACACTCAGAAGATAGATTTACAGCAAGACCAGCCAGCTAAATTGAGCTATTAGGGAGAATCAACTCCTTCAGCGGGGCCTTCCAAGGATGCGTCAGAGAATATATCAACAGAGGCCCAGTGCTCAGCAGGATGCTGTAGCAGGCATGAGCAGCTTTTGCCAGCTGCAGAGAGCATAAGAGCAACGAAGCAGAGAGCATAAGAAGAATGATAAACAGATGTGATACATGGCACAACCTTTTAGACTATCTCACAAATGACCTTTTAGAGGTTCAAAAAATAGTAAAAACAGTAAGAACTTGAATCATGAGATGTTCCAAACTCCTAATCAATGAGGTTAAGCACATAATATAGATAAGTTATGGGTGACTTTTAAGAACAGTTAAGCATCAAGGAAGTAGTTACACACAATTGGTCAGGGTGTGCTGCCTTCTTTCTCCCCATATCTTTTCCAATGGCGATTTTAAAATAAGGAGATGAATTGATACTGTTTTTGCAACTGTCAATGAAAAGACAGTGTAAAAATATCAGAAACACCAATTGTGAAGGAAAGTCTGAAGACCAGCCTCATCCTGTACTAAAGGAAGGTAGAGAATAGACAACCCTGTCTGGACTGGAACCTTGACTCGCCAGCAAGATCAGTCTGGAGACCATAAAACAGGTTTGGGTGAACTACACCCTTCATTGCTCTATTTTCATTTATCTACACATAGCAATTGTAATACAATAGGTTATTAAAGTGTGTATCAGGCAGATGTGCTATGCTCTCATAAAACCTGTTAATTTCTTTTGAACCATTTTAAACCTAAGTCAGTGAGTTCCCAGGGATCTGAGGAACTGATGGGTTTGTTTATTTGTTTTTCCCCTCTGGAAGCCCTCAGGGTCAAGGAAATTCAGTTTTCCAGAGCCTAATTAAATGAGCCTTCAGGGATGGGAACTCTGCTGGTCTAATTCAAAGAGCCTTCAAGGTGGAGGAATTTGAATGGGCAAAGAGTGAGCTCTCAGGGTTGGAGAATCTGAACTGCTGACTTAAAACAAGGTTATCACCATGGAGAACATGAAATCTTTGATTTCATGTTTGAGACAATGAGCTTCCATGCATGTGGGCTGAGGATATAAATTGGAGACTGTGATATCATTTCTTTGCTTCCTTCCTGCTCCACATCTCTGTACTATGATTTCTAACAAAGGGAAATTTTGAACAATGAACTGAGGACACATCTCTGCTACTACCCTGATCTACAAACTCTGAAATCAGTGTTAATGTATATCATTCATTTAACCCCTTAGTAGTTATTTTCCTTTTTTATATTAATGAACTTTTAGTTTTAGTTTACTAAACTATTAGCTACCAGTGTGGTTTTTGAGTAAGAGCTGAAATATATTTTGATCTGGGACATGTGTCTAGTTCTTTGGCACTGGAAGAACATAATATATGTTATTTTTTATTTTAATAATCAATTATCACAGAAGTCTGGTTTGTCCAGATGGTACATGAGGGGACAGAGGGCTTGAAGGAACTGTCAGTGGTTTCTTCATAATGAGTGTAGTATTTTGAAATCACACATTTCTTAGTGGCCTGTGAAATCTTACAATAGAATTTACCACTAGTTTGGGAGTGCAGGTAGTTTTTAGAGTGTCTGACCTGAGATTGGAGCTCTTAGCTGTGTCCCATATCAGGTAGGGGGACAGCTTTAACATTCAAAATTTGTTCTGTATTGGATGTTTTTTTGGACGTATAAGTCACTTGGTATATTTCTGAAGGGGTAGTCATGTTAGTCTAGTTCAGGAAAACAAGCAAAGAGTCCTGTGGCACTTTTAAAGACTAACAAATGCATTTATTGCATGAGCATTCATGTGAGAAAATCCCACTTCATCAGGTGCTTGGAGATGGGGAATTCACATAATGGGAGAAAAACAAATTCAGGGAGTGCAAGTCATATGATCAGGTCAGACTGTGACAGAAAACCAAAGCAATTATTAGGAGAGCAGGGGACTGGACTTGATAACCTCTCATGTTCCTTTCCAGTTTCTATGATTCTATTAATCAACCATTGGAGTGCAGCATTTAGCAGGGATTTGGGTTGGGGGGTGGGAGGAAGGAAAGCAAAATTACCTGTTGTAATGGAAAAAGAACCCATAGCCATTTTTCAGCCATGAGTTCACTGTGTCATATCTGCATAGAAATTCAGATTCTGCAGTTTTTCTTTGAAACTTTGATTTGTTATTTATTTGCCTGAGTACAGCTATTAACAGCTCAGAAGTGGAACGATCAGGAGGACTGAAGTGTTCCCCTAGTGGTATTTGAATATAGTTATTTTTGATGTCAGATTTGTGTGCATTTATTATTTGTGCAGAAACTGTCTAATGTATAAGGCAGGGGGTACTGCCTGCAAAGGATGGCATAAATCATGTTGGTGGATGAGCTGGTGAATGAGCCCTTGATGGAGTAGCTACAGTCTCTGAGCAAAAGAATGGGTAGATGCTTTCCAGTGTCCTAAGAACCACCAGAATTCACCTGAAATAAACCTTTCCCATGAACATTCCTGCCAGTAGACTAATCCCCTAATATAACTTTGGAAAACAAACATGAAATTGCACAGACATAGTTGAAGCAAATTCAGGCTTTTAAATAAGTGAATATATGAGGAAATTAATGGAGATATAGATTCAGGGCAAGTTAGTGACAGAAACAGGGTTTCATTCCTTTTTTTACTATCTTTTGTCTTTTATCACTCACTATAATTTGGACATGCTGTCTTCTTGTTTAACTCATTTATTTCAGAAATATATAGACATTTGATTTTCCTGGTACAGAAACTCTGGTTCACAAATCTATCATCTATGAATTACCCTAACAGTCTATTTGGTAAGCCCTTTTCTTTTTTTGTTTGACTCACTAATTCAAAATAATTATTTTGAATTAAAATAATAATATTTTATTTGAAATATTTATTTCTAAATAATTATGACAGTGTAGATATAGCCTTTGAATTGGGCTCCAAATTGTTTTATTGGGATATGTGCACATTGTTGTTGGTGAGTCCATATATCTTCGTTGCGGCAACATAATATACATGACTGCCTCTATATAAATGTTAAAATCCAGGACGTATAGAGGTAGCTGAATCTTGAAGCAAACAAGCCAATAGAAGGTGATCAAGTAAGGAATACTGTCTATATGACCTGCTGCTCACAAGCCGAGAAGAATTGCTAGGGGAAGCAGAAGCGAATGACAATCTGGGCAGCAGTGACTATGAGATGGTGGAGTTGAGGATCCTGATCAAAGGAAGAAAGAAAAGAAGCAGAACACAAACCCTGGCCTTCAGAAAAGCAGACTTTGGCTCCCTCAAGGAACTGATGGACAGGATACTCTGGGAAGCTAATCTGAAGGGGAAAGGAGCTCAAGAGAGCTGGCTGTATTTTAAAGAAACTCTACTAAGGGCACAGGAAGATACTGTTCTGATGTGCAGAAAAAAAAAACAGCAAATATGGAAGGTGACCAGTGAGGCTTAGCAGAGAATTCTATGGTGAGTTGAAACACAAAAGGGAAGCTTACAAGAAGTGTAAGCTTGGACAGATGACTAGGGAGGCATATAAAGATATTGCTCAGGCCTGCAGGGATAAAATCAAGAAGGACAAAAGACCAGCTGCAGTTGCTGCCAGCAAGGGATGTGAAGGGTACTAGGAAGAGGTACTACAAGTATTTCAGTAACAAGAAGGATCAGGGGTGGTGTAGGTACCTCACTGAATGGGACAGACAACCTAGTGGTGGATAATGCAGAAAAGGCTGAAGTACTCAATGCTTTTTTTACATCAGTCTTCACAAGCAGGGTAAGCTCCCAGGCTACTTCACTTGGCAACATAGAACGGGGAAAAGGAGAGTGGCCCAAAGTGATGGAAGGTCTGGGCAGGGACTTTTTAGAGAAGCTGGATGCACACAAGTCTATGGGGCCAGATGGACTGCATCTGAGGGAGTTGGCCATTATCTTTGAAAATTTGTGATGATCTGGAGAGGTCCTGGATGATTGGGAAAAGGCATGTATATACCTAACTTCAAGAAAGTTAAAAAGGAGGATCTGCGGACCTATGGGCCAATCAGTCTCAGCTTAATCTCTGGAAAAATCATAGAAAAGGTCCTCAAAGAACCCATTCCAAAACACTTAGTGGAAAATGATGATCAAAACCAGTCAGCATGGATACACCAAGGGAAACTGTGCCTGAGCAGCCTGATTGCCTTCTGTGATGACTTTGTGGATGTAGAAATAGCTGTCAACATGATGTAACTTGACTTTAGCAAAGTTTTTTATATGGTTGCCCACAGCATTCTTGTCAGGAATTTAGGAAAATATGGTTTGGATGAATGGACTGTAGGACAGATAGAAAGTTTACTAGATCATTAGGCTGAGAGAGTTGGGATCAATGGCTCAGTGTTTAGTTGGCAAGCAGTAACAAGCAGAGTGCCCCAGGGGTCAGTCCTGGGGCTGATTTTTTCAACATCTTCATTAATTATCTGGATGATGGGATAGGTTGTATGCTCAGTAAGTTTGTGGATGGCACCAAGCTAGGGGGGAATGGTAGATATGCTGATGGGTAGGGATAGGGTTCAGGGAAACCTTGACAAATTGGAGATCTGGGCCAAATAAAATCTCATGAGGTTCAACAAGGAAAAATGCAAAGTTCTGCACTCAGGACAGTAACATCCCATGTACTGCTTCAGACTGGTGACTTATTGACTAAATAGCAACTCTGTAGAAAAGGACCTGAGGGCTCTGGTGGCCATGAATCTGGATATGAGTCCCTGTTGCCAAAAACATCAATGGAATATTGGGCTACATCAGTAGGAGTGTTGCCAGGAGATCAAGGAATGTGATTATTCCCGTCTATTTAGCAGTGGTGAAACCACATTTGGAATATTGGGTATGTCTACTCTAAAGTTATGTCCACACAGGCTTCTTATTTTGAAACAACAGAGGTTGTTTCAAAATAAGAAGCAGCATGTCCACACGACACACAGTTGTTTTGAAACAGCGGGACCCGTTGTTTCGAAATAATGGCTGTTATTTTGAAACTGTTAAATCTTGCATCTAATCAAAATAGCTGTTGTTTCAAGACAGTTGTTTCGAAACAACACATTCTGACACGTTGGTTTGAAACAACACCATTGTTTCAAAACAACTGTTTTGAAACAACATGTCCGAACAGCCAACAAAGGCTATTTCGAAAGCAGGCTTTCCCTTAATTCGAATTAACAAACTGTTAATTTGAATTAACTTATTTCAAAATAAGGACTTTATTTCAAAATAACTCATTTCAAATTGGGTTCTTTCAAAATAATGATGTATGTGTGGACATAGCCTAAGGGTTTAAGTTGACTTAAAACCACTTAAATTGACTTAAACAAACCCCAGGTACATTTAGAAATTATTAAGTCAACTTAAGTGTTTGTTTAAGTCAACTTAGTAACTCACTTTTAAAGGTAACTTACTGGTTAAGTTGACTTTATTAAGTTGATTTAAGCCAATGTAGCCCAGGAGTTGGCTTAAGTCAACTTATTTGGCCTCCTGGCCAGCTGACACATGGGGATCAGAGGCTGGAGAGAAGGAATGCTGTGGGGATCAGTGGCTAGAGAGAAGAGACACTGTGAGGATCAGAGGGCTGGAGAGAAGAGACATGGTGGAGATCGGGGATGGAGAGAAGGGATGTGGCAGGTACTGGGGGATGGAGAGAAGAGAGATGGGGCAGGGATTGGGGACAATGTTCCCTCTAAGCTACAGGGGTGTCCAACCTCACAGTGGACATCACAAACCCATGCACCTATCATAGCTTCCTGTGCAGCCGGATCCCAACGTCTCTCTTCTTCCCAGCCCCTGATCCTTGCCGTGTCTCATGTCTCCAGTCCCCATCCCCACCATGTCTCTCTTCACCCCAGCCCCCAAGCTCCGCCATGTCTCTTCAACTCTCACACTTAGCTCACCTACTCAGCCTTCAGTTTTGTAGATTATTCTCATAAGAGTGGTTTGTTGGAACTGTTATTGCTTAGGAGATGGATTGCTCAAAAAAGTCAACTCTGTTTTACAAGATGAAATATTTTCATCATGATATAAGTTTGTATGAACATCAGGACATTAAATCATAGTGTTGTGGCACAATTTTCAAGAAAGGGAAAAAGGAGGATCCAGGGAATTACAGACCAGTCAGCCTCACCTCAATCCCTGGAAAAATTATGGAGCAGATTCTCAAAGAATCCATCCTCACACATTGAGAGGAAAATAAAGTGATCAGGAACAGTCAGCATGGATTTACCAAGGGTAAATCATACCTGACCAATCTCATTTCCTTCTATGAGCAGATGACTGGTTTTCTGGATGCGGGAAGCAGCGTTAATGTGCTATACCTTGATTTTAGCAAGGCTTTTGATACAGTTTCCCACAGAATTCTCATTGGCAAATTAAGGAAGTATGGGTTGGATAGGTGGACTATAAGGTGGATAGAGAACTGGCTAGATCAGCGGTTTCAGGTGTAGGAATCAATGGTTCCATGTCTAGCTGGCAACCGGTCACGAGTGGTGTGCCCCAGGGGTCGGTCCTGGGGCCGGTTCTGTTCAACATTTTCATCAATGATCTGGATGATGGAATAGACTGCATTCTCAGTAAGTTTGCGGATGACACCAAGCTGGGGGGACCAGTAGACATGTTGGAGGGCAAGGACAGGATTCAGGGAGACCTAGATAAATTGGAACAGTGGGCCAATAGAAATCTTGTGAGATTCAATAAGGATAAGTGTAAAATCCTGCATTTGGGACAAAAAAACCCTATGCACTGCTACAGGCTGGGAAACATTCAGCTAAGTAGCAGCAGTATAGAAAAGGACCTGGGGGTCATGGTCGATGGGAAGCTGGATATGAGTCAGCAGTGTGCTCTTGCTGTCAAAAAGGCCAATGGCATACTGGGCTGCATCAAAAGAAGTATTACCAGCAGATCAAGGGATGTGATTCTTCCCCTCTGTTCTGCACTGGTGAGGCCACATCTAGAATACTGTGTTCAGTTTTGGGCTCCCCACTACAAAAAGGACAGGGACATGCTAGAGAGAGTTCAGAGGAGGGCAACCAAAATGATTAAAGGGCTAGAGCACAAGCCATATGAGGAAAGACTGGAAGCATTAGGCTTATTTAGTCTGCAGAAGAGAAGATTGAGGGGGGATTTGATAGCAACCTTCAACTACTTGAAGGGATGCTCTAAGGAAGATGGAGCTCAACTGTTCTCGGTAGTAACGGAGGACAGAACGAGGAGCAATGGTCTCAAGTTGCGGTTAGGGAGGTCTAGGCTGGATATTAGAAAAAAAAACTTTTTTACCAGGAGAGTGGTGAAGTCTTGGAATGAGCTGCCGAGGGAGTTGGTGAAGTCTCCATCTTTGGAGGTGTTTAAGGCTCGGCTGGACAAAACCCTGACTGGGATGGTTTAAGTGGGAGTTGTCCTGCGTCTGGCAGGGGGTTGGACTAGATGACCTATGAGGTCCCTTCCAACCCTATGATTCTATGATTCTAATGAGGTGAAGAGAAGGGAACATTTTCCATAGAAAGAGAAACATAGGTGTTTTGTATCTGTGTTCATCCCAATGTTCACTTTTGCACCCATCACAAACTCCAAATACTGCAGTTTTTTTGTCCAGTTCATGCTACCTAAGATAAACTCCTTTTGGAAGGCCAAATGCAGAGGTGGCTTTTGGGGTAAGTGAAGCGAGTGGTCGCCTAGGGCCCCGAGCAGTAATGGGGCCCCATAGCAGTTGCCTGCTTCACTTATCCTAGCTCTTGCACTGAAGGGTGATGGGGGATCAGGGGGCTGTGGACTGCCAGGGCTAGTGGCTGCACTGCCTGCCCAGCCAGCGTCTCTACAGCGGAGCGGAGAAGCGTTCTCTTCCAACCCCCAGCTGGCCGTACCTCTCCAGGTTGAGGGAAGAGAGTGGCTGGTGCAGCACGCGCTCTGGCTTGCTGGGAGTGGGGCCCCCTGGAGTGGCCCGCTCTGAAGAGTTCGGGCAGCTTCACCCCCAGCCACCCCAGGCCTGAATGGGCCCAATCGAAGGCCTGGGGGCCAGGCAGCCTCTATTCAGTCCTGAGGTGGCTGGGGGCAACATGGCCCTAACTCTCCAGAGTGGGCCACTCCAGGGGGCCCTGCTCCTGGCAAGCTGCAGTGCCACACTGGCTACTCTCTTCCCCCTGGGGAGTTTCAGAAGGCTGGGAGCATGTGGGGAGTGCTGCTGCATGCCCAGTGCAGAGAGGCCAGGCAGGTGGGCAGGTGGCACAGCCTCTGGCCCAGGAGGTCTATGGTGCACCACCTCCTTTGGGAAGCTGGGAGAGGGGGTGTGTGGTTAGGGAGGCAGTGGACCCAGGGCCCTGGTGAGGGCAGCATTTGGGGCCTATAGGGGACCCCATAAAGGGATCTCACCTAGAGCCCCAGTTGCCCAAGGCCACCTCTGGCCAAATGAATGGTGAATGGGAAGTGAATGGAACTAAGGCCACAGAATTCGTTCTGCATTGTGGTATAGTTGGGGAACTTGGGATTTTAGTTAGTTAGTTAGTTAGTTAGTTAGTTAGTTAGTTAGTTAGTTAGTTAGTT
>ML681993.1:39430712-39529861 GCA_007922195.1 Podocnemis expansa | reverse complement strand
GTTAGTTAGTTAGTTAGTTAGTTAGTTAGTTAGTTAGTTAGTTAGTTTGGGCAAGCAAAAGGGTTTCCTTGTTCATATATATTCTGAGAAGTGGAGGGGGAACATGCATTTTTTAGGGCATATCTGAAAGCGTGGGGTATATGCACAGAGGGCTAGAGACTATGAAGTGTCCGACAAACCTTACATATACTATGTCAGAATGACTCACTCTGTTCTACCTATACCTGACTAAAGGTATTTGGAATGAGTGCAATGGGAATTAGCGTAACTTAAGACAGACTGGGTTTGCATTGTATTACACAGGAAAATTGCCTGTGTCCAAGTAGATTAGGCTATAGAAAATGAGTGTTAACTACCACCACCCCTCTCCCTCCCAGCACCTTTTCTTCCAGACTCTAGAGAAGACCAGCTGCATGAATTCTTGCTTCCCTGGGCTCAAAGGAAAGGACGTCCCCCAACCTGACCCAATGTATCTTCTCCCTAGCATGACCCCTGCATCTCTCCCCTTCTCCCAGCCTTATCCCCATGTTTTAAAAATTTAAGTTTCTCCCCATTGATAGCACAGAACATAACCACCTGGCAAAACATAGGTGACAAAAACTGTGAGGTGTAGGTGATGGTAGAATCTAAATAGGCAGCAAGTGTAATTTTCCCACGTTTGTTTAGTAAATTAATAAAACTACAGTATTTCAGTTTAACATTTTTATTAACGTTTCAATGAAAAGACAACATCTATGCTTTTCCTTTGAATTAAGGTCCTTAGGGATGCTGATGCTTTCAGCACCAAAAAACTGTTGCCCACGCAGCACCATGCCTCACAAATTTCCACTCAGCGAGTACCATAACTTGCTCAGCTATATCATCAGCTTAGAGAGAATATTGCCCCTCACTCCCCTCAGCTTGCCCCCAGTTCCCTCCTGTAAATAAAACACATTCACACCATCATTCTGTGTGCAACCCATCATTATGCTGTGTTGGGGACAGGGAGGAGATGGGTGGGAGGGGGTACAGGGCAGGAATGGGCAGGTAGGGGTGGTGACACCAGCTGGAGGAAGGTGCTCTTTCTTGTCTGCAGGTTCTGCTGCCAGTGGTTATCATCTCAGGTGGTCAGATTGTTCCAGGGCCACCAGTCACCACTGCTTTCCCACGCCCAGATGTGTGTTTGCATGGAGGGCACCCTGTCTGTGCCAGCTCCCAAGGAGGGTGAGGGGGTCATCTTGCTGCGCCCTGCTCCTGAGCTGGCAGCTGCCCTGTGGCACCTGTTCCAGAGCTGGAGGAGTCTGGGTGATGCATGGAGGGTGTGGAGTGGAGTGCTGTGCTAGCACAGTGCTGGGGCATGTCAGGCTCCCTGACCTTCTTGGGCTTCCTGTTGCCACACATAGTATGGAGTGGCTGGGAGAGAGGGGCGCGTCTACCCTGGTGCTTGTGGGTCAGCTACCCACAATGGGTGACTTAGCAGCTGCCAGCGGGCAGTCTTCTGGTATTCTGAATGTGGATGGTTTAAGCTGGCTTAATAAAGTCTACTTTAAACGAGCTTAAAGTAGACTTTAATAAGCCAGCTTAACCTGTAGTGTAGACATAGGCTTTGTGTCCAGTTTTGGGCTCCCCACCACAGACAGGATGTTGACAAATCAGAAAGAGGTCAGTGGAGGGCAACGAAAATGATTAGGGGGCTGGGGCACATGACTTATAAGGAAAGACTGAAAGAACTTGGCTTATTTAGTCAGCAGAAGAGAAGAATGAGAGGGGATTTGATAACTACCTTCAACTACTTGAACGGGTGCTCCAAAAAGGAGGGAGCTAGGCTATTCTCAGAGGTGGCAGAGGACAGAACAAGGAACAATGTTTTCAAGCTGCAGCTGGGGAGGTCTAAGTTGAATATTTGGAAAAACTTTTTCACTAGGAGGATGGTGAAGCACTGGAATGGGTTGCCTAAGGAGGTGGTGGAATCTCCATCTTTGGAAACTTTTAACACCTGGTTGGATGAAACCCTGACTGGGATGCTTCAGTACGAAGAGTTCTGCTTTCTGCAGGGGATTGGACTAGATGACCTCATGAGTTCTCTTCAAGCTCTAATATTCTGTGATACTATGATTTTAGTTTGGCAGATTACATCTCAGTCTCAAATTTAAACAAAAGACTAAGAATATTTTTCTTTCTTATACATGCCATTCGATTTTTACCGCTTTGGTTTCCTCATTTTTCAAACAAAAACATATCATATGTTGCCCAAAATGCTCTGCACAGAATGTACCACAAGTCTATATGATGCATTTTATTTGATAATAAAATATTAGTGCTGAATACTACTTGACTTATGCTCACACTACAAATTCTTCCACCTAGTCTCATTTTTTGCAGAATCTTGTGGGTATTTTAAGTGACTTTTTCAGTGCTAGTTGTCAGTATCATCTTTATTCCTGAGGGCTGATGCAATGATATATTGTTCTCTAGCTCCTGCTTTGGAGTTTTGTTAAATGTTATGGGAGTGCTGAAAGGAAGTATGCTCACAAGCCCCAGAACTAAGATACTGTGCTATATCTGGTGAATTCTTGATCTAAAAATGTGCTTTTATTGTAAGTCGGCATCATTTGTGGGTCAAAGACCAACTCATGACATACTATAAGAACAGAACTTCTAGAACACGTTTACAATTACTTTTTCCAGTACATTTAAATTTTAGTATTGCACAACATGTTTTATGGTTCAGTCATCTGATTTGATTAGTTATTATTTCTCCTACTAATATTTTTTTCATCTCTATTGATACACTCATTCAAGAATATTTTAAAAAAAGATTAATTAATTAACCTTCAAACATTCCTATAAGGAAGATCAGTGAGATAGGTATAAGAATCACTTGACCACTAAAAAGAATGGGAAACATTGCAGCCGTCTGAAGGGCCAAAGTAAGTCTATTAATAGTGTAAAATAAAACTAGTATATTAAAATCAAATTTTAAGGGACATGTGCAATGAAACATATTATGTCACTGGAAATTTAGCCAGGATGGTGGAGTGAGTACTCCTAAATTTGTCTTTCTTTGACCATAAATGTGTCCCTGAGTATCCTGGCCATTAGCCACTGATAGACCTATTCTCCATGAACTTATCTAATTCCTTTTGTCCTTCACAACATTATCTTGCAATAAGTCACATGAGCTGGCTGTGCATTATGTGAAGTAGTTCCTTATGTTTGTTTTAAATGTGACGCCTATTAATTTTACAGTGTTATTCCTGGTTCTTGTATTATGTGAAGAGGTAAATAACATTTCCTCATTCACTTTATCCATATTTTTCATTATTGTACATAAAACATTATAGTGTGGTAAGTACTAGTATAGCATAGTAAAATTCTTGAAAATATTCACGTTTACATAATGTTTTGGAAGTGAGTATGTGTTATTAATTGACAAAATGAAGTTTGGGAGAAACTTCAAAATAAATGTAGATCAGCATAATTCATTCATATGTATTACTTTAGATAGGTCTGAGGACATCAGAGAAAATTATTAAACTTTTTTTTTTTTTTTTTGGAACTGGAGTATTGCTAAAGAGAAAATGAGCATACAGATGAAGGATTAGAACCTAGGCCTGTTGATTCCTAGCTACCTCATGCCACTACCCAACAACTCTGACAAAATAGTGATTGACAGATTGTGAGCCTTGTAGGGCTAAACAAAGGATGTGGGCTATGTCCACACATACATGCTTATTTCAATTTTAATTTAAATAGAAATAAGTTACTTTGAAATAAAATCCTTAATTTGAATTTACTTAAATCAAAATAAGCAGAAACCTCAAATCGAAATAGCAAGTCCAGACACAGGACTTGCTATTTCGAATCAGGAAAGGGGCACCATGAGAGGTGTGGCAACATGGCCCCCTCACTGGGCCATGCCACCACCCAATATATACAAAAAGGAAGGCACCATGGGAGGGAGAAGGACAAAAGTTATTTTAAATAATGGTTGTTTCAAAATAACACATCCGAATGGCATTATTTCAAAATAACCATTTCAAAATAACAGATTATTTGAATTAAAGTAGGTTTAAACTATTTCGAAATAATGTGTCTTCTTTAGAAATGACAGCGCTTGTCATTTCAAAACAAGAAAATGTCATGTGGACCTAATCTTTTTACATTGAAATAACCAGTGTTATTTCAATTTAAAAGATACGTATGGATATACCCATGATGACCACAAGCACCTGACTGGCAATGTTCCTGATATGTCTGTTTCATGCAGGCATACTACACCTGCAGGGGACATGAGGAAGTTGTCTGTGGATCCCTAACCAACTGCTGTGACAGACCCTGTTCATTTGCTGTGTTTCCAGTTCCTGATGCCTGCCTTTGGCCTTGACCTTTGGATATAGTCCCAGGTTCCTCAGTCTGATTCCACACACTAAGCCTGTATGTGCACACCCTCGCTGTGAAAATTTGCACAAACCTCCCCGACCCCTCTGTGACCAAAGGCCCAGTGCAGATATGGATGGCCTGGGTGCCTCATTGCCCAGATTACCCCACAGAGAATTAGATATACAGGAATTAGTCAGCCATGTGAAGAAACAAGTTCTGCAGGTTCACATCATGCAACTTCTGGTAGAGAATCAAACTCTCTGCAAATAGGTGGCTCAGCTACAAGAAGGAAGCACAGCACTCCAGGTTTAATCCATTGCCCCACTGTCCCCTTACCTGAACATTCTGACAGGAATTTTTAAATTAATTAAACAGATTAATTAAAACAATTAAACAGATCTCTTAGTCTATGATGCCTATTCTTTATGTTCCATCCCTAGACATATGCAACCACTCAGGCCAATATGGGACTGGTGTTCAGCCTGGTTACTGGGGAAGCATCGGACTAAGATGCCTCCTGGTTGGAACAATATGGCTTGACTCTGACAACTAGAATGCTTTCCATCAAGTAGTATCCAAAACTTTCAAAGCCCCCATCACACATTCAGCCAAAGAAAGGCCAAGGCACAAATAGAGATCAAAGTAGCTGAAGGCATAAAGGGTAACAAGAAAATATTTTTCAAATACATTAGAAAAAGGTGGAAGACAAAGGACAGTTTAGGACTGTTACTCAATAAAGTGGGAAAAACAATAACAGAAAATGTGGAAATGGCAAAGGAACTAAATTATTTCTTTGTTTTTGTCTTCACCAAGAAAATTGGTGGTGATTGGGTGCCTGACATAGGGGAGGGCAGTAAAAATTGAATAGGAGCAGAAACTAAAATAGGGAAAGAACAAGTTAAAAATTACTTAGACAAGTTGGATATCTTCAAGTCACCACAGCCTGATGATATGCACCCTAGAATACTCAGGGAGCTAACTCAAGAGATATATGAGCCATTGGCTATTACCTTTGAAAAATCATGGAAGACTGGAAAGATCCCAAAGGCCTGGAAAAGAGCAAATATAATTCCCATCAACAAAAGGGGAAATCAGGACAACCTAAGAAATTATAGCTCAGTTAGCTTAACCTCTGTAACAGGAAAAATAATGGAGCAAATAATTAAGGAGTCAATTAGCAAACATCTAGAGGAGAATAAGGTGTTAAGTGATAGTCAGCATGGATTTGTCAAGAACAAATTATGTCAAGCTAACCTGATAGCTTTCTGTGACAGGGTAACAAAGCTTGTGCATAGAGGGTATGGCCACACACACTTCTTATTTCAAAACAACAGAGGTTGTTTCGAAATAAGAAGTGCCATGGCCACATGACGCACGGCCATTTCGAAACAAGCAAACAGCTTGTTTCAAAATGGCCCTGGTTGTTTCGAAACAACTTAAACCTCGTTGTGTTTCGAAACAGGGTTGTTTCGAAACAGAGGTTTCAAAACAGCCCTGTTCGGACATGTTGTTTCGGAGCAGTGTTCCGAAACAACGTCAACTTCCTCCCAGGGTGCTAAGCACCCTGGGAGGGTGGGCAGCCCCCCTTCAGCACCCTGGCCAGGGTGCTGAGGGGTGTCCGCAGGGGCGGGAGGGGCGCGGGGCTGCACTGCACGCCGCCAGTGCCTGCAGGGGACTGCAGGCACCAGCAGAGTACCACACAGCCCTGCGCCTCACTTGGCCGGTGCCTGCAAGGCCCGCAGGCACCCGCCAGGAGAGGCGCAGGGGGGCGCCTCACTCTGGGGGCTTTAAAGCCCCCGCTGCCCCCAAACCTGGGGGCGCGGCCCCGGCGCGCGGCTGGAGACCGCTGCTGCTGGGGCCAGAGTGAGCGCTGGCCGGAATCCCCGGTGGGACGCTCCTGCCCAGGATTCCAGGGGCGTGTCCGGGGGATGCCCCAGACATGCCTCCCGCAGGAGCGTCCCGCCGGGGATTCTGGCCGGCGCTCACTCCGGCCCCGGCAGCAGCGGTCTCCAGCCGTGCGCCCGGGCCGCGCCCCCAGGTTTGGGGGCAGCAGGGGCTTTAAAGCCCCCTGGAGTGAGGCACCCCTCCTCCCCTCTCCTGGCGGGTGCCTGCAGCCCCTGCAGGCACCGCGGGGTAAAGCGCCCAGCCGCACTTTACCCCGCCGGTGCCTGCAATCCCCTCCCCAGGCGGAATAGCATGTCCACACTGTGGACATGCTATTTCGCTGCCTTATTTCAAGGACACAGTTTTTTGTCCTCGAAATAAGGTGTTTCGAAATAATATGTTATTTTGAAACAGCTTGTTTCGAAACGTCTTGTTTCAAAACAAGCATACCCTGTGTGAACATAGCCAGAGAGGAAACAGTAGATGTGATGTATCTAGACTTTAGTAAGGCTTTTGATGTGGTTTTGCACAGGAGTTAAAGTATAATTTGCTGGGCCCTGGAACCCTCCTACAAGGGAGGGCCCCCCTCCCACATGTCCAGCCCTTCCCCACACATCCAGGTCCCCCTAACACCAGCCCTCTACCCCGCACCCTAACTCCTGCCCCCCAAATGCCAGCCCCCTCACCTCAGCTCCTGCCTCTAAACAGCTTCCCCCACCCCAGCTCCTGCCCCCACCCCAGCTGCTGTCCCCAATATTCATTTCCTGTCCCCAATTTCCACCCCAAAATCCACCCCTGCCCCCAATAACTGCCAAAAAATCCACCCCAGCCCCCAATAACCACTCCCAAAATCCACCCCCACCCACAGACCCTGACACTACTTCCTTGGCCTCCCAGAACCCCACCCCAACCTCCAGGCTGACCCCCTCCCCAGGACCCCCTTACCTGGCTGCTGCAGAGAGTGAGTCCCCTCCTAACTCTAACCCCAGCCCTGGTCGACTGCCCAAGATGGCTGCCCCTGCCACACTGGGACTCCTGCCTGGAGCATGCCCAGTGAAACTCCTGTGCTGGCGCTGTCTACTGTATTGACTGATGTATAAGCTGAGTGCCTGTTTTGAAGCCAGTTTTCAGGCACAAAAATCTCAGCTTATACATGAGTATATATGGTATGCAGACTGCAGGCTTGTGCTTAGTGGTTTCTGCTGCCAAGCACAGCCTATGCATGCTCAGGCTGACTGGTCACTCCTGCTCTCCCCCTGCCTGGTGGGATGTGCTGCAGAAGGCCATTCTATGGCCTGTTATGCATAAGGGCCAGAGTTCAGTCCCCTAAAAATATAAAATGGAACTGGAACACTGTGTTCTAGGGCCTGCTATTTTTAAATGGTGGGCCCCAGAATGCAGCATTCCAGCACCTTTTCCTATTTTTAGGGGGGCCAGAATGCTGAGCCCCTAAAAATAGTGGGCCCTGGAATGGCATTCCAGGCCATTCCAGCTTACTTGAACCACTGGTTTTGCATCACCTTCTCATTAAAAACCTAAGGAAGTACAATGTAGTTGGATCTCCTATAAGATGGGTGAAAAATTGGTTGGATAACCACTCCCATGGTTCACAGTCATGCTAGAAGGGCATAGTGAGTGGGATGCTGCAGGGACTAGTTCTGGGCCTGGTTCTGTTCAATATTTTCACCAATGATTTAAATGATGGCATAAAGAGTACACCTTTAAAGTTTACAGATGAGACAAAGCTGAAAGGGTTTGCACGTGCTTTGGAGGCTAGGATCACAATTCAAAATGATTTGGACAAACTGGTGAAATGGTCTGATTTAAGTGGAATGGAATTCAATAAAGACAAATGCATTCCCCATGACATGCATACAAAAAGAGCAATGACTGCCTAGGAAAGAGTACAGCAGAAAAGGATCTGAGAATCATAGTGGACCAGAAGTTAAATATGAGTCAGTAGTGTAATACTGTCACAAAAACTGAAACACCTTTCTGGGATGAATTAAAAGCCGTGTTGTAAATTAGGCATGAGAAATAATTCTTCCGTTTTACTTGGCCCTGATTAGGCCTCAAATGGAGTATTGTGTGCATTTTTTGGCAGTTCATTTCAGGAAGGATGTGAACAAATTGGAGAAAGTCCAAAGAAGGACAACAAGAATGATTAAAGGTCTGGAACAATTGACTTATGAGGGAAGATTGAAAGAACTGGGTTTGTTTGGTCTGGAAAAGAGTAGTCTGTGATAGGACATGATAACAGTTTTTGAATACATAAGAGGTTGTTATGAGGACGAAGGGGAAAAATTCTTCTCCTTAACCACCAATGATAGGACAAGAAGCAATGGGCTTAAATTACAGCAAGGGAGGTTTAGGTTGAACAAAAAGAAAATTGCTAAGTGTCAGGGTGATTAATCACTGGAATAAGTTGCCTAGACAGGTTGCAGAATCTCCATCATTGGATGTTTTTAAGAACAGGTTAGACAAATACATGTCAGGCATGCTATAAGATGGCACTTGGTTCTGCCATGATGGACTCAGTGACCTCTGGTTCAGCTGCAACCCATGTTGCATATTTCCAGCAGTTTATGGCAGCCATGTTGTGGAAAGAAGTGATTCAGTTGCATCAATTCCAAGTAGGATTATGAAAACAGGTAAAAAATGAATTAACCTGTGTGAAGTTTCCTGAAGGCTTGAATGCATTGAATTATCCTTTCACATTAATGACTAGCTCTGCTGGGAGACAAAAGAAAACAGGAAATACGATGTCTCATGCACATCCTGCACTGTCATCTAAGAGCCTAATCCTTGAGCTGGTATAAAATGATGTGACCTGAAGGCAATTTACCATCAAAAAGAAGGAATGAAACAACTTATATTTTTGGTGAGGTGAGGTGAGGTAAGAGATGCATTTCCAGGATGCCAATCAAGGATTCCTTCTGGAAAATGAAGAAGAGAACTAGACTTTGGACCCCAGCACCACAAGTCCTGAATGAGATATAGTTAGAGCCATCTACACTGTGATCACACCTCTGGGTGTGGGTTTATATAGTCTGAGTTCCCTCAGTGGTGGGCCATTACTGATTCTGTCATTGTGGACAACTTCATGAATGCGGAGCTGCCCAAGTCCAACAGAAATCCATGTCCCTATCTCATGGAAAGCATACATGGCAACTTCTTGTCCTCAGGGCTAGTAATTTAGGTGGTTGTGCCTCTAGATTTTGTAATCAAAGGCCATCATGATATATGCAGTTTAGAATGTTACATTTCCCACACTTTCCACTGATCCTTGGCATCGCCCGATTGATACAACAAAATCCACACATCCTCTGGCAAAAGCAAAATACGAGATTTCCTTCTGAGTACCGCCAACAGATCTGCCTATACACTTTCAGTTCTGAGTCCCCAAGGCCCTGAATCTACCTCCTGGCAGTGGTGCAACTGAACCCTGATTAATGACAGTTTGCCAGAGCATATTTCCGTTAGATCTAAACCCTCACATCCATGAGAAATACCAGAACAATCTTTGAGAAGAGAAAACAGACATTTTGCTTCTGCACAGGATTACAACTTCTTTCTTCACTAAAGTTCTTCACTGCCAAAACTATATTATGTCTAAGACAGAAAAACAGTTTCCACACAGATATATTCAAGAAAGCCAGGTGAAGGGTTTTATCTATTGTTCAGTGTCTCTCTCAAATAGGCTAATCCTTTCCATAAAAAGAAGGATGGACCCTTTGCATGGACTACCAGGCATTAAATCAAGTCACTGTCCAGAACCAGTAACTTTTGCTGGTAGTTTCAGAAGTACTAGACCACATGTGATCTGTTCTGGTGTTCACTAAATTAGATCTCCAAAGAACAATTTGGAAATCATCTGGGCTGAAGAAGAATAGAAGGATGCCTCTGGACCTTCTGTGGATTTTGTTACTATTTGGAAATACCATTTGTTTTTACTAATATTCCAGCTAACATCCAATATTTTGTTAATGGTATTTTCAGGGATGTTCTATATCAGTATATAGTTACCTGACTCACTGATAACTGACATTCTCCTATTTTTCTTCTTGTTTTTTGAAAAAAAATGCAATTAGCATTCTGAAGAGGCTAAGACATAATGACTTGTATGCAAAATTGGAGAAATGCACATTTGATCCAACATATATGGAGTTCCTGAGATACATCCTCTTCTCAGAAGATATCCACAATGATCCTAAGAAGATAGAGATGATACCTGGCGAGTACCCTGGTGTATCTGATATGTGCAGTCTTTTTATAGGCTTTACAAACTTCTATAGCAGGCATGGCCAAACTGTGGCTCATAAGCCACATGCAGCTCTTAAAAGAAATAGTGCAGCTTGCAGAAGAGCATGGAGGAGAGAAGTGTGGCATGGTTGGGGATAGTGCAGAGAAGTGCCGCATGGTCAGAGACAGTGCAGAAGTGATGGCATGGTCAGAGACAGCGGGAAAGTAGCAGCATGGTCAGAGACAGTGTGGAAGTGGTAGCATGGTCAGATTCCAAAGGGATAGCTGTGTTAGCCTAGGCCAGCGAAAAAAACACGGAAACGTGGCATTTTAAGACTAACAGATTTATTTTTCACATGAGCTTTCATGGGAGAAAATCCCACTTCGCCAGATGCTTTGAAATGGGTGAACTTACAGAATGGAATGAAAATAAATGCAAGGGGTTGTAAAACATAGGATCAGGTCATACAGGAACAGCAAATGAGAAACTACTTGAAACTAAGAAAACAAACTGACAGAGCTAGACGGGTTCCCCAAAGTCATCTACTACAGGAGAGGCCCAAGAAAGAAAACAACAGAACACCACTAGTCACCACATACAACCCTCAAGTCAGACCTTTGCAACAGATCATTAAGGACCAACAGTCTATTCTAAAAGATGGTCCCTCTCTCTCTCAAGCCTTGGGAGACAGACCTCTCCTTGCCTATAGACAGCCACCCAACCTTAAACAGATACTCCCCAGCAACTACAGAGCTAACAACAGAAACATTAAAGCAGGCACACACCCCTGCAAAAAACCACGCTGCCAAGTCAGCCCACATATCTGCACAATAGATACCATCATAGGTCCTAATCAAGCCTGCTACTCCATCAAAGGCTCATTTACCTGCTCATCTACTAATGTGATCTATGCCATCATGTGCCAGAAATGCCCCAACACCTTATACATTGGACAAACAGGATGATCCCTGCACAAAAGAATAAATTAACATAGAGCTGATATCAGAAATCACAAAACAAAGAAACCAGTTGCGGAGCACTTCCATCCTTCTAATCACTCGATAAATGATTTGTTAATGACTGTCATCAGAGATGTGGCTGGGACATCAAGACTTCAAAGAGAAACAGCTGAACTTGAATTAATATGGAAGCTAAATTCTGTGAAAGCAGGACTGAATCGAGACTATGGATTCTTTTCCCATTACAAAAGGTAATTTGACTTCAGGCTTCCCATGGTTTGAACCTAACAACTGCTCTCATTTCTTGTTACTGTATGACCTGATCCTATGTTTTATACCCCCTTGCATTTATTTTCATTCCATTCTGTAAGTTCACCCATCTTCGAAGCATCTGAGGAAGTGGGATTTTCTCCCACGAAAGCTCATGCGAAAAATAAATCTTAAAGTGCCACACGACTCCTTGTTTTTTTTAGCATGGTCAGAGACATTGGGAAAGTGGCGGCATCATCAGAGACAGTGTGGAAATGGCAGCATGGTCCGGGATGCAGAGAAGCACAGCATGGTCAGAGAGGGCAGGGAGAAGTTAACTTTTTACTGTATAGGTAGGCCTAGTTTTCATCGTAACCCTAAGTAATTATTAGAATCTGACATTAGTAGAATCAATATTTTCCCTCCTTTTATGATAAAATTAAAGCATGCAATGAATTTTAAACTTAGTAATTGTGGAGTAGATTAAATATGGCTATATGCCTCAGTGCAGCTCTTGAAGGTTTAATAATCAACTTGTGTGGCTCTTGAGTTCCATGAGTTTGGCAACCCCTGTTCTATAGCTTGGGGACTGCCTTTCTCTGGAAACCTGCCAAATTCACTTCATCTCCAGGATCACTCTGTGAGGTGCTGAGGGGTGTTATGAGGATCCCCAGAACGAGGAAGTTGAATCTAGTGACTAGTACATCCCTATCACCACTTAACAGCTCTAGCAGAGCAGTGGCTGAAAAGCTGTGTATCTTATGGGCCAGAGCATCACAGAATGTGCTGCCCTCAAAGGGTTTGATTGAAAGTGCTCCTGGGGCCCCTTATTGGTTAAACTTGGAGGAGGCACCAGAAAGTTATCTGTAATTATGTCGATCTCCAGAGGAATGCTATAGCACACCATGTTTTCTTTCCTTGTTTTGAGTTTCTGGCCTCCAGCTCTGGTTCTGACTCTCATCTCTGGTTCCTGGCCTCTGACTCTGGCTCTGACCCTTGGTTCTGGTCTGGGGCTCCTGCTCCGGCTCTACATACTAGGCCATACCTCCAAAATCCCATCTGTGACAATGAGTTGCAAATATTCACACAAGAAGTCTGTAGCATAACTGAATCTCAATCTCTGGAATTTCAGTTCAATGACTTTACCACAAGAACACACTTACTGTATTCTCAAATATTGCCTTTCTAATAGAGACCTCTGCCTACAAACCAATAAAACTTTTTAAAATACAAACCAGTTATTGTTTCTTTCCCTTTCCTCACATCGATAGAGCTAGTGGAAGTTATATGAAAATATTTGTATGGCTAATTAAACACATGAAACCATTCACTTTTTATCTTATGGGGACATTTTGTAATACAATGAGGTGTTTGTTGATAGTGATTGGTTCAGGAACATACTGTGAATCTGTTCATTTTGATAGGTTAATAACTATAATTTAATGTCCAAAATATTGAATCTAGTAGTTGTAATAGCTTAAATGATGCATTATTACTCATACATAATGGCTTTAAGCTTTTTAAAAACTTTGGAATATTGATAGCAATGACACTGTGTTAGTCTATAAATTTCAGACAAAAGTGTGTCACACTGTGCTTTGAAGGGACATAAATATCCACAACATTCTTTGCTTTCCTTCACATTACACATTTCATATGTGTTTCCACCAAGGCACAGACATATAAATAAACATATTGTAAATCTGAATGCACTTTGGCTTGAAATGTTGTTAGTTTTAAAGACAAATTTCAGATCTGTCACATTTTCAGCTTATATGTTTGACACTCCTGTCACTATGGAACTGACATATGGGTCTAATAATAAAAGTATGGGCAAAATTTATTGTTGAATGGACTAAAAGGGACTAAAATTTAATTTCAAAATACAGACAAAGATTGTCTTATAGTATACACTATATAGACAAAAAACAATATTTATCTGCATGATGTTTTACTGTTGCCTACTGATATATGATTAATTAAAACTACAGTTAAAGGAGGGTAAGTCTAACTTGTCTAACAGGAAAATTGATTGAGACTATAACAAACAACAGAATTATCAAAAACATAAATGAACACAATATGTTGGGGGAAAAAGTCATTTTTTTTTATAAAGAGAAATCATGTCTCAGCAGTATATTTGAATTCTTTGAGGGTGTCAACAAACAGGTGGATAAGGGTGACTCAGTGGATACAGTGTACTTGGAGTTTTAGAAGTCTTGGAGTAGGTTCTTAAGCAAGGTAGGCACTCATGAGATCAGAGGGAATGTGCCTTCCTGGACTAGTAACTGCTTCAAAGATTTGAAATCTAACTAACTAACTAGCTAACTAAGGAGTTCTATGGAACTTTTAATGACTAACAAATGTATTTATCACACAAGCTTTTGCTGAAAAAAATCCCACTTAATCAGATACTTAAAAATGAAAACCTGTTTCCTTAGATAAGGCAGGCTTAGAAGCTGTACCTAACAGCTTCTGAGGGTGGCTTCTAATCTGCATGGGTTTGTATTAGCATGAACACAAAAAGGAACAATTAGCTGATTAGCATACTGGGTGCAGTGCATAGTGGGTAACGGTATTTGGGGTTAGTCTGCTCACAAATCTATCAGTATCTGTAATTCTACTAAGGGGAAATATGAAATACTGTTCTTGTGTGAACTGCTACTCTTTGTTTCAAATCAGTCTGGGTTAGTTAAGGGGTAAAAACTACCTTTATTTAAAAAGAGGCTTATAGGAAAGGCAATTGCATGTTCCAGCCTGAAAGAATTGAAAAACAGGAGCGGGGGGTGTTTGCATTATTTCAATGCTTGAGGTAGTTGGCTTTCTTCTCTATTGCTTCTTCTGTTCTTTGTTATAGAAGTAGTTATTAGCAGTGACTTAAAGACTAAGAGAGCTGAAATCACTGAGTTCACTAGAGGGAGAGAATTCTCTCTCTGAGCTGAAAAGGAGCAGCAATGGGGTGACCAGCTGGTGGGCAGTGAGAGCAGTGAGCTGGGTGGTATGGGTAACCGGAAGGTGGACAGCAGCTTGAGCCAGCAGATAGTGAGAGCGGCCAGCAGTGAGCTGGATGGTGTGACTGACTGGTAGGCAGAGACAAGAAACAGTTCTAGAGGATGGAGTGAGTGATCAGTAGATGACATCAGTGGACAGTTGGTGTGAAAGACACTCCTAGGGATGGTTGGGAGCCTAGTTAGCAGTGATTCTCCAGATCAGTGCCAGTTTTGCCATTAAGTTTGTATGTTCTGTTCTGCAGTGTGGGTTGTTGGGAACTTTACTCTATGCTAATTTTTCTAGATTAGTGCTGGTCTCTGTATTTTGCCTTTTGCATTCTGTTTTACTACTATTAAAAATTTTGTTTTACTACACTCATCTTTGTGCTTATGAGTAGGGAAGCCTTACCCCTTTGAGGTGCCTAGGGAAATCTGGGGGCTTGAGCCAGTTGGTGGTGTTGCATCATTGGGAAACCCCGAGATATAGAACCCAGCCCTTGTCCTGTCAGCCTGCCCTGGCAGAAGGGTTACACTTAAAATATTTCCATTTTGAAGTATCTGACAAAGTGGGTTTTCTCCCATGAAAGCTCATGCAATACATAATTTTGTTACTCTTTAAAAGTGTCACAGGACTCTTTGTTTGTTTTGCTAACCTACACTAAAATAGGTACCCCTCTGGAATTCTTTAACAGATAGAAAACAAAAAATAATAATAAATGACCAGTATTCATGGTGCAAAGAGATAAATAGCTGGGTTCCCAGGGATTGTATTGGGATGATCACAGTTCAACATATTAAAAAAGGGGTGAAAAGGAAATAAACAGTGAGGTGCCAAAGTTTGCAAATTGCACAGAATTACTCAAGATATTCAAGTTGAAAGCTGATTGAGAAATTTTTTAAAAGAATCTAAAAAAATATGGGTATTGGGACAACAAATTGGCAGATGACATTGCGTGTCAAAATGCAAAGTAATACACATTGCAAAACATAATCCTAACTATTCATACAAAATAATGGGATATAAGTTTGAAGTTACTTTTCAAGAGACATCTTAAAGTCATAGTGGATTGTTCTCTGAAAACATTTGCTCAACTGCAGTAACAGTTAAAAAAGTTAAAAAAAATGTAAGGCAGGCTTAGAAGCTGTGCCAGCAGCTTCGGGGGAGGGGGGGGAGCACCTAATCTGCATGGGTCGTGTATTAACATGAACACAAAGAGCACAATTAAGTATTAGTATACTGGGTGCAGAGCATAGTGGGCAAATCTGTCAATATCTGTAATTCTACTGAGGGGAAATATAAAATACTGTCTTTTTGTGAATTGGTACGCTCTGTTTCAAATCTGTCTGGATTAATTAAAGGATAAAAACTCTCTTTATTTAAGAAGAGGCTTGTTGGAAAGGTGACTGCATGTTTCAGCCTGGAAGAAGTTGAAAGACAGGAGTGGGGTTTTTGGGCTATTTTGGCCTTTCCCCCTTTTGCTTCCCCTGTCTAATGATAGCTATGGCTAGGCTTCTTCTGAGGCCTTTGTCATTTAGATAGAGGTAGCTGTTTGCAGCTGCTTAAGAGCTGGAATCACTAGGGAGAAAAGTAAACTCTCTCTGAGCTAAAAATCACTATAGAGAAAATTCTCTTTCTGAGCTGAGATCACTGAAGAGCGGAGCCAGTGGATAGTGAGAGTGGCCAGCAGCAAGCTGGGTGGCATGAGTGACTGGTGGGCAGAGCCGGCAGACAGTGGAAGGAGACAAGTGATGGTGCTAGTGGATGGAGTAAGTGGCCAGTAAATGGTGCTGGTGGACAGCTGGTGTGAAAGACACTCCCTACGAACCCTAGTGTTGGTTAGGAGCCTAGTTAGCACTGATTCTCCAAATCAGTGCTGATTTTGCTAGCAAATTTATCTTTGCTGTTAGGATATGTGGGATCACGTTGGAGGCCTGACTAGCACTGATTCCCTGGATCAGTGGTGGTTTTGCTATTAAGTCTTGTATGTTGTTATGTGGTGTAGGTTGTTGGGGACTTTGCTCTGCACTGATTTGCTAGATGAGTGCTGATTTCCATTGTTTGGCCTTTTACACTCTGTTTTACTACTATTATTTTACTATACTCAGACTCGTGCTTGCGAGTGGGGATGCCTTACCCCTTTGGCGTGCCCAGGGAACAGTGCAGGATTTCCCAGAAATCTGGGTGGGGCTTGAGCTGGTTGGTGGTGCTACATTATTGGGAAACCCCTAGGTATAGAACCCAGACCTTGTCCTTCCAGCCTGCCCTGGCAGAAGGGTTACTCCCCCCCACACACACACACAAAAAAGAGGCAGTAGGATCACTAGGAAAATGACAGCTAATAGGCTAGAAAATAATAGAATGTCATTATATATATATCCATGGTATGCCCATGCCTGGAATACTTCTTACAGTTCTGGAGACCTCATTTCAAAACATATATATGAAAAAAGAAAAAGTTCAGAAAATTGCAATAAAAATAATAGCTTCTATATTAGGAGGCATTAAAAATATCAGGACTTTTGATTTTGGAAAAGAGATGACTAAGGGACAATATAATTGAGGACTATAAAATCATCAATTTTGTGGAGAAAATGAATAAAGAAATACTATTCATCTCTTCACATAATGTAAGAACTAGTGGTCACCAAATGAAGTTAATAGGCTTTGGATTTAAAAAACAAAACAAAAGGAAGTATTTCTCACCTATTCCATGCTACAAGGCAACAGGGGATGGTTCACGCTGTAATTGTCCTGTTCTGTTAATTATTCCCTCTAAAGCATCGGGCACTGTCCACTGTCACAAGACAGAATTCTGAGCTACCAGGATCATTGGTCTGACCAGTGTGCCCAAACTTATGTTCATATGCCCACAAAAATGTGACCTAGTTTTCAAAACTTAAACATTTGCAGAGAGTAGAATTAAGTTAAGAGGAACAACTTCTCCTGTTAAAACCAGTGACAAAATCTCCATTGATTTACATAGCTCAGGATCAATCCTGTAATGAACATTTCTGAAAATACCATTTTATTTTTTGACAATCTGAAAATCCTCATTCTATTTGATGATGGAGAGGCTTTCTCAGGTGTACATTTCTATGCATGTTGACATTCCTATGCCATATTCAATGTTTAATGTCTGTTAGAAATATTAAATCTACTAGAGTAGAACTTTGTCTTGGTACTAACTTTACGCTAGTTTTGTCCCTATGGTTGTTCTGCTCTTACAAAGGAATTACAAAAAATGCAATCCTGTGAAATTGAGTGCTTCCTCCTTCTCTGTTTGTCCTTCATGGCTACATCTGAGAGATGTAAAAAGAATATTTTAATGCTGGTTGCACATTGAGAATGTAGTTGATGCTGGACAAAGTATAGAACTCATTCTCCATCCTCAAGCATAATATTAGAAATGAGAGTTATCTCAAAGCAGTGGGGAAACTGCAATTTTTTTCTTAAAATACTAAGATTTCTTTGAATAACGAAATTTCTTTTGCTGTAGGATTCACACTGTTAGTCCTTGAGAAATGAAGAAAGCTATTTGACTTGTAGAACTTTGTAATTCTCCCTTCCACAGTGGGATATAGGAATCTCTCAGTTTTCATTTTTATCTAGTGAATATGAAACATTTTTTAACAGAACTGAATTACTAACTGGTCTTCTTATATTATTTAGCTTACCTGTACCTACAGCTGTATTTAAAATATTTTTGTTTTTTAAATTACATTCTCTTCATGCTTCTGTAGATACCAAATTATGGATCACTCAAATACTTTCTCTTATGTAAGATAAGTCTAACTACAGTAAAACCACTACATTTCCAATAAGTTTTTGGAACATATAGTGGACAAAACTTCATTTAAAAAAAGGAAGAAGTAATCAGGGAGATAGCCCATTTTAGTTCATCAGGAATTGAGGAAGAAATTGCTTGCAAATCTGAAGACAGAAGACAATTTGGATGACAGCTATCATGAAATAATAAATTTCATAAGTCGAAGGAATGAGAACAGCTGAATCAATGGCCTTTAGAAAACAAGCTTTAATAAATCCAGGTAACTGGTAGGTAAGATTTTGTGAGACAAAAATCTAAAGAATAAAAGAATTCAGGAGATCTGGTAGTTTCTCGAGAAGACAATATTAAAGGAACAACTGCAAGATACCCTGATGCAAAGGAAAAACAGGAAAAATAGAAAGGGGATATGGCTCTCTAAAGGCCAGAAATATCTAAAAGAAATCTTACAAAAAAAAGGAAACATGGAACAATTGCTAAGGAGGAATACAAAAGAAGGTTATAATCCAAGTCACCCATTTCTGCACACATTGTCAAAAACACACCTGGATACAATAGGTGTGCTTGGATAAAATTAACAATTTTTGTTTTGTCATCAAGCACATCCTTCAGATTATCTGACTCCTTTCTCATGGCTAGGTGCTCCCTTTCAGGCACGCAGTGTGTTACTTTTGTGAATGGTGCAACATTGTAAATTTTTTCAGCCCCTTTATGCCACTCCATCACTGCAGCAACAGCATCCGTGCGCACACAGTAACATTGCCCACAGTCTATGCTGTTGTTCATCACTAGATTATCCAGCTTCTTAAAAATCCCAGCATTTGTATTTTTGTTATAGTGGTCTGCAAAACAGCAGTTCTTCCATTCTTGCATAACAGATGTATCATACATAAACCAACAGCTGAACCTCTTTCAAAGACTCGTACAGCTGCATGGTGAATTTCCCTTGCTTGTCTCTTCTTTAACAGCTGGTCTTTCACATTAGCTTCAGCATCTGTAATTCAAATTTTAATGGTGTTGTTTAATATTGGGATATTCTTCAATTTATTAGCAGCCTCATCCCTAACATGTCATGGCACCCATCAATTCCTGCTGGCTTCATTAAAGTTCCAGCAATACTATATTGCCTTCTGTTTTCAGCCATTCTAATTCCACTCTGGTAGGAGACTTTGAACACCTTCTTTTGAGCTATATCTGAACCTGGAATTTTGTTTGAATTAAGAAGGATTAATTCAAACTAAATTAGTATGTGGCTACTGGCTTTCCTTAGTTCAGACTAAGTAATTCCTTAGTTCAAACAAAGGAAAGCTTAGTTTGAAGTTATAAAACCTCCCTTAACTTTGAACTAAGTTAGTTTGAACTTTTTAGTTTGAACTAAACGAATGAAGTCATTTTAATTCGAACTAACCTTTGGTTCAAATTAACTTTCTTTGACCTTCTTCCACCCACGGTGCCTTCTCAGGTCTGTAATCTGTTGTGTGGCACCTGGGGTTCCCTGGCCGCGCTCAGTCTGGTGGGGGAGAAGGCATTCCCCTGCCCGGCTCTGGATGCTTTCTCCCCCATCCCACTGAGCGCATCCAGAGTTGGCCAGACAACGCTTTCTGTGCTGCCTGGCTCAGCAGGTGGGCATGGCCTTTCTTGGGTGCTATGTTGCCACACTCCCCATAGTGTCCCCCTCCTAAATCAAAGTAGAATGTCCTGTCCATGGACATGCTAGTTCGATTTGGATTTCTAGTGGGGACATGTTGTTTGCATTAACTTAGTTTTATTAACCATTATTAGTTTGAATTAATTAATTCAAACTAATGTTTTAAATGTAGACATAGCCTTGTACAACTGATATAGTTTGAATACTCTTGTTTGTTTTTGATTTAGTAAGCATTTTCACTTTCTTTCAAAATACTCTACTGACTTGTCAATGTTTTCTGCATGCTAACACCTCAGATGCCTTATAAGTTGTGCCAGCTTAAGTGCTTTGTTAGAATGTACTTCTCCACAAATTACACACTGGGGTCTTGATTTTCCACCAACACATATACACATAAAACCAAGTTTAATGTTGCTGTCATCTTATTTCTTTAGTGTTGAGGGATTTTTTTTTGAAGTGTGTTCAATTTTGCTTCTTTTGTTTTATTTGGTGTTTTCTGCTTCAAGAACTGCTGATGTAGACTGTCATTTATGAATAACAAAATCACCCATTATGGAAATTAAACACATTAATTATATTTCACATTTACAAATGAAATAATCACTAGCATTTCTCTTCCCATACTGACTTATGGGCTATGTCTACATTGGCAAAATTAATTCAAAATAGTTATATCAAAATATTATTTAAATTTTAATTCAAAATAACTATTTTGAATTAGTATTATTTCAAATTTATTATTTTGAATTAGGAGTCCAGTGATGACTCTCTAATTTGAAATAAGGTATTTTGAAATAGAGAGTCTTCACTTGTCTTTCTAATACAAAATAGGGGAAAGTAGGCAAAGGAATAGGGGCATTATTTCTAAATAAGCCTATTCTGTGGCTTAGAATTACTTATTTCAAAATAATAATTTTGAGTTAAGGATTATTTCAAAATAAAAGCAGGTTTTATTATTTCAAAATAGCTCTTCATTATTTCGAAATAAAAAATGCTAATGTTCCCTCTAAGCTGCGCTGGCACGCTGCAGCGCAGCCCACCGCAGCCGCCAGCGCAGTGAAGGCTGCCGGAAGCACATCGCTGGCAGCCAGAGTCCCTGGTTAGCGCTCCTCTGGGGCTGGGAGTTTTCAAAACTGGGCATGCTCTGTTAGAGCTTCTCTGGCCCCAGGAGCTGTGGCTGGGCCATCTGGCTCCAGCCACAAGGTAAGTTTCTGGGGGTCACCGGGAGTGGGGGCAGGGAGGCTGCTGGGCAGCCGGGAGTGGGCCTGTGGAGGCAGCTGGGAGCAGGCTCGCGGGGGCAGGAGGGGGCCGCTGGGAGCAGGGGTGGCTGCTGGGAGTAGGGGGCAGCTAGGAGCCGGGGGCAGGGGGGGGCGGCTGGGAGCGGGCCGCAGGGGTGGAAGGGTGGCTGGGCGCAGGGGGGCTGCTGGGCAGCCAGGAGTGGGCCCATGGGAGCGGGGGGGCAGCCAGGAGCAGGCCCGCGGGGATGCAGGGGCTGCCGGGAACAGGCCCGCGGGAACGGGAGGGCCTTCAAGTGCAGGGGCGGCCGGGATTGGGCCCATGGGGGTGGGGGGCTGCCGGGAGTAGGGGGCGGGGAGGGCAGCTGGGAGCGGGCCCGCAGGGGTGGGGGGGCCACTGGGGGGGCAGGCGCGGGCCCACGGGGAGGGGCAGCACAGCAAGCCCGCGGGGGGGGCGGGGCAGCGCAGCGAGCAACATGAGTTGCTCAGCTGCCACCAACTCTTAGAGGGAACATTGGCTTATTCTGAAATAACAAAACACCTGCATGGATAGGAAAAAAGTTCTTTTGAAATAAACCTCTTTATTTTGAAATAACTTCCAAGTGAAGTCCAGATCAAACCAATGTTTATAATACAATTATTGTAAAGCAGATGAGTGACTGGCATATGGTAAATTTAAAAAAAAAAAAAAAGGAACATCAGCTTTTACTTCTGTAAGTTTAATACAGAAGACTTGGATTCTTGTAGATTGTTTTCCGACAAATTATTTTCACAAATCACAGCATTGCTAAGTGATATATAGATAGTGCCAAGTTGTAATTGACTTTTAATGTACAAAGTGAAAGTGTTAGAACACGATATGTTATGATTATTACGTACTTGCTGGCACATTTGTGGACCCCTTGATTATACCAGTGGGTCCCTAAGGTCCATGTCTCAAGGTCGAGAATCATTGCTTTAGAGCCCATGATTGTGACTCATAGTACCATAGACCTATTAGGTTAGAAGGGACCACAATGATGTTCTAGTCTAATCCTCTCCTAAGATACAGGAGTTTTTGTGTCTAAACTAAACAAGACAGATGACTCTCCAACCTCATTTTGAAAACCTGTGTGAAGGATCTTCATTCTTGTTGGGGATGGTATGAAATGCTGTCCACAGCAGATAACAGCTGTAGGCGCATGGTTCTTCTTCTTCTTCTTCTTCTTCTTCTACTTCTTCTCTTCTCCTCTTTAAACTATTGATTTTCTTCTCCTAGCATATGGAACTTACTTTAAGTGGTACAGTGTCTATTAGAGCCGCAGTTCTCAACCACTGTGTCAGAACACATTACTGTGTTGCCACACAGTGGTAAGTGTGTTTCAGAGAGCTGGGGAAATAGCTAGGTTCTTCCTAGAGGGGTTGGGCTGGTGTGTCCTATAGGCTAGTGACAGACTGCCCAGTGTGTTGTGACCTGCAAATGTTGAGAACCAGTGTATTATAGGAAAAGTTGTCTAACAGTATTAAAAATGGAAGTAGTGGAAAGCTAATTTTGCATGAGAGCAATGAAGCCTGATTAACAAAGTTGCAATACTGACACTAGTAATCTAGAAAACCAAAGTTCTAGTGAATTTGCCTATCTGTTGCTGACTGTGTTAGACTATGGCTAGTCATTGACTTTTATGCCATAATTTAACAAATAGGGGTTCATTCTTTCTGGATGTCACCATCCTTGGAGCAATACACTAATAGATCATGAGCTGCAGATGTTCACTAATGATGAATCACACTACTATATCATTAACACTGTCATACAGGTGGCTTTGTAGATTAATTTAATCAGAGCAATGACCTGTAATGATGATGCATTATTTGGGGTATGGCATTTTTCAGGTAGAACAGACTTTGGTCATCATTTTCTAATCAAACTCGTATTTAGATTTTCTGTGGCTTCTTTCACATACCCTGGGATAACACACACTGACTGATCAAAATAAATGTGTCCAACAAATCCAAGCAGACCTGACCTATACTATAGTGAGAGCACTTTAAATTCAAATAATACTATGACAAAAATAGAAATGTGTAGAGACATCTGAGGTTTCTTTTGGCATATTGTCAGCACCATTTGTTGAAGAGGAAAATGTTAAACAATAGCTAATGAAAAATAGTGTAAAAAGAAGGCCATGTTTACTGTTCATATGCTTTATTAGTTAAGATATGCAATAAATAATTTATTGAATAATCTGAAAAAAAAGTGAATTGGAATTTTACCTGAATTCATGTAGACTACTCAGGTAGGTTTCTATGTCAGATCAGTTTGGTCAGTGGAGAAACTTTAGGCATTTACCAAAAGATATTTTCTCAGCCATGACTTTATGCAAGTGCTACTAAAGAAGTTCTCAATCTGAGTGTAATGCAATTTGTTTCACCACTCCTTTTCAGAACAGCCTCTCCTAATTAATCTACCCTCTGCACTTTCACTAAGAAGGAATCTGTCTTATGCTTAGTTATAGTCCATTCCCAGAATGGTATATGGACTCCTCCAGATGGTTGCTATTTCTCCATAGCCTCACCTTTGCATCATCAGGTACCAGAACACTTGCCCTCAAAGACCAAATTTTTCTTTGGGTTTATTGTCCAGGAGTCAGGCAGGAATAAGGTTCTACACTGGTTAGATTCTCTCCTCCTCACCCTCACTGCTAGAGATCAGAAACACTAATTGTCTGGAGTTAGATTTTATCTGTTGTTGGTATACTTCTACACTCTCTCACTGTCTTTGCCATAATAACCATGTTTCATTGATGTGATTCTTTTTTGTGCTCTGTGTAGCACTTACTGGAAAGTAGGGCCATGTATGATTTTACTTTTCTGGGGAATTCAAGGACATGAGAACATTGTCTTATGCAAGGACTGAGTCAGTCCACCATTATTTATACTGTTGAAATTAAATTTAATCATTGGTGTCAAACTGTAAGTAGGTGAACATAATATGTGGGATTGTAATTTCTCTCTGCAAGTGAGTCTTCTCTTGCAAGGACATGTCACTTAGGAGAGTACTGTATCTAAATCTTCTTAAATTTGAAAGTAAAATATGTATTCCACAGAGAATGGAGATGCTTTGTGAAACAATGAATTCTGTATGAATTGTTTAAATGGGAAAGAAAAGTTCTATTATAATAAAAAATTACTACAAAAATGGTATCATGGGGCTCCATTTTATTGTCTGTCAAAGCCTGCAGATCAAACATGTTCAGTTTCCAAATCAAAAGATGTCTTTTCTTCTAACTGCCAGCACTGAAAACAAAACCTGTGTTCTGAGAGATGGTGTGGCTTCCTTACTACTGCATAAAAGGGAGAGGAGTAGAGGAGAATTATTCCTCATGTTACCAGTACAATCCCATAGTTTTCAGAATATACGTCCAGTGACGTGAGAATAGCATATCCCTATTATCATCACTGTCTTTGGAAAGGCAATTGGAATATGATAAAATAAATCAATTTGTGATGTACAAGGAGAATAATTTGGCTTCCACTAACAAAGCTATGCTGCATCCTTGGTACTAAGAGAAGTGAAAAGTTTCCTACTAAACTCAGATGCTGGAACTATGTATACACACTGAGAGCAGCTCTTCTAAGAATGAAAGTGCACTTAAGTTTGTAGAAGCAGCCAAGGAATGGAGCTGAAATTGTAATATTTGAATGTAGTCTATTTACACCGTAAGAATAAACATATATAAACAGGTTTAACTATATATTGCTGGAAGAAATTTACAGTATTCTGTTTGTTATTTGAATAATGCACTATGCAATCATTTTCTCTTATGTTGTTACTTCTACATTGTTTTATTCCTCTTGATAGTTGTGTTAAGTAGAAAGTTGATTGCTTTTCAGTGCACAGAACTCCTAGTCAACTGCTTCTGATGGAGTATCTAATAAAACTGAGTGGAAAATTAACTACTTTTTTCTCTGTATTATCTGTTATGCTTTGGCCTTCATGGATCAAAATCAATTTGTTTACAAAAGTTTCAGTCACATAGTGTATGTGGCTTTGACTCAGCATGACCACCACCCAGGGGCATGGGGAGTCTCAATGAATGATCCCTGACTCCTGATACCTACTATGGATAATCAGAAAGGCCAGTCCCTGTGGGAGAAAAGACTCTAGATATCTGATTTCTGAAAGTGAAAATAAAGAGAACTGAGATTATCTGGGTATCAGCTGATACATGAAAATGAGGGGCAATGATTCCTCATGAGGTTAAGTGTACTCATAACATAACAGTATTAGGAAAAAAGTAAATATATTGTTCAGTTGGTTCCACAGTTCAAGTTACATTGACAAAAGTTGCAACCCATTGTATAAAATGTCTGATTAGCAATATGAGGTATGACTGGAATCGCTTTACTTTAAAACAATTTTTGGACTATATAGTGCCTGGAATCAATGCAATTCCACTGATTCTTATATCAAGAGCATAATTCAAGTCTGAGCTACAGTGTATGTTATACAAAGATAATAAGTCTTGACATAAAAACTTCAAGTGATGGTAAAGCTGCCACATCCATAAATAAGATGTTCCAGTGGTTAATCAGTTAACCCAGTCACTTTGTAAGTAGCTGAGTTTCTGTTCTGATATCCTCAGTTGGAATTTCATCAGAAATTTTGGAAACCAAGTCACATTAATCCTTTATTAACCTTTCCATTATATACATTATGATGGCTGTAATAAATGGGAGACTGCCATTACCACCACCATGTCTCTACTACATGGCTATGTCCACACATATGTTGTTATTTTGAAATAAGTTATTTTGAAACAAAGTCCTTATTTTGAAATAAGTTAATTTGAATTTAGAAAATGTTAATTCGAATTAAGGGAAAGCCTGCTTTCAAAACAGCTGTTATTTTGAAATGGTTATTTCAAAATAATGCCGTCTGGACATGTTGGTTTGAAACAGTTGTTTCGAAACAATGGTGTTGCTTTGAAACAACATGTCCAAATGGTGTTATTTCAAAATAACCATTTCAAAATAACAGCCATTTCAAAATGAATGGGGTTTAAGCTGTTTCAAAATGACGGTTCTTCTTTCGCAATGACAGAGCCTGTCATTTCGAAACAAGAAAACATCGTGTGGACATTCAGTTTTTTATTTTGAAACAACCAGTGTTGTTTTGAAATAAAAGACTCATGTGAACATACCCATACTCTTTCTCCTCACCAGATTGGAGAATGGTGCAAAAAAACTCAGTGGAAAGACTCTGAGGGAGGAATTGAGTGAGCACTTTTGGAAAGCAAAACAAACAACAAAAAAACAGATGCAAGGCAAGCTAAGAACAGCAGGTAACGGTGATAGAGGGAGAAACCCAGAGGGAACTATTTACAAAGTAGGCTGCAGCAGAATGCAGGGAACTGCTCTGGAGTAGACTACTAAACATTGTTGCCAGAGTCAGGTCTGTGTGTGACTTATGGGAAATAGCAGCAACTGGGCAGGGAGCCAGTGCAGAGAGGCACAGTGGGAGAGACACCACTAACTAATGCTGGCTATAATATGACTCCAAGTCATGGTATACCTGAAATGCTACTAGAATCATAGGGGCCGTTGTAGTATAACATGACACAGCTAAGATGATTGTTTTTTTTTTTCTTTTCTGCTGAGTTTGAATGCCAATATGAACCTTGTACAAGGACGAAGAAGGTACATATCGTTCGTATTCGTCCGTCAGTAATGACAAAGACCATCTAGTCATCCAGGGGTTAGGGTAGGGGTCCGTGGGTGTGCAAATGACTAATCAGACCAATCTGTGCCCAGAAAGTTCTCTGACAATGCGGACAGGGAATGGTGGCGGCTGATGGTGGTTTGCTGGCATTATCTTTCCTGGCTTGTCTGCGTTGCTCAGCTGCATCAATCCAGTTGGCTTCACATGTTTCCATGCCCCGACGGACAGCTGAATGCCACTCTCCTCTGTCCTGGGCTATCAGCTCCCATGTAAAGTGGCTGATACTGAAGGCCTTTAGTGATGCTTTTAAAGTGTCCTTGAAGTGCTTTTTCTGGCCCCCTTGGGACCGTTTGCCTTTTTGGAGTTCGCCATATAGCAGTTTCTTTGGTAGCCGATGATCTGGCATGTGAGCCACATGACCTGCCCAACGAAGTTGTACTTGCATCAAGATGGTATAGATGCTGGGCAGGCCGGCACGAACAAGGATCTCGGTATCTGGGATCCTGTCTTGCCATTTAATGCCAAGAATTTTTCTAAGGCAGGTGACATGGAAATGATTTATTTTTCTTGCATGACTTTGGTAGACTGTCCACGTCTCACAGCCATAGAGCAATGTGGAAAGAACTATGGCATGGTACACCTTGATCTTTGTCACTGGGGTGATGCCTCTCCTATTCCACACATTCTTGTGGAGTCTGCCAAAGGCAGCACTAGCTTTGGCTAGTCTGGCATTCACCTCGTTGCTGATGACAACGTTTCTGGATAGTGTGTTTCCAAGGTAGGTGAACTTGTCCACCACGTTCAGATGCTGTCCATTGATAGTGATGTTGGGTTCAACGTAATGCTTTCCTGGGGCGGGCTGATACATTACTTCAGTCTTTTTTGCATTGATAGTAAACCTGAAGTTTGTGCAGGCCACAGAAACCCTGTCAGCGACGTATTGCATGTCAGCTTCGGAGGCAGTGTTAAGGGCACAGTCATCAGCAAATAAGAAGTCAACAACTGTGTCTGTCATGATCTTAGTTTTAGCTTGAAGCCTCCTGAGGGTGAAGAGTGAGCCATCAGTACGATATCTGATGCCGATGCCTATTTTCACGTCTCTGAAGGCATCTGTCAACACGGCGGAAAACATGAGACTGAATAGAGTAGAAGCAAGAACACAGCCCTGCTTCACTCCGTTTGAGACAGAGAATGGTTCGGATGTCTCTCCGTTATCATATACTCTGGCCAACATGCCATTGTGTAGCTGTCGTACAATGGCAATAGATTTTCTGGGATATCTGTATTTCGCCATGATCCTCCATAGGCCATCCCTGCTGACTGTGTCAAACACCTTGGTCAAATCGACATAGATGAAGTATAGGTCAACATTTTGTTCCTGGCACTTCTCTTGAAGCTGTCTGGCAGCAAACACCATGTCGATAGTCCCACGATCTTCATGGAAGCCACACTGGCTCTCTGGCAGGAGACCTTGCTCAAGGTGTGCAGTGAGGCGGTTGAGTAGAACTCTGGCCAGAATCTTGCCAGTGATGGACAGCAGAGAAATTCCACGATGGTTGTTGCAGATCTGACAATTTCCTTTACGCTTGTAGAGATGTATTATGGAAGCATCTTTGAAATCTTGTGGGACTGGCTCGTGCTGCCAGATGTGCTGGAATAGCTGATGGAATTTCTCTGCTAGGGCAGTGCCACCTTCTTTGTAGACTTCAGCTGGAATGGAGTCTGAGCCAGGTGGTTTACCATTGGATAACATACAAGTTGCTTCCTGTATCTCCTCCGTAGCGGGTATAGTGCCCAGTGTCTCATTAATTGGAACTTGAGGCAGCCGATCAATGGCATCATCATTGATGGAAGAAGGGCGATTCAGTACGCTGTCAAAATGTTCAGCCCATCTTTCGAGAATTTTCTCTTTATCGGTGATCAATGTAGACTCATCGGCACTGAGGATGGGAAATGTCCCTCCCCCTGACGATGACGAAGTCAATGAGGTGCCAAGGCTTAGAGCTAGGATGCATCCATGATGTCCTATTACGAGTGGGAAGACGGAAGACGGTATTCGTAATCAAAAGACCATGTTCTGCACAGGTCTGAAGGAGCAGCAGGCCATTACTGTTGCAGTTACCAATACCATGCTTTCCAATCACTCCTTCCCAAGAGGTGCTGTCACAACCAACTCTTGCATTAAAATCACCAAGAATGATGAGTTTATCGGCATTGGGAACAACAGTGATGACATCATTCAAGTCCTCATAAAATTTTTTTTTAATCACATCCGAATTGGTCATGGTGGGAGCATAGGCACTAACAATGGAGGCAAACTTTTGCGCTCCTAAAAGGGGGAGTCTCAATGTCATTAGGTGATCGTTCATATCTCTGGGTGGGCCAACCAACCTGCCAATAAGTGTTTTCTTTATTACAAAGCCGACTCCAGCTTCTCGTCACTCTGCAGGTCCTCATCCACTCCAGAAGAAGGTGTAACCTGCGCTTTCTTCACAAAGTTCGCCCTCTCCCGTCAGCCTGGTCTCACTTAAGGCAGCAATATCAATATTGTATCTGGCAAGCTCACTTGCAATAAGTGCTGTGCGTCTCTGGGGTCTATCTGAACCGTCTGTCAAGAAGCGTGCGAACGTTCTATGTAGCAAGGTTCAGAATTGTAGTCCTTGCTTTTTTGCTTGATGATTTGTTTCGACCGCATATGTAGGGTTCCTGCCGGCTGTGGTAAACCGGCTAGGATAACATGGAGCAGGCAATTTTTAGGGCACCTTTTCTAGCCCCTTCCTCAATACCAAGGAGGTGAGCAGTGCGGTCCTAAACAGGGCTGCTCAGTCGCTCAGATGGCTGCCGAAATCCACCATTGCTCCATTCAGTGGGGAACGACCCTATGGTCTGAACCGCCTGTGTGCAGGCTTGTGGCTACGACTGCCAGTGCCCCCACACCTGTCGCTACATCGCGCGCCCATCTCCACAGGTCTTGGGGACAATGGAATGGGTAAAGGATGACTGATGACTTGCACAAGACTTTAATTAAAGTGAGGAAGAGTTGCGCAGCATCGCCCTCACTCTCTCATCCGAGACCATCAACTCCCAGTGGCAGGAACAAGTCAAGATGACTGGGGATGGGGATGGATGCAGTGGATGACCAAGATAACCTACGTGCCTCATCTTGCTCTCTGCACTCCACAGTGCACTGCTGTATCCACCTTTCTCTCCATGAAACCTGATAGAGGTTACTTCCGCAGAGTCGGCCGGAGTCCAGTCTTCGCATGCAAGGTAGGCAAGCCCGAGAATACTGAGGGTATAAGACCCATCAGCTACCCTCACCTGGTTTAGCCGCCAGTCAAAGCGGTTTGCTGGGGTGTGGCCGCTGTTGCATGCAAACAGATACTTGGAGCCACAGGTGAGAGTTGGGTGCCAGGTGGGGACCAAAGCAGATGAACCACCCCGAAGAGTGTGACTAGACCATCCGACAGAGGTACTACCCCTAACACTGGCACCCATACACCCCATACTGAACAACAGTTGGTACTACCAGAAGCTTATTCACACCAAAGTGAAATGAAGCTCTAGTTGTAGAATTCATTGCTTGAGAAGAGTCAATCAAATTGGTCTTACATCAAAACAAAACAAGTCATGTTCAAGTCATGCATGCAACCCTCTATGCTTATTCCACTGAGAATACAGATTAGTGGTCATAGCAGCATGTAGGGACTATGATTGAGAGCTAACAGTGGTGTATGATTTTGGCTAGACTTTAGCAAAATTTGAGAAGTTAACAGATTATTCAGAAAAAGGGGGGGGGGGGCTATTGTTGAAATGGTAAAAGGTGATCACTTACAAGCTTTCCCCCTAACAGCAGAACTGGTCTTTGTGTGAAACAAATTCATAAAACTTTGCCAGAAAAATTAATCTCCCTATCCTTTATTCTTTTCATTTTATATGGTTTCTTATCATGGCTTTATAGTCCCTAACAGAAGTCCAGGACAATTTCTCTGAAAAATGTTCCAACCCTAGAATTGGCTTCCTTGAGACTTCTGCAGAATATATTAGCTGGGCTCCTCTAGAATTCATCACATGTTCCAGGAGAGAATTTCTTGAGAATTCTGTTAGCTTCTTTAAAGTAGGAAATGTTAGCATTTCTGAGGGTACAATGCCTCCTAACACAGTATATTTGAATATCAATGGAGATCTAAAGTAAGATTTATCCATCTACCTATTCATTTAATAGATCTAATATAATCAATCTATTACATTTTCTTTTTGGGTCACATGATCCAAATCCCCTCCACACATTTTGAGAAAAAAATCTATGGGGCTACTCAGAAGAAAACTCTGAGATATTTTCAGAGCATTCTGCCAGAGAACCCATATATACCATTCCAATGTGTGAAATGAGTTGGATGTTTTGCTTCAAGAGCTACAAAATACCACAAGATACAAATAGTTCATAAGAGATGCACTTCTTATATAGGGCCATTTACAGACCATTCTTATGACTCTCCTCTGTACCAATTCCAGGACCTCTTGCCCTTCTGGCTATGTTCACACACAGGCAATTAAATTGATTTAACTTAAATTGAAATAATAAAATCAAAATAAAATCATTATTTCAATTTAAGTTACATCAAAATAACAGGTCCACACCAAAAAATAACCAAAGAGAAATAGCATGTTCCCACAGTGTTCTTGCTATTTTGAATCAGGACAGTGGCACTATGGGAGGTGTAGCAACATGGCTTCCTGGAGAGGCCATGTTCCCAGCCAATCCTATAAAAGCAGGAACTGATTTCAGTTTCTTATCTATTCTGGCTAGCAGGAGACAGCAAGGAAGAAGAGAATGGATGCTCCTCAGCTCCCACACCACCACTGGGTGGCAGCAAGGCCATCTGCCAGCTTGCAGGGTGTTCCCTTGTAAGGGGACACCCTTTTTCCAGACCCAAACGCCCCGAGCTCAAGGCTGTGACCATAAGCCGGCTGCGCCTCACTGCTGCCTCAGTTCCCCCACCCCCCCTCTGTGCCCTGCCACATATGGGTACAGAAGACCAGCACAGACTGGTGGGAGCCGGTTGTGCTGGGAACCTGGACTGATGCACAGTGGCATAGGAATTTCCGCATGGGCAAGGAGACTTTCACCCACCTAGTCACAGAGTTTGCCCCGGTCCTACGCTGAAGCGACACAATAATGGGACCTGCCATCACTGTGGACAAGAGCGTGGCCATTGCTCTATGGCAAGTGGCCACTCCCAAGTTCCACAGGTCTCTGGCACACCTCTTCAGAGTTGGGAGGTCCACAGTTGGTGAAGTCCTGCTCCAGGTTTCTAGTGCCATTAACACGGTCCTGCTGCCATGCCTCATCACACCGGGCGACCTGCGAGGCACTATCAGCAGCATCGCCGCTGCCAGCTTTCTGAACTGTGGAGGGATCCTTGATGCCACCCACATCACTGTGTGAGCTCTGGAATACTGTGTGGCCAAGTACTATAACCAGAAAAGTTACCATTCTATCATCCTGCAGGGCCTTGTGGACCACCGGGGCATCTTTCTTAACTGCAATGCTGGGTGGCCCGGGAGGGCACATGACACCAGGGTCCTCAGGAACAGCGCACTCTACCGGGGCATGGAGGCAGGAATTTTCTCCTCCCCCCATACCATCACCATCAAGGAAGTGGAAGTGCCTGTCCTCCTTGTTGCTGATTCAGCGTACCTGCTCCACCCGTGGTTTCTGCGTCCCTGCACAGGACCCCTGGATGCCGGCCTTGAGCTTTTCAATGAGTGCTTGAACTGCTGCCACCAGGTGGTTGAGCGTGCATTTGGCTGCCTGAAAGCCCGGTGGTGGTGCCTCCTCACACACCTCCACCTCACGGAGCAGACCACCCCAGATGTCATAAGTGCATGCATCACACTGCACAACCTTTGCGAGCTCTGGGGCGAGACTGTGGCAGCCATGTGGGAGGCAGAGGCTGAACTTATCACTGGCTGTTTTCAGCAGCTGGAACCCGTTGCCCCAAGAGAACAGGCACCCCGGGCAGTGGCCACTGTTCATAAGGCTGTGAAGGACCTTTTCCTCCGAGAGACCAGCTAAGGACTATCTCCAGCACTGGACTCCCCTTGCATACCCACTCACTGATGCCCCCCCACCTTCCTTGACAACGCCCACACCCCTCACCCTCACTCAGTAAAAGTCAAAACACAAAAGACTGGTGTGCGATGATTTATATTTACAAGCGGGGGGGGGGATTGTGGGGGCGGAGAGGGGTCTTGGGATCTGTGGAAAACTAGGGAAGGGAAGAGGTGGGAAAACCAGGGTACCAGGGCACTGTCGGCACCCTGTCCACCTCAGCCATGACCTTCAACTCATCCCCCATAGGTCCGGGGGTGCCTTTGGTGAGGGGCGGGGGGCTCCCCATGCTGGCCATCCTCAGGCGCTGGGTGGGGCTGGTGACCGGCGAGGCAGTGCAGGCTTGTGGTGATGTCCTACAGGGCCATGCAGATTTCTGCCAGTTCCTCGCTTTGTTGCTTGCAGCACCACAACAATGTGGTTGTGGCATCAGCAGCCCATTGGAGCTGGCGAATGGCTGCATCCTGCTGTTCGGCCTACTGCTGCCTCACGGTCCGGGCATCCTCATGGGCCTTCTAGACCAGCTACAAGAGCCTGTGGAGGAGCTGGTGTCAGCTCATGCATGTCCTCCTCACTCAGCTGCTGGTGGCTGCAGGGCTTCTGGTGGAGCGATGATGGGTCGCCACCTGTGCTACAGGGAGGAGGGGTAGAGAGTGGTTGGTTCATGCCATGTGGTGTCCCTATACAATGTTCCCTCTAAGCTGATGATGCAGCTGAGCAACTTGTAGTTCCAGCTGAGCAAGTTCCCTATCCATTCCCTGACCAGGACTGTGCTGCTGAGCCTCTCTGCATCCGCTCTCCAAGTGCATCCATAACTTGCTCAGTTACATCACCAGCTTAGAGACGGAACATTGTATAGATGTTGTCTTTTTGTTCAAACTTTATAGATGAATAAAACCACAGTCTTTCAGTTTAACATTTTTATTAAACAATGATGCTGCCTACCCAGCCTTCTCTACTATCATCTACACCTTAATTTTTGACGCCTGCCTTTGTCACATTTCCAGAATGCATATACAGAGTCAAGGTCAACCTTGAATCCAGCAGTTAGATATGACGATGCGCATTAGCATGTCTAGATGAGAAATGTCCAACCTGTTACGAGGCTCTGTCTTAATATTAGATGCATGTGCAGGGCTGGGAGAGAACACAGCACACCTATTCACGAGCATCAGCCAGGTAAGGGGGATGGGGGTTAAGGAGAAAATGAGTGGGATAGAGAGGGAGAAAAGAAGGGGTCGGCGGGGACTGGAACCAGGCAGTAGCGGTGGTCAGTGGGGGCTGGAGCCAGGGGCAGTGGCAATCAGCAGGGGCTGAAGCTGGGCAGCAGCAGTGGTTGGCAGGGGCTGGAGAAGGGCAACAGTGGGGGTTGGCAGGGGCTGGAGCCAGGCAACAGTGGTGGTCGACGGGGGCTGGAGCTGGGCAGTAGTGGTGGTCAGCGGGGACTGGAGCCAGGGGCAGCAGCAATAAACGGGCTGGAGCCGGGCAGCAGCGGGGGTCGGCGGGGGCTGGAGCCACAGAGCAGAGGCCATGGGCAGGGGCTGGAGCTGGGGGCAGTGACAGTGGGCAGGGCTCCAGGGCTGGGATAAATGAGGGGATCAGAGCTGGTGTCCATGGCTCCCAGGCTGAGGGCAGAAGGGGAGGATCAGAGCAGAAGCTGGGGATCCGCTCATGCCATGGGAAAGGGGGTGAGGGTTGATGTGTGGGGAAACGTATTGTTTCCCTTTCAACTCATTGTTGCCAGCTGTTTAGATATAACACACAAATTCCACCCAAGATTCAGAATAAACACAGAGAGCTGTATAGAACCTTATACTTTATTAACACACAGGAGTTTTACAGCACTTTTCATCCCAGGATCTCTCAATGACTCACTGTAATAGGCATTCACACATACTTGGCTCTGATCACCAAGAGGCACACTCCACCTTGTGCTCACATTTAAGTGACTGGCCCTGACAATACATTATAGGCAAAGTACATTGTCCACTCATTTTGATATCTTTACCAACTGCTATAAACAATGACTTTCAGAGGAGGTGTCCCCTCCAGAACACACATGTATTTTTAACACAGCTGTTTTCAGTTGGAAGCTATCAAAGGAAAGTTCAAAGCTTGCAGACAAGGACAATACAAAACTGGCAGATTGGGGATTGTTGCAGAGAGAGAAGGCAGCCTTATCTAACTTTTTCAGTAAAGTGGAAAAACTGTCATTGACTTTAATTAACATTAGCTCAAGTAATAATATAGACCTAAATCAGGGTGACTTCATTTAGCTCAGTGAGTGAGATCTAGTCAGAATTGGCACATTCATTAGGAATCTCTAAAAAAATAATAGATTCTTGGCTATTGATGATCATCAGTTCTTATCAGTGTGATTTCTCACACATTTGCTTATATGTTTTCCCATCTTCTAAAGGTGAGCTGAGATTACAGACAACCAAAAAATCAGAAGCCTGGGCAATGTCTGAATAGACATCACGGTTCTGGTGTCCGGCCCAGAGCCTCATGAGGATGTCCTCTATCCCCCAAATCCATAGGAGACAGAGGACCTCCTCATTGCTCCATATAGGAGCCCTGCATCATCCCTGTGAAGGACCAGCATGTGCTTCGGCCATGGTGCTATGAGCCTGCAGGCACGGGGCACCAGGGGGCTGGGCACTTCCTCTTTCCTGGTGCTGTGCACCATGGGAGGAGGAAGGGCACAATGTGCTGGAATCAAAATCACCACTGTTTTGAAATAATGCATCCAGACGTCATTATTTTGAAACAAGGATTTCAAAATAGCCATAGTTTTGATTTAAAACTAGGCTTTGTTATTTTGAAATAAATTCCCTTGTATCGAAATAACAGGGCTTGTCATTTCGATAAAACAGAATGTTGTCTGGACATGATCCCTTTTGAATCGAAATAATGGTGGTTATTTTGATTAAAAAGGGACATGTGGACATAGTCTCTCTGACTTCCTGGCTGCATAGTTCCATTCCACTACTTGCTACCTAAACTTGGTTTCCACAGCATTGAAAAGGCTAGACAGAGAGTTAATACAACTTTGTGTCCCATGTTCTCTCAAAGTTAATTGGGGATTGGAACACTTTTCTTCTGGGCCTTGCACTTGGTTTGCCCATTCTGCTAGAAGAGCCTAGATCTTTTGAAGGATTTCAAAGGCATATGTGAAGTAGCAGAAATACAGAATTCTTCTCCCACCTGGGTGCATTGGCAGATGGATATCTGAAAATGAAGGGACCAGGTTAGGTGAAAGCACTATTTTTAACATATCTATCAGTGTGGTGTCTATATTGCATAACCCAATATTGGATAAGAATAGCTGTCATCATTAAGAATACCCTGTTGCAATGCTGTCATTTTTTTTTTCCAATTTGATATACAAAAGTAATTGAGAGTTACTGGGACACAAGGTACATTAAAGTATTCATATGAATCTGTTGATCCCCTTTTCCTATCTAAATCTTGCTGCAATCTCTACTACTACTACTACTACTACTACTACTACTACTAAAAGTTTATTTTAATGGGAAGGCCTTCCAGCCACGAAAAATGAAAAGAATGTTTGCCATCTCCGTGGTACCTGGACTATAGAATAGAACTAGGATTCCTTATCCTCAATCCTTTGTCCAAAGTAAAGCATGGGAAGAGAAGTATTGGTGGAAAGGAGCCTTCTACACAAGAAAGTTGCATTAACATTACAGTGACTAAATTACAACACCTTTCTCTTTAAATCGTAATGAGCAATGTTTCCTCGTCTGCAGTTATAAAATCTTTTGTAACTGTTTAAATCACTTGAAACAAATCATCCTTTAACATATAAATGCTGTTTAATGAATGGGGCTAATTGCTCTAATTTAACCCAACATGAAATATTTGTCAGCATGAGATTTCTGCCTTAGTTGGGGTAAGACTCTGTGGGATCCTACTACCTTTGTGACAATGTTGAATTTTTTTAATATTGATTAAAAAAATGATTAAAGATATCTTCAGTAAAGGAAAATTAAAAGAGCACAGGCATTAGATTCTTCATAAATCAAGATTAATCATGCAGTGCATTTCAATTAAAAATACAACAGATTTTCTGAGATTTCAGCTTCATTGGGGATGTATCGGATCTAGACTTGTGTTTTCCCTTGTGAATTAATTGCAGTGGAGCACTGTAGTTCCTCTGAATAGATTTCTAATTGGACTACATTTTTTCTTGATGCTTATTACATTGATCAATGGAAATGCCATAGTGTTATATTTTAATTTTCTTGTCTTATCATTTGTATTAATGGCAAAACGTTATTCAGATAGAATTACAAGTATTAGCTATGACTGAAGTGATTGTAGTTCTATATTTTTGGAACACCTGACACTTAGCTTTTATAGCTACTGTGACTGCAACACTAAGGCACACAGGAATAATTGTTAACTGTCAAGAACACAATATATTTCTAATCATATTCCATCAACGACATGTGTTTACCATTGTTAAATCATTTTGGCTGGAAAACAGAGGCTAGGCATTGAATATAAAAAGGCCATTCTTTCCATTTCTTTGCATTATTCATAAATGCAGTACCTTGTCAGCACTTAGAGTATAATCAAAACATAAATGATGTACGAATATTTTGTGTTCAAACTGCATGTAGGATGTTCCTAAGTTGCACGATGCTTTGCTTTGTCTTCTATTGTTGTTGTTTTTTTTTTTAACATGGTATAAAATTGTAACTATGAACGGTGTAATTTCTGCTAAGATAAGAAAGTCAATTGTTTCCTCTTTGTTTTCTGATTGAAAACAATCAGTCATTTTTAAAGACTGTTTTTATCATTTTCCATCATATCTCATTCATAATACTGCACACTTAAACCATGTATCTTGGTATGTCTACTAAGACCTTTGAAAACTATTTTGAGCCATTTAGAAATAAATCTTGTCATGAATAAATAAATAATAATTTGACAACTTTTTCCTCTAAGGAATACAAGGATTATAAACATGACTTCTGGAATCTAAAAGCTCAAAGTATTTGCCTGTGAATTGGCAGCTGAGGTAATAGAATTCCAAATCCTGGAAAAATTGGGAAGGAAGAAAGGTTAAATGTCATTGCATATGCTATAAAGAAAGGGAAAGAGAAGATGAAATGGCTGATGTTGGGAGAAGACTATCTTGTGTCTACATACCACTTTGATGGACAGCTAATAGAAAAATATAGCTTCTGGCATATAAACTGGGCTGCTCATTACCTGACAAGTTGTTAAAAAGTGCCCTTTAAGTAAAAACTGTTTTTAAAAGTTTAGTCTTATAGAAACATTCTTTCAGTACACAAGAACACAACTCAGAAACATTGTTAGTTTTAGCTAGTGTAATAACAGTGACCAGTCCTGCTCCCACCATGAAATTCATGACTGTGCAAAAAGGCAAATGTCCTTCATGAAGAAACAATCCTGCATTTATTTCATTGAGACTGTGATGTGGGCAGACAAAGTGCCAGCTCATCCCAAGGCCCAGGGCCTCACTGATCACTGACTAATGCATAGGTGAAAACCAGCTGGTATACTTATCAGTTAGCATAGTTAAAATAATATTAGTGTTATAAGACTGTACTTAGTGTTTAGACTTCACGAAATGCTTGCAGTGTTCAGATTTCATGAAATACATGTATTAATTCTACTTACTGTATTTGTATCCTGTGGTATAAAGTTGTGTTGAGTTTTTGTATTGTAACTGTCTAATTCAACAAACAAGAATTAATAAAGGTAAAGTGTTCTTTCTGAATGCAAGATGGCCCATTGAAAGCACTGGGAAGGGGAAACCTGCATAGGAACTCATCCCATCAACATGGATTCCAGGATGGAGGATAAAAAAATCTCTCACAAAGAGAAACTTAGTCTGTTGATGCTATCCGCACTCTGAGAAAAAAAAAATGTCTTAACAGAAGCAGGAGATCCTCAAGCATCTTGGCATGTAGACATTTAGAGTTACTTATTAAAGAAGCTAATATTACCTTTTAAATGTAAGCTTCACTCATTTGTGTGTGAATGTTTCCTGTTTTAACTTTTTAAAGATTCATATTTCTTTTCTCTTTTTTTTTTTTGTTTTAGTTAACATATGTTAGTTAGCTTATTACAAGATTGTCCATAGGCATTGTCTTTAGTTTGAGATCTGAGTACAATTGACCTGGGGTAAATGACTGGTTTTTGGGACTGGGAGTAACCACACTATGGCTATGATTTTTGATGTAAAATGACTATCTAGTACAAAGTCCATCTTGCCTCAGTGGCAAGATAGACTTGAATACCCAAGTGACTGGCTGTAACTCCATGGTATATAGTCTACGTCTACACCTAAAATCTTACACCTAAATCTACACTTAATCCTAATCTACACCAAAAATCTATAGGCTTTGTCTACACCTAAAATTTTAGTTTGGATTTGGTTAGTCCGAACTAGGTAGTTCTAAATATAGCTCGAGCTAAGCTCTTTTTTTTTTTTTTTTTTTTTTAGTTTGAACTAACTTTTATTCGAACTAGCTGCACTTTATTTAGTTTAAACTAACTTTTTAGTTTGAACTAAAAGTTAGTTTGAACTAAAAAAAGTGCTTAGTTCAAACTAACCACTAGTTCAAAATTATTTAGTTTGAACTAGTATGTCTAAATTGTGCTAGTTCAAACTAAATATGCAAATTACTTCAAACTAAGCAGTTAGTTCAAACTAACTTTTTAGTTCAAACTAAAAAAATGTTTAGTTCAAACTAGGCAAAGCCTATTGTAGACAGGATTCATATTAGTTCAAACTAAGGCTCCTTAATTTGAATTAATTTGGTAGTGTAGACACAGCCTAGGAGTTCATGCCTCATACTGAGTTGGTGAAATCTGATTACAAAACATATAACCATCTTAGGGGTTCTGCCCTACTTTTAAATAATTTGCCCAAAGTGTGACATTTATGGTTATGAGGAAGTCTAGACTGTGACAGGGACTACACAGGTGAATAAATATGTTCAGGTTTAGGGTTTATAAACAATGTCAGGGTTTTGCCACTGAATTCAAGGAGTCAGCACTTCACTCAGGTCACACATAAAAATTACACTGGCCCTACTTTGGCCCTCTGAATGAGGCTAAATTTCATGCCCCACAGTTAATGGGAATAGGTCTGAATTTATAGTCTATATTGAAACAAAAAAAAAACATAGCCCAAACTATCTGCAAACCAATATGACAATGAAATTAAAATTTTACATCTTTCCCCTTCTTCCCCCCAATTGATTATGTTTAATGGAAAAGCTGGGGGAAAGAAACAACCAAAAAAACCCCAGATCATGATTTGCAGAATCACATCCTTTGTTGCCTAGGTTAATGTAATTAGCAGCTTTTCATTCTCTCCTACTAAACTCAACCAGTCAAAAAGCCTGCAAACCAGTATTTAGAAAGCAAGGTCAAGTTGCACGTTTTTGCTGGCAGCAGTTTTAAAAGCTCTCATGCTGGGGGAAACTCCCTGCCAGCTGGAAGACTGTGTTTTCCTGCTATGTGGGAACTGCAGCTGTGCTTGGCAGCTGCAGCCCCTACCTGGCCGAAAGATACATTCTTCCAGCTTGTAGGTAGCTTCCCCCAGGCTGGGAGTTTTTAAAGCACCCACCCTGAGCATGCTCACAGCATGTTTAGGGGTGAGGTGGGGAAAGCCCAGCCATGGCATGTCTGCTCTGCTCCAGCAGTCAAAGGCACTGGGGGCAGGCCTGGGCTGGCCCTGGAGGAGGAGGGGAGGCGGGCCTGTAGCAGCCACCCATGGCCAGGGCCAGACCTGGGGCCAGGGCCAGAGTTGGAAGAGCAGCGCTGAGGCTGCTCCAGCTCTCCAGGCAGTGGGATGGCAAGTTCGGTTGGGTCTGGGGTTGGGGCTGGGGCCAGAGCCAGGGCTGGCACTGCTCTAGGGAGTGGTGGAGTGGACTTGCTTCTGCTGGGCCAGCCCTGATCAGGGTCCCTGAACTCCCTGCAGCTGCAGGGGGGCACTGGCTGGGTGCGAGGGCATTGCTGGCACCTGGTACACAGGGCACATGCCCTGAGTCCTGGGGCCAGTGCCCTGAGTGCCCAGGGCAGTGCCTGCCTCTCCTCGACCTGTCCCTGACCTGTGATACAATGTCAGGCCACCTGCATTGACGCCTTACTCTCCTAGCCACGTCCCAGCAGGGGAACCAGGCCAGACAGCCAACAGTGGTGCCTGCCTTGCCAGTCTGAGTGCTGGGACACAAAACTGATTTCAGCAAAGTTATACTGGAGAGAATGAAAGCATAATACACTTAAATAGTAAGAATAATTTTGAACTCTCACCAGGTAGAAAACAACCTCTAACTTTCTTTTCCTTATTTTTTTTTTTATTTTTGATTCTTTCTACTGAGTTTCCTTCTACTTTTTCATTTGATTAACAGTATGCACCAATACATAGTTCCTATTAAACAGTACCAACTCATAAAGACCAAGATCCCCTGTACAGTTCCCTGGAAAGGATCCATTGACAAAATTCTTACCCCACTTGCAAAAGATCTAGTAGCATCACTCTGCTGTCCCAGGGCCATTCCTCTTCAGAATATTTAATGAGGGGACCCATATGGTCACATCCATTGACTAAAATCTTTTGCCTCCCCTATCATGCAGACTACGTCCTAGCACAGCCATTCATAAACTGATCATGGGTCTGGAGCTTCTCTGTGTTGTCTCCCTGCATCTTACTACCTATACATATTTGTAGCAGTTCCACTAGCCTTAGCAGCTTTCATTAGTATATATGGCTATATCTACACTGTCAAAGCTATTTTTGGAATAGTATTTTGAAATACTATTTTGAATTTATTTCCAAATAATTATTTTAAATAGCATTATTTCAAATTTATTATTTTAAAATGGAGTCTAGTGAAGACTCTATTTTGAAATAAGGTAGGAATTATTATTTCAAAATAGCGTCTTCATTAGACTCTCTATTTTGAAATAGGGGAAGGGAGGGGAAAGTAGAGGGCCATTATTTTGAAATAAGCCAATTCCATGTCTTGGAATGACTTATTTTGAAATAATAATTTTGAAATAATTACTATTTCAAAATAAATGCAGGTTTTATTATTTTGAAATAGCTCTTCATTATTTCAAAATAACAAAGAGCTTGCTTCAAAATAACAAAATACCCACATGGACAGGAAAAAGTTATTTCAAAATAAGCCTCCTTATTTTGAAATAACTTTTAAGTTTAAATGTACCCTATATGTAAAATACCACTATTTATTTGCATACAATAAAAACATCTTTCAAACCCCCAATAAATGGCGGGCTTCAAGAGACAACTTACAGAGATTTGAAAAGGTGATAATGAATTCTAGATGCTCCGAGAACATTGTTTAAAAACAATTTAATGAATTTATGAAATTCGACATGGAAGATATGTATAATTGCTTAGGAAAAGGCTTTAGAGTGGGACATTTCCCCTTCAACAGTGGTCCTTCATTTGGCATAGGGAAGCTTCCTCTTCTGTTTATGTCAACAGTAAAAGATAATCCTTATAAATTACTAAATTCAATGGTAACAGACTCTCTGATTTACAGAAAATCTACAAAGATGATTTGGAGTCTGATGTAGAGATCATACTAGAACAGATTGCATGTTGTCTATATTTGGTGGGAAGGCCAAAAGCTCAGGAATCAAATATTTTAAATCATATAATAGAAAGAAACTGAAATTTAACAATGAGCCTATTGGTTCAGACTTGGAACTAAAAGCGATAAACAGACATCCACTGCAGAACACAAACTTTCTCTTACAACTTCTTATAACATCAGGACAGAATTTTGGAAAATGAGAATCCTACTGACAAAGTCTGAGTGTTCGGTAGAACTTGGGATACTCTTATAGAAAAGTGCACTGATGACCAGCAGTGTTGTTTTTTTTTTCTTACCACACAGCCAGCTATCATTTCTAGAATATAATAATAGAAAATTAAAGAAGCAAGAACTCAACATGTAGGCATTAAGTTTTCCTGTGAAACATTCACAGTCTTTAGCCTCTCTTCTTAATAATATATGGAATAAATACAATTGCTCAATGTTAAACATCTGCTTCGTTTCTTATTTAAAAACATGTCAGTGTTGTAACTGTCTGTTTGCCCTGTACCTGCTCAGTGTTGCAAAATATAAATAAAGTTACATATTTTGGAAAAAGGAAGTAAGCTCCCCTCTTAACATCCTGTGCTGTGACACAGCTCCTATAAACATTCATGGCATTAAACTTTTTACTGGTTATTATTTGAACCATGTATCTGTTCCCTATGACTGATTTGTATGTAATATAATTATACATATTTTTCTGTAATGTGATCAAACAATTTTTCCTGGACTGCAGAATTTTGATCCCTTTTCCTTAATATTTAAAGTATTTGTAAATAAATTTCTATAATTCATTCATATATATGAGTTTGAAAGTGCATATTATATATAAATACTGTAGGTACTATATGCAGATGTATAGGCATATGGGTGAAATACTGATCTATCTATCTATCTATCTATCTATCATCAAAAGACATTATAATGTTATGTAATCAAAAGTCAAATATCTTTTTCTTTAATCTCTAATGAGGGACATTCTTGGAGGAGTGCCAATGCCTGAGATGATGGGTCTTCCTTGACCCGTGATATTCTATCTATTACCAAAAGTTTATAAAAAAGGAAACCCTAGATGGCTCATCATCTCAGACATTGGCACTCTTATAGTAAGCTTATCTTGCTGTGTGGACTTTATCCTCAGACTCTATGCTATCAACACTCTTAACTTTGAATAGTGGCATTGAATAATGGCACTGAGGTGTTTTTTTTCCCCTGAAAAGTCTGAATAAAAGTGGTCATATTATATATGTAAGTAAATATTATGCTCAGAATGAAATCATCCAGGAAGAACATTATAATTAATGTTTGAATCAGAATTCCAAAATAAGCATTCAGTTCAATCCCATTATGTTACTGCATACAAATAAGACTTTTGTAATTTCAGGATCTTCTAGATTTTTTTAAGCTTGAAGGCAGCAGATCAAACTGCTAAGCCTATAGTTTTTGAAAGTGGTAGTCAAAATTTCTACATGTATCAGATTCTGTTAGTCATAAAATAGTTCACTTTGACAAAATCTAATCATATGTACTGTTAAATTAAGTGCTCAGGAGGAAAAAAAATAAGAAACACTTATTTAGAAAAATATAATTTAGTCAGCCACACCAGTGAGGTAATTTTTTTTATTTTAAATGTGATATTTTTAAAAATTGAATTTATTTAAAAATTTTGAACACATTTAAATATTTGTCAACCCATTCTTAAAATGCAAGCTGTAAATTTCATAAATAAAAAAAAAGTAGATTCCAGTTCTTCATCTATGACCTCTGACCCATCCATCCTTGTGGTTTGCCAGCTGTCATAACCTACTATGATTCCCTGACTGGTTGTACCAGCCCTGGAACATAGAGGAAAGATGTTAATATGCTACACAAAATGGCATCCTCCACAGAACATGATTTTGCACTGTACACGCAGAATTATGCCTTGTATAAAAGTGCAGAATTGTTTCTGTTACTAAAGATGACATAGCCTGCCACTGCTTAGAGGCCATGGCTCTTTTAAGACAGCCTGTGACCATTTTGAGTCCTTGCTCTTCCACTGGGGATTTTCCTAGTCCAATCTTCTGGGAAGAAAGTTGTTTATATTTAGCGATCCTGCCAATAGAAACTCTGTTGGTCCTAGAGGGATAGAGTCATTTACTGCGGATTGTCCTTGCTGGTTATCACAGCTTCCCCAAATTAGCTTCTCCACTAGGTGTCAGATTTCTGCCACAGACTAAATGCTCAAAGCCTCACTAAAGATTACCTTTAAAATATGGAATTCATAAGTTACAACTGACATATGCTTAAATCTGTCCTCTCAACCATATTTTTATAATGTTTTTCCCTTCTCTGTGGCTCTGTCAGTGACACACACAAGCAAGAGACTAACTAGCAGAATATATGGAGGCGAGATTATGACTGGCTAGAGAGCATAAAGTGCTGTCATGGCACAAAACAAATACTTTGATAAAATACAGAATTTTTTTCTATTTTACAAGATCCTTCAGTTATACTCATCTCAGGAGTTATTTGTAACAACAGTCAGTAGAACATTTCAGATAGAAGAGTGATTTTTGAGGTGATGATCTCACTTTAACCCTGAAGGTCAGATCCTGGCACTTACATCCTCACTCTTTCCACCAGTCTTTCAGTGCCAAGAGGATGGAGAGCTACTTTAACTAGGCAACTGCTGATTCCCCTGCCCATAAGTGCTGGAACTAGGATGTGGGGAGTGCTGCTGCACCCTCTGGTTTGCAGTGGTTTCCATTATATGCAGAGTTTACAGTTTGGTTCAAGGTTTCTCAGGACCACAACTATAAAAATTGTTCCAGTGCCTTTCCCCCTGGCATTGGATGTATTCTTAGGCAGGTTGAGGAAGTGATCAGAGTGTGCTGTGCTTCATTGTTCCCCGGTTGGTCAAGAATTTCCTAGGAAACCAATGCATCTTAGATCAATCTTTAAACCACTCTAAGTTATGCCCCAGATTCAGGAAAACAGGAAAGTGTCACAGTCAAACATGAAAACAGTTACCTACCCTACCCACAGCATCATGGCTAGAGCCAGGAATTTGGAATTTCATTTCTATACTTTAAATTTTTCATTTTTTTAAACTCTTGAATTGTTATTTAATGCTTGACGCTCTTTTGTCTGTATAGAATACATAGACACCTGCCCCCAACTTTTGAGGATTTGGGCCCCAGTCTTGCAATTTGTTGAGCTTAACTGCACCATTCCAGCCATATGGAATCCCACTGACTTTAATAGTGCTCTTCTCGGTGGAATGCATCTGATGAAGTAGATTGCAGTTAACAAAAGCTTATACTCAAAGAAATGTGTTAGTTTTTAAGGTGCCACAGGACTTCAGTTTTTCTTGGTTGCAGTGATTCGACCAGGATAAGCACACTGAATGATTAACAGAAATGTGGAAGCTACTAATGGAGAACTGCAACTTTATTAACTATACTTTGAAGAGGAGAACTATATTGCCAGAGCAAGTTATCAGATAATAGATATTTCATTGCTTCCAGTGTAGGTTACAGAATTATTACCACAAGCCACACAATAACTTGAGATAGACCACCTGATGTATTCCATGAACCCAGTTTAGTTGTGACTCTTCTCCCTTTTTACATAAAGGGAGTGCAGTGACAGAGGCCACTAGGCTATGTTGGTGGAACCTCAGTCTTCACAAACATAAAGCTCTTCCTTGCATAAATGCAATGTTCAACTGCACAACCCTGGGTGTCATTCACCTCTAGAAGCTGAACGTTTTAGCATTTAGACACCAAATGAAAGCTGTGATGTATCAGTAAACTTGACATTATTAAATCCTAATGTTTGCAACTCAACTATGCTTCTGAGAGGCTGCAAGAAAGTTGAAAAATCCCACCAGGTTATGTGCCAATTTTTCTCAATGCGAAAATATCTCCTGACTCCTAAAAACAGGCAACCAATCAGACCTGCAGCCTTATAAGTGGCACAGTTCCTAATCTACAGTGAAAGGGAGGGAGACAGCAAACCACAGAGTAAAATAATTCTGCTTAGCCTCTCCTTAGCTCAGAATGGTAAAGTGAGATGCACACAGCAGCCAGTCATCTGGCTCCATGTTCTTTTCCCAGCCAATGGCTAAGCAGAGAACCAAAGCAGGGAGGCAATGGGGGCAGCCTCCTTTCCCTGCTATATATATATTCTCTTGCTGTCCAGTAAAAGTTCTCTGCAGCTAAAGGCAGTAAGAGAGTATTGTCTGCATGCAAATATGGGATTGTGACTATGCTAATGTGTCAGAGCTGTTTCTTGATATGTCAGCTTTTCTGTATGATTATCAGCTAGCTAAAAGCCTGCAGCTGAGACTAAAATATTTTATTCTATATTTTTAAATGTTGTTTTCATTGTATTTTAAATATCTAGTGCCTTGGAGCACCTCCGGGGCTTCTATTTCTGTTTAAGTAGCAGTATTATTAATATATAATCTCTGAAGTGTTCATTTCCTTTCAGTCTGATGAGTTCCAAATGTAAAATCTTGGATTTATTGAAGTTAATGCCAATGAAGCCACTCAAAGGCTAGGATAGCCTTTTAGATTGCTAAGATTCCTATAAGATTCTGTTGTAATTCAATAGCCTTATACCTCAGTTCAACACAAACACTTGGTGACATTTACAAACGTTAAAATGTCTGTTTCTCCTCTTCATATATGTACAGAACTTCCATAGACCTAAATAGAGCTAATCACATGCTAACAGATACACCTATTATTCTATTCTGCCAATGAGCCAGAATTCCCATCATCTGGTGACATATTCAGCAATATGCTTTTTTACTTTCATGCTGATCTGTTACTATTAATATTTTATTCAGCATTAAATGAACACAGAGAAATAGGACAAAAGCAAATAGAAAAACTTGAGCACTATCTATCAGAGCTGCTTCTGGAAACCACAAAATAAGGTCAACATCACTGCCAAGGTCTGTGTAAGCACTGGAGTCATTAACAATGACAAATTACCCTCCATATAATATTTTATTGGAAATTTGACACCCTGTAAGAACCTCCTGCTCCACCACATGCACAATGAAATTGATATAATTGCATTGTTCCCTCTTGTGTTGCAAACCCCATTTAATCATCTTCAGCTGAGTTCCACCTGCTATGCAATGCTTTTAGCAAAGTCCTCACCTCCTCCCCCACCTCATAATAGTGATGTCTGCTTTCCGTTGTGAGAAGATGCAGAATGAAGTTGCTGGAAATCCTGGGCCAGAGTTAGTATTTGGTGTTAAATAAGTTGTGGCCAAAGGCAAAAATCCAAGTTGTGAGTCTTGTTAAAATAAACTGGCAGTGTCAATATGGGCCTTAGTATTATGATATTGAGACCAGGTTAGTGGCTCTATATAGCTTGCAGATATCAATTAGAAGGCTGCCTCTAGCACAGATCACATTTCATGTTACAGACACATATTAAACAGACAGGATCCAAAGGACTTTGCACAGCTCTTTAGGTTTGTCTGCAACAGGAACCCAAAGATGGAGTTACAGATAGCCCCCCCAAAAGACATATGCAGAGCTGGGATGGGTATGTTGGGGACATATCTTATATAGCAAATGGATAATATAGGACAATAAACTACTTCATGGCTATGTCTACACTAGAGGGGTTTTTTTTAAGTTGACTTAATAAAATTGACCTTACTAAGTCGACTTAGAAAGCCCCATTTGTTTAAGTCAACTTTATTAATCCAGAGGACCCATTTAAAGTCGATTTAATGAAGTCGACTTAATCCTTAAAGTTGACTTTAAGAGTCAGAGTTATTAAGTTGACTTAAGCAGGCTTAAGTGGACTTAAGCAATTTCCTGGCCACATCTGGAGTCCATTAAGTCAACTTAAGCTCTTGCAAGTGCTTAAGTTGATGTAATAACTTTCACTGTTCAAGTAGACTTTAAGAGTTAAGTTGCCTCTATTAAGTCAATTTAACAAGATGCGGCCATTAAAGTCAACTTAGTAAAGTCAGCTTAAGGCGGGAAAGCCATTTAATTCAACTTTATAAAGTCGACTTAAGCCAGGGGACCCATTTAAAGTAAACTTTATTAAGTCAACTTTAAATGGATCCTGTGGCTTAGTTGACTTTATAAAATAGACTTAAACAAATGGGGCCTCTCTAAGTCAACTTAATAAATTCAACTTTAAGTTGACCTTATCATGTTGACTAACCTGAGCCCTCTAGTGTAGACATAGCCTAGATTTGGCTTAACAGAACTTTCCACTGGCATGACTTCATGTGGTTTTGTTATGCTGTACCTCCTTTTCTGCCATATCTTCTTGACCTTCAGAGCTAGATCCAAAGCTGGCATAAATCAGCATAACTTTGATGGTGTAGCTCCCAGCATAGCTTTGCTAATTTATTCCCCCTGAACATCTGCCTGATATATGCCAGTAGAATAACTTTAATTTTGCAAATGCACAGAATGACAAATAAATACAAATGAGACTATTTTACCATTTTTACATTGTTTTCTGGACACATTATATTCAGTAAGTCACAAAGAGTTTTGCCCATTGTATATGTCATATGTATACCCTGATATATAAAAATTTAAATATTCTATGAAAAGTTGATATCAATTTATTCTAGAATATAGATTGAGTATGCATAACATTGAGCAAATATACTGATTTCTATGTAGTACATGCAACTAATACAACTTATTTTACCTGTCTTCTGCTTTTTTCCAATTTCAGCTCCAATTCTAGTCAATATCTGAATAACAAAAAAGTCACTGAAATAATGTCAAAGGCTACTTTTGCTCTCTGTAAAGTTTTTCTATGTTTTCAAACATAAAACTGAAATCTAAAGCTGAATGTGTAGTAATATATATCCTCCAGTACCTACTAACAACAGATAGACTGCTAATTGCTTTCACAGAGCTTGACTCAAGAGACGTTACGGGGATTACAGGTAATTTCAATGACATACACCCTGATTTACAACAGTATAAATAAGCTCAGAATCTGGGACTTCAAGTTTACTTAGAGTTTTCTTCCTTTTGTGGACTTGAATTTATTATGGACACACATGATGCTTGTAATGGGGTCTATAAACCACATTTAGAACTTAAGCAGGAGGAGCATGAGAGTCTTTCCTACCAGCAAGCAAGCTGACTAGCCCATATGCACGTGCTAGTTGCCAGTCATGGAAGCAGGCACTCACAGCTGGGCTCACAGAGGAAACAAAGCCCAATACAAATGAGGGAAAGTAGCAAAGGGGAGGTGTGTGCAGAAAGATATGAGACAGAGGAGTTGCAAGGACTTTGCCTCAGGCAGCCTCCGCAAGTATCATTGCTATGAAGTAAAACACTTGCAGACCTAAAAAGAAAGAAGCACCAAACCAAGAACAGCTGTGAGCAGAGATAAACTGAGAATCCCAGTGTGTTTACCATAGGACCACCAAAACCCCCCAGCTGGGGTATGTGACATGTAGTAGCAAAAGTGGGGATTTTTTTAGTTGTGGATTGTCTGTTTCAGAGAAATGGAAAAGGGGCCAGAGTAGAACCCCACTCCTCCCACCCTCATTGGATGCTGGAGGGTTATGGAGATAAATCAGTTCTAAAAGTGGATCACAGATTCACAAGCCCAGCAGCACCAGAGGCAACAATGACCATTGGAACAATGATAATCAACCAGCAACAACTGTTACAATGGATGGCTGAGACCAAACCTGCCCTCACAGCTTCCCAAAGTCATGAGAATGTCACCCTTCAGTACAGATGATCACCCCCACCCCTATACTCCTCAAGATGATGACAGAGGATGACCCCAAGATATTCCTGGCCACTTTTGAAAGAGTAGCTGCTGCACCAATCAGACCTGTGACTCAGCGGGCATTTGTCTCACTTAACATCTTATTAGGGAAGACCAGGAGCTCACAGCGTGCTAGATGATGCAGTAGTAAAGGACTACATGCAATTAAGTTCAGCCAAACTAGACAGGCATTAGGAGGATTACTGGTGTCACGTCCACCATGAATGCTATCTTCCAAGACTCAGCCCTGCACAGTCTCCCAGAGGTTAAAAGATGCCTGCTGATGGTGGCTAAGACTAGAATCCCAAATGGGGCCACAAATAGCAGAGATCACAGTCTTAGAACAATATATGTGGATTCTTCCAATGAGGGACATGACTGGTTTGCAGACACAGGATATTGGCATTAGGGAAGGCCACTCAGCTCATTGAAGATTATATGGCCACAGAAATGGTCCAGTAATCACTTGACAAAGATATGACAGTGTCTGGTATATGTAAGAGGGGAACCAGTTGAGTGCCCAAGACAGTTGGCTCCATTGTATGGAACCCAGAAAGGTCTGGAGGCCAACCTAGAATATGAATAATACTAGGGGTAACACCGCAAGCCAGAGCCCACAGAATAGATCCACACAAACAGTAGAACACCTGTACAGACTCTACTGATACTCCCTCCCATGCCTACACAGAAATGGACATCAGTGTTGAGCAATGGGGGACTGATTTGATAGCCTGTTCTCCTGTGGGCAACAAGGCCATTGGACTCAAGACTGCCCTTACATGAATGGCACTTTTGGACAGGTCTGAATCAGAGAAACTAGGGTTGTAAGAGGACCTTGCAAAAACTCACAGTCCCCATAGAAATTATCTTGACCCTCATCACCTCCAGGAGTGATTAGACCAGTGGTTCCCAACCTGCGGACCTGAAGGCTTTCAAAGAGTCCCGTAGATCTCCTGATGGCTGCAGGGGGGAGCTGTTGCTTAAGGACCCAGGCAGAGAGTGTTTCCATGGTGCTAAAATGTTGGTGGAGGATCTTTTCTGCAGTCAAAAGGATAGGATATCGGCTCTCCCTTCCCCCTGGCTGCAGCAGGGAGCTGGAAAAAGTGCTCCACTTGGATCCCTAGGCACTGGGGTCCCTGCTGGATCCAGAGGGAAGGAAGCACTGGTCTTCTCTGCCTCTGGCTGAAGATGAGAGACACTGCTTATGGACCCAGATAAAGCATATAGGCTACAGGATATGTGCAGGAGATCAGCAAGGAAGTAGCCTCCCTGTTGAACATCTTCTATCTGGCTGTAATGGGGGTGACCTGTTGGCAGAGACTGGTGGTCCTTCAGGGGTGTAAAATGATATCTGTGGCCTCAAGCCAAAATGATTGGGAACCACTGAACTAGACCTTTATTCAGGAATGTATGGCTGATGTGGCTGGGAAACCAAAGGAGGGGGATCCCCAGCAAATATATCCATGGAGATATACCCAACAAGAATTACAAGACTGGCTGTGGATGGATCTCGAGGCCAGCCAAGAGTATGTACCCTGACCACTCCTACCCTGTAACACTTGACTGGTACTGGTCATACTTCCCATAGATCTTACAGATGTTCCCATCTGTTGGAGCCTGAGGGAGATAATCTTGTAAAGATTTGTAAAGACACCTTTTAGAGACACTTTTAAAGCTGCCCTTGAAAGACCCTGACATCTTTACTTCATGGCCCAAGACAAGGCAATCCTGGAAAGACACAGGGATAAATGGATAGCAAAGAAGGAATAGATGGACATAGAAGAGGTGAATGCTTCAGTGGGAGTGACAAAGGTTATAAATAATCTCACAGAGGAGGCAGACAATCTTGGGGAAAGAACCTCTGTCAGACCAAACACCTAAATCTTTTTGCAACTTGCCCTGAGAAGCTAAGTGATTTCTTAAGAGTTTTGAGTGGAGCAAAGGAACAAGAAAGCCTTGAGTTGTGTCGTCCAGAACATAGCAGTGATAGACAATGAAGAGGTAAACCCACTGAAAGCATGACATTACCCACATTTAGCCCTCAGAGCAGATTTGTTTTTTCACTAGACAAACACCCACAAGAGGTACAGACACAAAAGTTAGTGTCACGCATGTACTGCAACAAATTATTATATTTGCTCCACTCAAGACTTGGTGCAGGGCTTTGAGGGAAGAATAAGATGACGTCTCTTGCCATATACTTTTGGCCTGCAGTCTTCAAGGAAATTGAGGATTTCTCTACCCCATGTCCAGAGTGCCACTGGTCCTGCTAGTAACTCCATGCTTGCTGGAAACATCTTTTGAAAGGAAAGGAATTGACTTCATAGGGCCTCTAGAGAAAAGAGTCTCAGGGCATGTATTGGTCATGATAGACTATGCTACTTGGTACCCGGAGTGATGTCACTACACTGCACTAATGCAAAAATGATAGCTAATGAGCTACTAAATTTCTGTTCTTTAGGAAAGCCAACTCTCACAGTTCTAACTGACCAGGGAATAAATTTCCCCATGAGCATAATAAGAAAGGATGGGAACTATTAACATTCATACCTTTATGCACATCTGTGTATCTTCCAAAACCTGATATTTTGGTAGACAAACTTAACAAGACAATCAAGGGCATGATCAAGAAATTCATCATATAGTAATCCTAACACTGGGACCAGCTACTCCCCACATTGCTTTTTGCCATCTATATTCCTGACTTTGATGGGATTTTAATTGTTTGAACTGTTATACTGACAGCAACCTAGAGGCATATTTGACCTAGTGTGAGAGACCTAGGAAATTCAGACACCAAGATCTGAGAATATAATACAGTATGTGCTGAAGTTACAAGGGTGGCTGGAGTCTGTGGACTGGAGATTGTATGCTAGGGAAAAACTCAAGGAAGTGCAGAGAAACAGCAGTAATATAACAAAGAGGCATTGACATGCATCTTCCAACCAAGTGACTGGTTCATGTTGCTTCTTCCCAGCTCAGAGTCAAAGTTAATGGCCAAGTGGCAGGACCCTATGAGGTGATAATACAAGTAGAGTCAGTGGACTACTTAATCAAGCAACCTGGTAGGAGAAAAGACCAACAGGTATACTGCCTCAACATGCTAAAACCTTTGAAATCCCAGAAAAGCCTTTTTATCACACCACACCTGTAAGAACTGGAATTAGGACTCTGAGCTGGTGACTGCCTAAAGGGGAACCAGTATCCTTTCACCCAATCTTGGGCCAGAAATAGAGGAAGCAAGCAACTCAGCTGGTGGCAACTTTCCCACAGGTATTCTCAGCCCAACTGGGAAAGATATTTCTAGTGCTAAATGACACCAGAATGGAATCAGCGCAAGTAATAAGGAAAAGATTTCTTTCTAAACCCTAGAATGAGGGGATCTATCAAGAAGTGTAGGACCATTTTAGAGCTTGGAGTAGTAGAAGAGCCCCCGAGCAATCAGAAAAGCCTCTAATATTGGTCCTAAAGCCAGATAGCGCACTACATTTCAGTTTTTGGAAAGTGAATATGAGCTCTAAATTTGACACCTACCCCATGCCATGAGTTGATGAACTGTTGTACTGACTGGGAGAAGTTTGAGACATCACCACTTGGCTCTAACAAGAATATCGACAAATCCTATTGATGTCAGAACCTCAGGAGAAAACCAGCCTTTTCTATACCCATTGGTCTATTCCAGTTCAGGACCATGCCTTTTAGTTTGCATTGGGCAGTGGCCACACTTCTTGTTTTATGTACTGACCACTTCAACCACACAGTCAATATGCAGCCACATACTTAGACAATGTCATTATCTATTGTGGTACTGGGACCAACACATAGAAAAAGTGGCTACAGTCCTCCTTTTGCTAAGTAATGCAGGGCTAAGAGCAAACTCCCAAAAATGCACGTTAGGGAAAGTCAAAGCCCATTACGTGAGATACAGGGTGTGAGGAGACCAAGTTACTACTAGTAGACATGGTCCATGTCCTACAAGCATACAAGAACCCTACAATCAAAAGAGAGGTGCTATGTCTTCCTGTCCATGGTGGATTACAACCATTGGATCATACTCCATTTCATTATGATAGCAGGCCCATTGATCAATTTAACCAAGAATTCTATCCCCTGGAAGATATGGTGGATGTCTGATTGTGAACGTGCTTTCCAAAAATTGAAAGCCATACTCTGTGGATACCTGATACTGTACAAGACCGTGTTTGAAAAAGGGTTCATATTACAGAGGGATACAGAACCATTTGGACTGGGGGTGGCCCTCTCACAGAAAAATCATCAGAGAGGTATATCAGGTAATCTATTTCAGCTGGAAACTCTTCCCCTGAGAAAAAGTCTACTCATTTATAGAAGGGGAATGATTGGCTGCCAATTAGGTGACAGAAAATCTACAAAACTACCTATTGGGAAACATATTTATGTTGGCTACTGATCACACACCCTTATGCTCACCAAACATAATGAAGGATGCAAACCCAAAGATTATGAGGTGGTATCTATCACTTCAACCATATACCTTCCAGGTACAATAATGGATCAGGAAACTACATGGCAACACGGACTTCCTGTTCAGGGAGGTAGTTTATCTCAGCCAAAGCTGTGATTCTGTCTTGCATGAGAGGATATGCAACCATGTCTATACTCCCCATTCAGAACTTAGGCAGGAAGGGGAGGGGACTCTTTCCTAGGCAAGCAAACAGACCAGCCATGAAAAAAACAAAACAAAACAAGGAGTTGTGTGGCACTTTAAAACTAACAGATGTATTTTTCACATGAGCTTTCATGGGAGAAAATCCCACTTCATCAGATGCTTTGAAGATGGGTGAACTTACAGAATGGAATGAAAATAAATGCAAAGGGCTGTAAAACATAGGATCAGGTCATACAGTAACAGCAAATCAGGCAGTTGTTAGGTTCAAACCATGGGAAGTCTGAAGTCAAATTACCTTCTGTAATGGGAAAACCTTGTGATTGGTATAGTTACCTACAGCCCTCGAGCTTCCATCCTAAACACACCACATGATCCATTGTCTGCAGCCAAGCCCTAATATATACCCACATCTGCTCTGCTCCCTCAGACAGAGACAGACATCTTGAGAATCTCTGTCAAGCTTTCTTGAAACTACAGTACCCACCTGGGGAAGTAAGAAAACAAATTGACAGAGCTAGATGGGTTCCCCAAAGTCATCTACTACTGGAGAGACCCAAAAAAGAAAACAACAGAACACCATTAGTCACAACATACAACCCTCAAGTCAGAACTCTGCTACAGATCATTAAGGACCTACAGCCTGTTCTAAAAGATGATCCCTCTCTCTCTTAAGTGTTGGGAGACAGACCTCTCCTTACCTACAGACAGCCACCCAATCTTAAACAGATGCTCACCAGCAACTACGGCTCTAACAACAGAAACATTAAAGCAGGTACACATCCCTGCAACAAACCAGGCTGCCAAGTCTGCCCACATATCTGCACAATAGATACCATCATAGGTCCTAATCAAGCCTGCTACTCCATCAAAGGCTCATTTACCTGCTCATCTACTAATGTGATCTATGCCATCATGTGCCAGAAATGCCTCAACACCTGACACACTGGACAAACAGGATGATCCCTGCACAAAAGAATAAATGAACATAGAGCTGATAACAGAAATCAAAAAACAAAGAAGCCAGTTGCTGAGCACTTCCATCTTTCTAATCACTTGATGAATGATTTGTTAATGACCATCATCAGAGATGTGACTGGGACATGAAGACTTCAAAGAGAAACAGCTGAACTCGAATTAATATGCAAACTAAATTCTGTAACAGCAGGATTGAATTGAGACTATGGGTTATTTTCCCATTACAAAAGGTAATTTGACTTCAGGCTTCCTATGGTTTGAACCTAATAACTGCTCTGTTTTGCTGTTACTGTATGACCTGATCCTATGTTTTACACCCCCTTGCATTTCTTTTCATTCCATTCTGTAAGTTCACCCCTTTTTGAAGCATCTGACGAAGTGGGATTTTCTCCCACAAAAGCTCATGCGAAAAATAAAACTGTTAGTCTTAAAGTGCCACATGACTCCTTGTTTTATTTTTTTTTTCTGGACTAGACTAAGATGGCTATCCCTTTGGAAATAGACCAGCCATGGCCACAAGCGGCTGCCAGAGTTGCCATTCATGGAAGCAGATACTCATTTCTGGGCCTCATAGAGAAAACAAAGCCTAATACAAAAGAGAGAGAACAGCAAAGGAAGGGTGGTAGCAGAAAAGCTTCAGACAGCCGAGTTGCAGCAGCTGTGCCTCAGGCATCTTCTGTGAGCATTGCTGCAAGGCAATAATACACTTACAGATTTAAAAAAGAAAGAAACTCAGAACCAAGCAACTGCCCTAAGCAAAGACAAACTGAGAAGCCCAGGGAGTCTGTCAAGGGACTATGGAAGGATTCTGCTTTGAGAATGTGACAATGCCCTAGAAAAGCAAAATGGCTTGGCAGTGTCACTTGAATATATTTTCACATTATTTAATAATTTTTTTTCCCAAATAAGCCTAAGCACATTTTATTAAAATGCTATTACAACTTCTACTTTTAGGTTGAACCCTAAGAAAATTGATTCTATTTGAAAAATAAATTGAGGACTGATGAAGTCTTTCAAATACAAAATGCTAACATAAAGCAGTGATCTAAATGTAAAGCTTTACTATACTGAGATATCTAGTATTTGTATTAAACTAAAGAGGATCAGTTTTGAGGTAAATTCTTCCATGAAGAAAAGCAGCACAGCCATAGATCTTTTTCTCATATGTGTATTTTATTTGGTCAAAATGTGTTTTCAGTCATCTCTGTAACCATCTACTAACTTCAGTCCATTTTAAGGGGGTAATATCAGATTTAAAAAGGTAAAAAGGAAGAATTTATGTTAAGGTCTACCAGGTATTTAATGATGACAAAATAGAAACCAAATATGCTGAAAAAAATGGTGAAAGGGTTAGAATATCTACATTGTTCCTTCTGTAATCGTTCATATTCTGAAGACAGTCCAAAATACTACCATACCAGAATAGGACCATTTACAGGCATGTATATCCTTCTGATACTTTCTGATACATTTTCCTAATGCAGCTTTGGGATCCAGTATGGTAATAACTTCAAACCTGTGCAATTTGTCTAGCACATGCTGACCTACAGGCTCCCTACAGATATATTTGACTATATTATTCCATAGTGCTAAATTCTCCTCTCCAGTTGCTTCCCTTCCTTCATTTGATATTGCCATCCAAATCCTTCAGAAGAGCTGTCTTGTTCTTTATCAGTGTAATGCCCTCATACAACCTGTCGTCATCTATGTCAGCTGCTTGTTTGATGCTGTGATACAGACTGAGACAAAATTCATGAGCACACCTTCTGTAACCTATGTAAAGAAGCTTACAAGTTTCTTTTAGGGTTCCGAGAAAATCAGTAATTATTACCCTTGCCTTTCGGTCAGATTCCCTTCCCTAATAGCTCATGAAATAAAGGGTCATGTGGTTTTCCTCTGTTTCCTCAACACTGGACCTGCCTGAGGAAAAAATTCCTCAGTTTCCCACTCAAGAGGGCTCCCTGAAGACAACTGTTGGTTCCTCTCCCTGGGAGCTGACTTACATAGGTATGCAAGGTTCAAAATGGAATTAATGGGGTTCATGTTGATTTATAGACCACACTTCATTTACCTATTGTTTTACAGTTGCTAAGCGGATTAGCTAAATGATACAGGAATACAGCACTTCAGCTGTAGCTCATCAGCCGGGCTGTGTTACAAACACCAGATGGATTTCTGGGTCTTCTGCTCTGCACTTCCTTTCAGTACAGGGTTAAGTTGGTTTTCAGACTTCAAGAGGCTCTCACTCAACAATCAGACTGGCCAATATTTATGCACTATCTTTTCACTAACACATGCAATAACAGTGACAGAAAATTTCCTTGCTGCAAGCAAATCTTTTCAAAAGTGGGGAAGAGGTAGAAGAGGAGATGGCACACTCTGATCACATCCCATGCACCTTCTGCTCTGATATTTTTAATTGTTCTTAAAAGTCACTCAGAACTTGTTATCATGACATCTACAGTATTCACATTTTGGTGGTTTAGCTATTGTTCCTGAACTTTTGACATCCACATTGTACATAACTGCCATGAGGACTTCCCATACATCTGAAGTGCTTTCATTAATATCAGCTATCTTTTCTATTTCTATTAAAGTTGATCTTCTTAACTTGAAGTTTCACTTTGCAGCCAACAAGGGAGTGGTCCGTGTCACAGCCTCTGCTTGGAAGGATTGGGTATGCAAGATATCTTTCAAATATGTATGTACCAAGTCCAGATGATTCCAGTGCCTGGATCACAGATGTCTCCATTATTGTCTTCTTCTGGTGTTATTAGCAAAGAAAATGTTGGTCACCAATTAGCCTGTAGTGGCACAGAGCTTGAGAACTCTATGACCATTTTCATTCATAAGTCTAATGCCATGCCTACCCAGAATCCAAGGCCAGATTTTAGCATTGGACCCAGCTCTGGCATTGAAGTCTTCAAGTACTGGGATTGGTTCCTTCTGGAAACCTGCCAATCAGTTCTCTCAGTTGTTGATAAAAGTTGTCCTTCTCCTCATCACTAGCCTGCACAGTTGAAGCATAGACATGGACAAGATTGATGAAACCCTTCTGTAGACTAACTTAAAGTGTTATGATACATATCAATATTGCAATCAGAGCTTCACACAATTATATAAATTTATTTCTGAAAGCAAAACCTGCACCATATTCTCTCCTTACTCCTTAAAGTTTATCATGCCAGTAAATTGCGTATTCCTTCTCCCTTAAGAAGTCTGCATCTGAGACCCAAGTTTCTGAAAAAACTTCAATATCAGTTCTGAAACTTGCAAACTCATTAATCAACATGGCTGTTTTCCTCATATCTAAATTTGATCAAACTATATCCTGGGTCAAAGTCTAAATAGTCTAACACACAATTCTGCTTATAAAATCAATTGAGACAGGATCTAAAAAAAGAGACAAGGCTTGTTTGGCTCACTTTTTCTAGGACCATGTTCATGAGAGTAAAATAGGCCATTTTTAAACAGCTCTGCTTGAAAATCTTGGTAGCTGCCCCATGGCCATTATGCCTTTTCTGGAGCCCTGTGACATCTTGCCAAGAGCATCAGCACATACAGTATTCTGGAGGAGGAAAGGCACATAGACCTATCCTCCCCCTTTAGGCCACTGGGTCCAAATCCAAAGGCCAAAGAAAGTCTGGACATTCAGTAACACAGAGGTTGTAGGTTCTGCAAGAGAGCAATATAGAACTCAAAAAAAAAAGTGTCAAAAATATTAGAGATGCCAAGCTGGGGGGAATTGTGGACATGGTCTGGAAAGAAAAGCAGATTGCTGTGCAGATTTTGAGATGCTTGCAAAGATAACTTAGTATACTTTGAAATCTTAAAAGTGCTACAGGACTCCTTGCTTGTTTTGAAATCTCTGTGGAAGATTGGGAAAGGATTTCAGAATTCAACTGTGGTTGGCAGAGCCAGCTTGGAGATGGTCAGAGCAAAGGTTTGTGATGACCAGTGTCAGAATAGGAAGGCATCTGCTGCTTGGATGCAGAGAATTCCTAGTAAGTGGGTGTCCTCTACATGTGGACTGGACTGTCACTCATGCCTCAGACTCAGCAGCCATCAAGGAACTCATCAGTACAGACACAGAGTCCTATAAAGAGAGACAGTGCCATTGATTTATTGATTGATTGACATTGACATAAGGTAAGGCCATGATTTCAGCAATGCATGCTTATCTTTATATAAATAAATCATGGAATTAATGGGATTTGGGAATTTAGCTGCTTTTGAAAATTCTATTGTACACTAGCCTGCATGTTTAGGCACCTAAATATTCTTAAAAATTTTACCCCAGGTAATATGAAAATGAGCTTAGGTACTGAAGCCGCTTGTCATTTTTGACAATGTTACCTATACCAGAGGCACAGAACAGTGGAACAGGCCCTGATACTTTGACCATTCACATTTTTAAAGATAATTCTTACCTTTAAAACTGAAATAATTTCCATTTACTTGGAAAAGATTTTAATAAGCATTTTTCATTTTCTAACCTGGCTTATTTAAATGTTATGTTGCTCTGGGCTGATTTATTTTGCTTTCTGTAGAGTAACTTAAACTTTCTTATAACTGAGGGCATGCCTAGAATGCTTCACTTGTTCCCTTTGCTTTTCTTTAGTGAAGGATTGTGAATGGTGCATTACAAAACCTCTGTTCGAACATAACAAATGCTCTAATGGATTCTCTGGCTGGAAGAAATATAAGAGGGGCAGTTATGTAGGGGATAAAGATCTTTGTCTTAGCTTGAACAGTGGTGCCACCTGCTTTATAAATCTCCAGTTTACAATGTTTGTATTGAATATAAAATGAAATTACGAACAGTGATAGGAAACTATGTCTTGCATTAGTTGGGCATTTCTTTTTGCAAATTATTTCCAAATTCAATTTACTCTTAAGATAAACTATTCATGAATAAATTTGTTAGATATTCATCTTCTCCTGTTTTTTTTTTCTTGAAATATTTTATCCACCAGAAAGTTTAGTTTCATCTGTGTGAACAGGATTCTCTCTCTCTGTCTTAGAAGAAGTTGGCATTACCCAAACTGATGGTGGCAAATCTTCCTAGATGCTGTGTTCCAGCCAGCACTGTCACCTGAAGGCAAAAGAATTACTCATTTCCCATGCCTCCACATTTCTTGTCCTCCTTAGAGTACTAACAAGGGTCAGAGTCTATTACCCTTACTCAGATAGAATACCATGGCTCTTCACTAGAGGTATGTCCACGCATCTCTTTTATTTCAAAATAACACTCGTTATTTCAAAATAAAAAAGATTAGGTCCACATGACATTTTCTTATTTCAAAATGACAGGCTCTGTCATTTCGAAATAAGAACCGTCATTTTGAAACAGCTTAAACCCCATTCATTTTGAAACAGCTGTTACTTTGAAATGGTTATTTCGAAATGACGCTGTTTGGACATGTTGTTTTGAAACAACATCATTGTTTTGAAACAACTATTCTGAAACATGTCCAAACGGTGTTATTTCGAAATAACAGTTTCAAAATAACAGCCGTTTCAATAGCAGACTTTCTCTTAGTTCGAAATAACATTTTCTTAATTCAAATTAACTTATTTCAAAATAAGTACTTTATTCTAAAATAACTCATTTCAAAATAACCTATTTTGAAATAACAGTGAATGTGTGGACATAGCCTAGTAGTCTTACTTCTACTAATTTGAATGAGATTACTTATGTAGAAAGGTACTAACCAGTCTGACTGAGGATATCAGAATCTGGAACAAATTTTATAGTGGCATCTTTTGTATTAGTTTTGAATAGTTCTCCCGTAGAAAACTGACAGACACCATTGACATAAATCATAATATAATTATAATCATAATATAATTAACTTTCATATGATTTCCATTTTATTTGACGTAGAAATCACAAACTTTTCTCATTCTTCAAAGGCTGGCTTCCACAACTTTGCTCACCTGCATGTTCCCATTGCCTTCACTAGATTAAACAGAGAGGCTGTTTTTTAGCATATTATTTTGTAGTCTTTTTATATATAATGTATTGGATACTCAGCATTGCTCTACTGCAATGAAAGCCAATTGTTTAACCAATTCGGGATCTGGCTGTGATGTTAGTGCTCATTGAAAATGTCACTTAGTGGCTAGTGAATATTTCAGGATATCCTCCCTAAGGGTATGTCCACACATGTCTTTTATTTTGAAATAACACTGGTTATTTTGAAATAAAAGAAATTAGGTCCACACGAAGTATTCTTATTTTGAAATGACGAGCTCCATCATTTTGAAATAAGAGCTGTCATTTCGAAATAGCTTAAACTTTCTTTAAATTGAAATGGCCATTATTTTGAAATAACGCTGTTCGGACATGTTATTTTGAAATAACACTTTTGCCCTTGTCCTTCCAAGGGTTCCTTCCTTTTAGCCTATATTGGGTGGGGGCATGGCACAGGGAGGGGACCATGTTGCCACACCTCCCATGGTGCCCCTCTCCTAAAGCGAAATAGCAAGTCCTGTGTTTGGACATGCTATTTTGCTTTGAGCTTTTCCTTAATTTGAATTAAATTATTTTGAAATAAGGACTTTATTTCATAATAACTTATTTTGAAATAACGATGTACCGTGTGGACATAGCCTAACTGATCAAGCCCTTACTGAGCTATCTGGCTTCCTTTCAAGCTTCCTCCTGCATCTGAAGCATGCTCTGCAAATATGGATGGGCAGGATCACTTTGTCCCAGAATCACTTTTAAACCCCATCAGTTCTAATATCGTTTTCATACATCACATCACACTCACCTATACCATTTTTCTTCTTCCTGAACCTAAAACAATTATGAATATTCAGACTTGTTTTACTATTTAATGTCTGGTTAAACTGATCACCAAAGGAAATAAAAAAAAAGCAAGAGTCAAAGTTGTGGAATCCATGATATGACAGGGCATGCCAGGACTAAGAAAACATGGTGTGTTTTACAATGTGTTGGCAATTATATATTAACTAACATGTTTTTAAATATCGCTTAATACCTGATACAGCGAAAGACAGTGTGATATATGAAAATGTGTCTAAAAACTAGCTCCTAGACAAGTAGCAAACATGTTTTTAAACATCACTGCCTTTGCCTATGGTATATACTAAGTAATTTTAAAAAACCATTTGCTATCCAAGTTTAGACAAGCCCAGAGTACAAAGCTGTAGTAACATAACCTCCAGTCTCCTCTTCAAGAGAGCATCCTTGCCCGTTGCTCTACATCACAAAGCAGGAATGGTGCTAATTCCAGAGATGAAACATTGAAGGTACAGTAAAAGCAACTTGTGAGGATTAAAGGGAAAACTCTTAGGCAAAAATATGTAGAGTTGTACCAATCTTGACACTTTTCCCTTAGTTGCTGTACCTTGTGCAAATAGTGTAGTGGCTAGCACCTCTGCTTAACATACAGAAGGTCCTAGGTTTGATTCCCAGGGGGTTAGACTTGATGATTTCATGAGGTCCCTTCCAGCCCTGTGGTTTGATTTGAGGATTCCATGATGCAGTAAAGGTTTTTATCTCTTAACTAATCAATTTATTCTCCTGTGGAAATAAAATGGGGTGGGGAGAGAATCTTTGAGAATTTATTGTATAAAACCTTAAAATACTTATATTGTTGGCATATAGCCTATAGTTCACCAATTTGGCTTTGATTCAATGCTCAATTATAGCAGCTTTATGCTGGTGTGATATCATTCAGTGAATGGTGTCATACTGACATTAAATTGGTGTAAAGCACTGGTGAATTAATCCCTTGATAAGCTTTTGAAATACAATGGTTTAGCCAGAGTCTGAACTTTAGAATGAAATTTTTCTTTTAAAAAGCAATTTAATTTTCCTGAGGCTGGTCAAGTCATCTTTCTGCATATGAGCTACATTATGGTCATATAGGTTGTGTGTGGTTTAAACCCATCCTATAATACCTGAAGTAGTATATCTGATTTTTGTGTTTGTCTACTCTGTGTCATCTGACCCTAAGTAAACCAAAGGCTAAGTGGTGACTTTGACCTTGGTCTCACCCTGGAATTGAATTTTCTCCTCACCATGAGTTTTATTAGTATACTGCAAACTGCAATTATTCACTGCAAATACTGCACAAGGTGTGGTGAAAAGAATGAAATTGTTTCTGTTAAGGTTTTTGGATGTCAGGATCATCCTGACAATACAGTTAGAGTTCAATCTCTGGTGAAGTTCAGAAGGAAGACATTTACTTTTAGCATTTTATAAATGATATCAACATGTTTTTAACATTACTGTATTGTTGTAAAAAATAAGCCCAGTTCTCTTACAAAATACAGGTTAACTGAATTCTTCCCAAATGAGAAGAAAGAAAAGTGTCTATTACAAACCTGCTCAGTCGCTAATATCTGTCAAGTTAAACCTTGACAATATTTTCAAGTTCACAGCTCCTCTCTTATTTCTAGCCCCTGGGAATTCAGCATTATTGAGCAATAGCTCACAAAGTACTGGACTGATAGTTTGCAATGTAGTCTTTTACATGATGGGCTTGGTTGACAATACCCGTGTTCAGTTCCTTACCCACGCACTCCCAAGAAAGTTTGTTCTGTAATAAAGGTGTGCCTGTTCCTCTTTGTAATTGGTTCCACTTACTGCTAAGATGCATCCTCCTAGTTACTGAGGAGATTAGCTCCTTCCAGGTCCAACACCCCCTTTTGTTGCTTACTTGGACACTCTGCTTTCCCTCTCTGTCTCTCTGAAGCTCAGAGTATTCTTTCTCCATGGTTTGGCTGTCTGTCCAGGTCACTATAGTCCTGCACTTCCAGGCTGTAGGAGAAAGTAAAAGGTTAAGAAAGATAAGTAGAAGCATCTAGGTATTGGCTCAAGGCCTAACGAAGCAATTCAGGAAAGTAGGCCTGAATGGCATGCACACTGGGCATGAATTGAAGGGACCACAATAACCTCATCAAAATTGGCACAAAATAAGCTAAAGATGAGAATGTCCTTGGAGAAAGGTGGTGTTAGCCTGGTTTCATGCCAAAAGAGATAAGGAGGCATGCTGTGCCTAAGTGATCTGTGCAAAGGAGAGGTTTAGCAAAATCATGACATCTTGCTGGATGGTGATGCCCAGGGACCTATCAAATTAAGGCGTGGTATCAAAGGAGGGATGCACAGGTCAATTAAGGTGAAGGCAGATAAGGTATAAAAGTAGGACTTCTAGAGTCCAGACGTCATGCAGCCGAGAGGGTGACAGTCAGTCCTGCTGTCAGTTGAGCTGTTCCATTGCATTGAGAGCACCAAATCTGCCAGCAAATCTATTGATATGGATTGTTTGCCATAGTGCTACGTTGCAATAAAGCCTAGCCTAGCACCTTCGTTTCTACAAAGATCTGTGGTTGTGCTGGTTTCCTCAATCATGAGTGTTGCCTCAGTTTACTCACGCATGCATTCACACATGCAGCCAAATTGATATCAGTGCCAGACATAAAACAACACTGATAAGAACACGTCTTGCTTGACGCGCCTGAGCACACTCTGCCCAGTGTACCACACAGGCCTCCACTAGGGGAAACCAGAACTACCCTCTTCTTTGGGCTCCATTTCAGCAACCCTATATCTAACAACTGTGATTTGCTTCCTTCTTGAACCTTTTCCAATGCAGTGTCTACACTGACACTGCATTAACTTGATTACACTGACTGTGACTCTAAGCTGGTCCCAGAGTGGTATTACTAAGTAAGGGTAGAGAGGTACTTACATCAGGAGGAGTCAAAACGTAAGTGAAGACAATTGCAAAGCTCTGTTGACAACAACTTACATTGACCTAACTGTGTAATGTAACTCGGTTTTAGGAAGTAACTGCAGACTACTTAACTCCATAGTCACAATCATACATCTCTTCTCTCATGGAATGTCTTCAGACAACTTCCTGTGCAGTCCCTTTCTGATACAAATTCCTTGGTCTTATCCCGCCCTACCTACACCTCATTATCAGTGAGCCTTTCAACCCCTGGCTTTCCCCCAGATGCAGCCTATCAAGTCAATTAGCTTAACTCAATTGCTCTGCCTCATCTGACATAGACATTCCGTCACACTCATTTCTCACCTGTTTACAGAGAATTCCATTGGTTTCAATGGAGTTACTAACAATTTACACAGAACCAGGCCTAATAACTGTTGCTGCTAAATGTTCTGGAAAGTCTTCTCTTAGTCTTCCCAATACTTTTTAATTTCCTCCTCACCTTCAACTTGTAAAAAGAGTAATATGATGGCTCTCATATTCAAAAAAAATTATAGAGTGAAATACTGATCCCTATGAAGTCAGAATTTTGCCATTGTCTCCAATGAGACCCCAATTTCTCCCATGTATTTTACTTGTAGCCTGAAACTCCTTTTCTCTGTTTATGATTATGGCTGTAAATTCAGGATCGTAAAGAAATTGTTAAAGTACTGAAAGGAGACGGAAAGTCAAGTAAATAATACAGGGTCAATAGCTTACATTTAGTTTAGTTTTAGTTTAGTGTACAGTTTCTGAGCACTTCCATCTTCCTAATCACTCGATGATGGATTTGTTAACGACTGTCGTTAGAGATGTACCTGGGACATCAAAGCCTCAAAGAGAAACAGCTGAACTCGAATTAATATGCAAGCTAAATTCTATGAAAGCAGGACTCAGTTGAGACTATGGATTCTTTTCCCATTACAAAGGGTAATTTGACTTCAGGCTTCCCATGGTTGGAGCCTGTAAACTGCTCTGATTTGCTGTTACTTTATGGTGTGATCCTATGTTTTACTCCCCCTTGCATTTAGTTTCATTCCTTTCTGTAAGTTCACTCATCTTCAAAGCATCTGAGGAAGTGGGATCTTCTCCCATGAAAGCTCATGTGAAAAATAAATCTGTTAGTCGTAAAGTGCCACACAACTCCTTGTTGTTTTTTTACTGGACTAGACTAACGTGGCTATCCCTTTTGAAACTGAATTTTTACTCATCTACTGTGCTTCTATAAGTTCTTTGCAGCAGTACTTGTAAAACAACTCTCTCAACCCCTTATGGAAACAATGGGAAATTTTCACTTTTAATGCATTCCCCTAAAACACATACTGCCACTTTCAGGTCCGTGTGCCTTTAAATCAACTTTGATTTTCCTATTTACCTCAGGTTCAATTTCTGGCCAGGAAAGATTCACATATCATTGGAGGAGATGTCAGTCTTACTTCCAGCTCCATGTCTGCCAGCTGCCCATGACTGGCTTAAGAGCTGAAGGCTTCTACATCCATTTAAAATATGGTAAATCTGGGCGATGTAATAGTCTGTAGAGATAGTCAGGTTTAACTTTTTATATTATATTTTTGAATTAATAAACAATTTTCCATTGAGTGATGTATATAAAACCTTTTACAGACCAATAAAAAGCAATGTAACTACCTTTACCAGCTCACAGTCTAAGACTTTACTTCTTCAAATGAATCTTCTCATGCTGATCCTTATAGTCTTATGGATGAACTCCAACTGAAGTGCATGCAGACAGATCCTTTTGCAGTATATCAATGTTATATAAGAAGTACTGTTTGCCCTGTCTGGACACTAAAGATCCCAGGATATATTTCAAGTATAGTGAGTCAATTCCTATGTCTCTCACCTACATCTTCTGTGCCAAAATCAGTACTGTTCAGTGAATCATGTATTGCTAGTTGATTCCATCCAGACTCAGTGTAACTGTGTTTCAGTTCCATTTGACTAGATAGCTTCTATAAGGGCTTTGAAATCCTTTAGGATGAAAACAACGGAAAGTTTCACTATGGTATCTTTCCACTAATGTGGGGACCAGAATGCAAAGAAAACTTTTCTTTCTGTCCTCAACATGGTTCAGCTGTAGCTCTGAATGTCAGTGTGTGAAAACTGATGGTGGCTCACCTGCAGTCTTTTTTTTCGCCTGGCATATACATTCTGAGGATGTGTAAATGCAAAGAAAGTACTGTGAGCTGTAAGTCCCCTGAGGGAATTTCCAGTAGTGGTGGTGGGGGAAAAAAACAGGTTTACATGGAACTGAAACATATATGAATCCCAGACAAACCTTTGACCTAAATTAAACATTTTAATAGATTCTGGATGAAATCCTTGCCCCACTGAAATCAGTGCATGGCCAAACACCCATTGACTTAAATGTATGCCAGGACTTCACCTTTCATCCGAAAAGGAATTTAGATAAATGTCCTAAAGAAAAGAAATTTGAGATTTCAGTCAGCTTATAACTCAAGAACTGTAAATAGGAAAGAAAATCATAAGGACATATGTACAAAGTAAAAAAAAATGTTATTCTTACCTTCTTACCTGTATTGAACACATTTAAAAGTAGTTAATGCTGTCCTATATTGTACGGGGGGTGGGGGGGCACAAAAGAAAGTCTTTTAAAAATTGACTTAAAAACCTTTCACAGACTTTACTACATTAAACACTTTTAAAGTCAGATTTAAATGTTTCATGCCTGTTGGTGAATAGACAATTTAAAACAGGCTTTCAACTGTCCCTGAATCAGAACAGTCCCAATAAAGCAAGTATTTGAAGCCTATAAAATATATTATATATAATTAGCTCCAGGCCATGCATCCTGATGAGTGGATTACTATTACCCACATCCCAATAAAGTGGTACCATGAATAAGAGAATAGCATATCCAATAACCAAGTAAAGTATTACTTCTGGGGGATTTGGTTCTCTGATGCTGAATCACAAGTAGCAGTACTCACTGATTTAAATTTAAAAGCAAAACAAAAAAAGTTGACATCTTTAGGAATAGCATATAGCCCTTAAGTCACATGCTGTCTGCTAGTTTCTTGTTTAATCAGACAACTTTTATTTAGAATTTTGTATTGAATGTCTCCTTTTCAAGTCAGGACTTGTGGATTTAAATAGAACTGACATGCATTATCCTTGCCCTTTCTTTCTCTCATATTCTGAAATCCACATATCCTTTGTTTATTAGTTTTCCATGTAGGTTCCATAAAGTGAGTTGGGTAAGTAAAACTTGACATTTACACACACTGTCCCATAGTTTGAATCATGTTGCTCATGAAAACACCAGGAAGAAATACCATGGCTTCCTGTGAGCATTTGGCAGATTTAATAAATAAGCAGTCCTTTAGTATGCAGCAATCAGAAAGTTGCTAAAGGGTTAGGAGGATATTAAGGTACCTTAGATTTTGCTAATACAGTCTCAGACATGATCCATTTCCATTGAATTCCAACCCTCATAAAATTATCTACGGTGATTAGGACATCACAGCTTTTTCAGTATGACTGCTAGATGCAAATGAAGATTACAGAAAATTTATTACACTCTTTAGTAATCATCATGCATAAAACTTGCCCTCCATCTAAGCCCTCAACTAACATGCTGTTCCATGGCAAGAAACCAGCAAGTTATGATAGCTGCATGATATTAATTAATAATTTAGCCTTTACAATTGTGGTGGCCTTTATCCTGCAGGAGCTTTGAGAGCTGTAGCAGTTTATTAGAAGACTAGCTGCAGGCAATTAGAAGATGTCATTTTCTGTTGCCCACACACCTATTCAATAAAGCATTTTCACCACTTGCACTTGGCCTTGATTAGAATAAGTACAAAATACTTACACGTCAAGTCAGATATAAGCAAATACTACTATTTCTTTGGTGATAGAAAACATGTGCAATTAAATCACCTTTAAAATAATGAGGGCTCCAAAAATGACAGAAGACTTTGGACCATAGTTCATTATCTGATGCACATATTAAGATTAAAGACAATGGAAACTGGAAGTAATACATTTGCTAATCACTTGTAGGGATCCCTCTTTTAAACTATTTGTGAGTAGAATAGTTTTAGTAGCCTCTGGGTATGTCCACAGGTAGATGCTTATTTCAAAATAAGTTAATACAAAATAAGTTAATTTGAAATAAAATCGTTATTTTGAATTAACGTAAATCGAAATAAGCAAAAACCCCAAATTGAAATAGCAAATCCGGACACAGGACTTGTTATTTTCAATCAGGAGAGGAGCAGCATGAGAGGTGTGGCAACATGGCCCCCTGGCAAAGCCATGTTGTCAGCCAGTATATAGGAAAAGGAAGGCACCCTGAGAAGGAGAAGGGCAAAAGTGTTAAATCAAAATAATGGTTATTTTGAAATAACATGTCCGAACAGCATTATTTTGAAACAACCATTTCAAAATAATAGCTATTTCGATTTCAGCCTAGGTTTTGCTATTTTGAAATAAGTCTCATTATTTAGAAATGACAGGGCTCATCGTTTTGAAATAACAAAACGTTGTTTGGACATGACAACTTTTAAACTGAAACAACAGTCATTTCAATTTATAAGCATCATGTGGACATAGTCTCTGGCTTTAATGACTGGTATTGAGGGTATTTTGCTATTTTTTTTTTTTTATTAAAATTCAAGGAAACATCTTGTAGGTAGTACATAATCTAATGGAATGGAATCATCTATAATCTCACAAGTGAGGAGGGAATACTTTTGAACCTAGAAGTGTTTTGGGATTCTGATTAAAACTATTAGCCTATTTTCATTATTGTTGGAAATTTCTGACAATTTCAAACAGCCTTTAATAAACAGGAATAGGCTAATGCGTAAAATTGGTGTATCACTGGTTGTTCACATGATAACCTTCCACTAAACAGTACATATTCGAAACATATTTAAATTGGGATTTGGTAGATGTTGGGATTCAGAGGCCATGTGACACACCTGCTGAATTGTATTATACATGTGTGAACTGTAAACTAACCAAACAAGAAGTCCTGTGGTACTTAAAGAGTAACAAATTTATTTATCACATGAGTTTTCATGGGAGAAAATCCCACGTCATCAGACACTTTGAAGATCAGATTGGCAAAGTGGGACTTTCTCTCATGAAAGCTCATGCAATAAATAAATTTGTTACTCTTTAAGTGCCACAAAACTCCTTGTTTATTTTGCTGAACTAGACTAACATGGCTACCCCTTTGGAACGTGTCAACAAAATTGGTTCATATTTTATTTAAACATACATTTAAAATAATTTAGAAAATTTTAACAAATAATTGGTAGATGTTTTAATTAATGAGTAATTGATTGCAGTAGAATCCAAGAATGCTTTATAAGCATCTATAACATCTACTGATGTGTGGAAATCTGACACATATTGCTTGGTGAAACATGCTTAGAATATCTACTAATTTTTTAATCCTTTATTATTTTTATAAATATATCTTTAACATAAAAGAGAACCCCAAAGCCTCAAGTCAATAAAAGGATTCCCATTGATTTTGAGAGATGCTAGAGATCAGGCCTCTGCTGAGTATGGTTGGATGAATTATTAGCATTATCCCTTTTGATTTCTGTGCAGTGTAGCTTGCTAGGTAAGTACTGACAAAGCAGTTGTGGAAATGCAACACAGTCATCCTGCAAGTCTGAGTACAGAAGATATTCTTGGGTTGATATTTTGTTGCCAGAAGGTAGGAGATGGTCTTCTACATTTTTCCATGATTGATCCTGGATTTCTTTCTTCCTTGTCCCATTGATCTTCTAACCTCTTCTGCATTTTTAAAAATCCTGATGGACAGAATCATGTACTTCAGGTGCAGGCATCTACAAGGTTCACTGCTCATTCACTCTCTTGCCTAGCTGAGTGCCTGCAACAGAGTTTATTGGTAAGCAGTACTGCACACTTGGAAATGCATTTGATTCAATGAGTTTCTTTTTGAAGATAGGAACTAGTGCACCCACTACAGGCTCTGTACCCACAATGTATGTTACTTTGGACATATTTTCATTGTTTTGGGGGGCAGGGAGACAGATTTGTGTTCACAGATATCTTTATATAAACCTTTTTACGTTATGTACCTGACTTTACTTATAAAGAAAAGAAGCTGAACACACACCCACACCCAATACACTCCGTATATATTCTGTTTGCACTATTGCATTAGGTTTTGTTTTTTTTTTTTTTGCCATTCCTATTACTTTTTCTAGTAGTTAATGACATCTGTCCTTGACAGACAGTCCAAGAAACAAAGGACACATATGTTTAGCCTGCAGTACTTGTTGGTGTATATGAAAAAATGACAGACAATACTGTGTGACATAGAAGGCTAAGCAACAGATACATTAAAACATGTTCATAGTAGAACAAGTTTGGAGAGGAGGGATTTTTCAGAGGTAGGGGCAAAGATAAAGCTCTCTGTAGTGGAAGACTACAGATAGCTTTCCAAAGCTGTGAAGAAGAAAGAAAATGGGGAATATTATAAACAGTGGAAAAAATAAGCACTTAAAGACTAACAGATTTGTTTATTGCTTTCGTGGGAGAAAATCCCACATCATCAGATGCTTTGAAGAGGGGGAACTTACAGAATTGGATGAAAAATAAATGCAGGAGATTGTAAGACATGGGATCAGGTCATATTGCAACAGCATTTGTAAGGATTCAGGCTGTGTTCCCACACAGCCAGTTATTTCGATATGGTTGTTTCACAACAACCATATATCGAAATAACGCTTATTTCAAAACAACTTATTTCGAATTAACAAAATGTTAATTCGAAATAAGAAAAAAGCGGGAGTCGAAATAACGTCCACACAGTGGGCATGCTATTTCGCCCCAGGGGCAGGGCACCATGGGAGGTGTGGCAACATGGCCTCCCCACTTTGCCATGTCGGTGGCCATGTTGCTAGCCAATCCCATAAAAGCCGGCCCTGACCTCACTTCCCTGTCCACCCGGGATGGCTGCCCTCGGCTTCCCCAACTGCGCGGGGGTCCTTGATGCCACCCACATCCCTGTGAGGGCCCCGGAGGACAGGGCAGCGGAGTACCGCAACCGGCGAGGGTACCACTCCATACTCCTGCAGGCCCTCGTCGACCACCGGGGCCGCTATCAGAACATCTACATTGGATGGCCAGGGAGGGCCCACGACGCCTGGGTGCTCCAGAACTCTTCCCTCCACCGGGACATGGAGGCAGGCACCTTCTTGCCTCAGCACGACATCCACCTCAGGGGCGTTGTGGTGCCCGTCCTCGTCGTGGCCGACGCGGCCTACCCCTTATGGCCCTGGCTCATGCGGCCATATGCAGGGCCCCTGGACCCGAGCCAGCGGCTTTTCAACCAACGACTGACCGGCTGCCGCCAGGTTGTGGAGCAGGCATTCGGCTGCCTGAAGGCCCGCTGGCGGTGCCTGCTCACCCGGCTCCACCTTGCGGAGAGGGCCCTGCCTCACATCATCGGGGCATGTGTGGTCCTCAACAATTACTGTGACCTGCGGGGGGAGCCCATCCAGCCAGCGTGGGAGGCCAAGGCCGAACACCTTGCTGCGGACCTCAAGGAGCCTGGACCCGTGCCCACAAGGGAACAGCCCTCCCAACGGGCCCTCGCCGTGCGTAATGCCCTCCGGGTCACATTCACAGAGGGGGACCTGTGAGGGTCAGGCCCGCCCTGCCCTGCACCACCCGCTTCCCCGTCCACCCATGGCCAGCCCCCACCCATCCACCTGCACTGTTCACCAACCCCAATAAAAAGACTGACACGCAAAAAGACAGTGCAACAGGGGTTTATTAACAGTGGGTGTCGGGGCGGGGGGAAGAGGGTTCCGAGGGTGTCAGGGAGGGGGCAGCAACTTGGGAGGGGAAGGGGGTTCCGGGGGTGTCAGGAAGGGGGCAGCAACTTGGGAGGGGAAGGCGGTTCCGGGGGTGTCGGGGGGGGCAGCAACTTGGGAGGGGAAGGGGATGTGAAAGTCCAGGGGAAAGGGGGAAGTCAGGCAAGACCCGGGGGGGGGCTCGGGGGGGGTGGCGCACCCCAGCCGCGCCCACGGCCACCGTCCATCCGGCGTCGCCTCTGGGGAGGTCCGGGCGGTGGGCTCCCTGTGGGCTGTGGTGGTGGCAGCCGCTGGGCAAGCTCCCGAATGGCAGCTGGCAGCTGGTCGGCAAGGCGACCTAGGGCGGTGGCCAGATCTGTCTGCATCGCAATCAGCTGGTCCAGGCGCTGGCGCTGCTTTAGTCGCCAGGCCTGGGTGGAGGCCTCCATCCTTTCACCCAGGTCCTCCAGGGCCTCGAGGAGCTCAAGGCGGGTGCGTGGGGCCCTCCTCCGCTGCTGGCGTGCCCGGGGGCTCGGGCGTCCGGCTGCCGGTGGTGGTGGCATCTGGCGACGGGCGGACCTGCGACCTGCCGGAGGGAAGCAGAAGTCACAGTCAGCCCCTGCCACCTGTTGGCCCTGTCTGTTCGCGCCTGTCCGCTGCACACACCCCTGCCCTGACTGCCAGAGGGCCCCGGGATCCCATCGGGGAGTGCCCAGAGGTGGGGTTCCCAGTCCCCAAGGCCTCGGGGATGAGGCCAGGGCGGTACCCGGCGGGGGACATTGGGGGACACCAGGTGGTGATGCTGTCCGGCTGGGGTAGTCGTCGGGGCCTGGGGGCCCTGGACCACCTGCCTGTACAGATCAGTAGTCTATGGCAGTGCAGGCCCCTTCCACCCCTCCGGTCCGATGCCTGGCTAACCCCTGTAGCTTACACAGCCTGCCGGACTGGGACTCAGGGTCTGGACAGGGGCACAGGATGGCACGAAAGGGACCGTGTCCTCCTCCTGCCTGCCACCTGGGGGCCGTTCCCCGGGGGGGCACACATGCCAGTCGTGCCCACAGGGGTGGGCTGGACTGGGTCACACCTCATCCTAGGGGGGCCTCCCACAGCTACCTGCCAGCGGTGTGGCCTGCATGCTGCCCACCCCTCCCGGGATGCGGTCGCATCTCCGCCAGCCAGGCCTTGTCCACTGCCCCCAGGTGCACAGGCCCTTGTGCGCCCGGTGCCACCCGTCCCCATGGGCCCTGTGACCATGGGGGTGCCTTTGCACCCACCAATCCTGTGCCCTACCTGCCCTGGTACCCAGCCCTGGCCCCCTCGCTGCCTGGGGCCTGCTGGACAGGCCCAGCCCTGTGTGCCTCGGTGGGGGGGTACTTACCAACAGGGGATCCAGCTGTCCGGCGTGATGTCCCAGGCTCTGTGTCCAACCCTGGGGCGGTGGTTGGCCCCTGCTCCTCCCCGCTGATCTCCGGCTCGGGCCTGGCAAACAGCTCCGGGCTGCTGGCAGTGGCCTCTGCCACGGATGGTGGTGGCGTGGCCGGAGGCCCCCTGACGGACATGTTGGAGCCCTGGGCCTCAGGGCCCGATGATGCCCTCCTGAGTCCAGAGCCTCAGCGGGGTGGCCGCTGGGCTCTGGACCCAGGAAGGCATGGAGCTCGTCAAAGTAGGGCAGGTGATGTTGCTCCCTGTCCCCTGGAGCTCCCGGGCCTCCCGGGTCCGAGAGTGGTCCTGCCGGAGAGTTTTAATTTTGCTCCGGACCTGCTCGAGGGTCCTGGGGTGGTCGGCGGCGGACATCTCCGCGGCGATGTCCGCGTATATGTCCTGGTTCCGGTCCGATGACCGGAACCGGGACATGATGTCTGGCTGCTGCCAGACCCCCAGGAGGAACAGGGTGTCCTCGCTGGTCCACACTGGGGCCCTGCGGTGCTCCCCAGCGGAGGAGCCTGCCTGGGTCGCCATGTGCCTGTCAGGCAGTGGGCACGCTGGCTGACAGGCATGCCCAGACCGGAACTTCCTGTTCCCCAGGGTGCTGGGCACCCTGGGAGGAAGGTCCAACGGTTGTTTTGAAACAACCGTGGTTTCGAAACAACGTGTTCGCACAGCTTTGTGTCGAAACAAGTCATTTTGAAACAATGTTGTTTCGTCCCCGCATGGGGTTTAGGTTGTTTCGAAACAACCGTACGTCATGTGAACAGCTGAATCCTTATTTTGAAACAACCTCCGTTGTTTCGAAATAAGGGGGTTGTGTGAACACAGCCTCAGACTCTAGGAAACAGCACACAGAGGGAGGGTGAAATCAGATTACCTGTTATAATATGAAAATAATCCATAGTAACAATTCAGCCCTGCTTTCACACAATCTCATCTGCATATTATTTGAATTTTGGCTGTTTCTCTTTGAAGTTTTGATGTCCCATTGATTTTATTGAGGACAATCATTAACAAATCATCAGTGGAGTGATCAGGAAGATGGAAGTGCTCAGCAACTTTTTTTTTTGTGTTGTGATTTCCAACAGAAACATTAAAGCAGACACATATCCCTGCAACAAACCACGCTGCCAGCTTTGTCCACATATCTGCACTAAAGACACCATCATAGGACCTAATCAAGCCAGCTACTCCATTGAAGGGTCCTTCACTGCTCGTCCACTAATGTAATTTATGCCATCATGTGCCATAAATGCCTCCACGCATTACACATTGGACAAACAGGACAGTCCTTATGCAGAAGAATAAATGCACACAAAACTGACATCAGAAATCACAACACAAAAAACCCAGTTGCTGAGCACTTCTGTCTTTCTAATCACTCCATTGATGATTTCTCTTACATTCCTCTGCATTTATTTTCATCCAATTCTGTAAGTTCCTGCTCTTCAAAGTGTCTGACAAAGTGGGATTTTCTCCCGCAAAAGCTCATGTGATAAACAAATCTGTTAGCCTTCAAGTGCCACAAGCCTCCTTGCTATTTTTTTTTTTTTTTGCTTTACTACACTAAGACAGCTGCCCCTTTGGAACTTGGCTATAAACAGTGGGAGTCTATAGCATACTTTCATCTCTTTTGTGGCACACACCACAATATTACAAAGTAATGGTTGCAAACATTGGAACAAAGTGGCTCTGAGCTGAAATACTGTGAACAAAAGCTGTTATGCTGCAGCTGGGGAGAAGGATGTGGAGAAGAAAATGATATGGCATGAGGCCTGGAAGGAGATTGGTAAATACTGTGGGCCAGTGAATGGGTAAAATGAGACAAAAGGAAGAATTGATAAGAAAGAGGAAATAGTGGAGGAAAGAGAGAGAGTGAGCAAGACAAGGCTAGATTTAAGGGAAATAAGGTAAGAGGGGAAAATTTACAGGATCATTAAGAAAAAGTTCCTTACAGGAAGAGAAAGGAAAATAAAAAGGCAGGAAATTCTCAGAGGGAAAACAAGCATACATATTGAACGAAAAATAACACAGAATGAGTCTTCGCAATGAACTGCCCAATTCATGAATGGGTTTGAATCATGCTGTCATCCCAAAACTTCACACTTCATCATCATATATTTCAGTTTAGAATAGTTTGTTGATTAATTAAAGGGAAGGAGAAGATGGATTTTTCAGAGGTAGGGACAAAGGTACAGCTCTCTTAGGTGAAGGACTCCCTTCAGCTAACTCTTCAAAACTGTGAAGAAGAAAATAGAAGATATTATTAACAGGGGGGTGTCTATAGCATACTTCCATATTATACATGTGTGAATTGGAAACAAAAGAAGCAAGGAGTGCTGTGGCACTTAAAAAGTAACACATTTATTTTATCATTGTATGTATGAAGTCAGATGTCCAACTGTATAGAATAAAGAAACAGATGAAAACAACTAAAATATTTTCAAAGCTTGTAGTATTACCTTTTCTAAAATTCCAAAGGGATAGCCATGTTAGTCTAGTTCAGCAAAAAAGCATCTGATGAAGTAGGATTTTCTCCCCTGAAAGCTCATGTGATAAATAAATTTATTAGTTTTTAAGTCTATGTTTACACTAAAGAATGCTAGTTCAAACTAAGTTAGTTCAAAATTAATTAATTTGAACTAACTGTGATTCATTTGAACTGACTTAGTTTGAATTAGCATGTCCACACTAGAAACCAAAATCAAAATAACATGTCCGTGCACAGGACTTGCTAGTTTGGCTTAGGAGGGGGGCACCATGGGAAGTGTGGCAATGTGGCACTCAAGAAGGGCCTTGTCGCCACCCAGTCAATAAAAAGAGGAAGGCACCTTGGTAGGAAGAAGGTCAAACTGTCTTTATTTTGAACAAATGGTTAGTTTGAACTAACATGGCTCCATTGGGTTAGTTTGAACTAAAGGCAGGTTTTACAAGTTCGAGCTAAGCTTTCCTTAGTTTGAACTAAAGAAAGCCAGTGTGGCCAAGGACAAATTTAGTTCAAATTAAGCCTCCTTAATTTGAACTAAATTCTGAGCATAGACATAGCTTAAAAGTGCAACAGGACTCCTTGTTTCTTTTTTAAAATTGTTATTACTCCAAAGATTCTCAGCAATGGTTTCTCATTGACAATGTATATTTAATTACATCTAACTCCCTACTGCATGCCCAACATTTAAAAAAAACAACTGATTTGCTAATTGCTGTACTCAGACAGATAAATAATAGCTCAAGGCTTCCAAGAGAAGTTGTTGAGGTTGAATTTATTTGCAAAGTCAGCTGCACCACCTCAGGACTTAATTGGGACATTGGATTCTTCTCTCATTACAACAGGTGATTTGACCTCATCTTTCTCTGTATGCTGTTCCCTAATATTTGAATCTTAACTACTGTTTTGATTTGCTGTTACAGTGTGACCTGTTCCCATGACTTACACCTCCCTGAATTAATTTCCTTCCATTCTGTAAATTCCCTCATCTTCAAAGCTTCTGATGAAGTGGGATTTTCTCCCACAAAAACTCATGAAATAAATAAACTTGTTAGTCTTTCAATGCCACAGGACTCCTTGTTTGTTTTATATTTAATACAGGTTTTTGTATTTTACATTTATGCATATATAATATTTATTTTTGCATATGTTTTCTAATGGATAATAATGAGGAAAAAATAAAAATAATGGTATCCTTTTTAAAGAGTAACAGATAAATCCTATTTTTCAAATTCTAAGCCTGAAAAATAACATGGTCAGGACTGACTGTAGTAAAATAAGCAGCAACTGAAATGACAAAAGTATTACTCACTTTGATTAGTTTGAAGTGAGGTTAGTAGGCTCCTCAAGCATTAGAATAACACAACTCCCCTGAAATAGAGATATTTAGTGGACAGTCATGTAGAAAATTTAAAAATATTTATTATCTATTATTTTTTGTGTAACTCAAAAATAAGGTCCAAAGAGCAATCCCTTGAGTCAGTTATCAATCATTCAATACTATTTTAAATGAAAGTCATCTTGTCCTTCAAAAGTTTTCAGACAAGTCTATTTTATTTTGATGTAGGGAAAATATTCCACATCACCTAGCAAGAAGGTTGTTCTACTCTTGGTTGCTACAACCAACTAAAATCCTGAAAGTGTGTTTTGTCCTTTCACATTTGCAGATCCATTCAGGTAACAACAACAACAACAACACCACTATTGTTGTGACTGGTAACCAGAATTTTGATATTTCTGTCTAGTAGGTGATGAGGTTATCATTTCATCTGTGGTTGATTCAGGTAGATGGCTGTCTGCAAAGATAGATAAAGACTAATCAAGATGCTTGCGAGGAAGAATAATTTGAGAGAGATATGTGAATTCATGATCAGGAAAATATTTACTGTAGTTCCTAAGCCAATAAAGAAGCAAAGGAAAGATGAGAAAGAAAAGCAAGTGGAAAAATACAAGAAATGTAATGAATGTCTTTCTGTTTTAGGGCATAATAAATTTAGATAAAATATTGTTAGCTCCCTCTGTTCAGTTCTGTCATAGATTCCAAGGCCAGAAGTGTCTATTATGATTGGCTAGTCTGATATGAATAACACTAGTCATAGAACATCCTGAAAAATTATTCCTGAAGCATATCTTTTAGAAAAACATCCAGTCTTGGTTTAAAAATAGTCAGTGATGAAAAATCCACCATGACCCTTGGTAAATTGTTTCAATGGTTAATTACCCCTCTGTTAATAATTAACTAATTATTTTCAGATTGAATTTGTCTAGCTTCAATTTCCAATACACAAGCTTCCATCACACCAGTACCAAATATAGAGTAAAATAATCTGTCGAGTCCTAGACAAGATTCCTCAATTCACGCATAAGGGGATTGAATTAGCCCTTTTGGCCACAGCATTGCATCTGGAGGTCATATTTAGCTGAGTATCCATCATGACCCCCACTTTTCTTCAGAATCACTGCTTCTGGTATAGAGTCTCACATCCTGTAAATATGGCTTACATTCTTTGTTCTTAGATGTATCCATTTACATTTAGCCATATCAAAATACATAATGTTTGCTTGAACCCAAGTTATCAAGTGATCCAGGTTGCTCTGGACTGGGAAGTGACCTACCCTTTTCATTATTTACTACTCCCCCAATTTTTATCTTATCTGCAAAATTTTCCAGTGATTTTATTTGTTTTCCAGTTGAGTAACAAAAATGTTAAAAACAAGGACCAAGATCCAGTCCCTGAAGTCCCCCACTAGAAATACACCTGCTCATTATTGATTTCCCGTTTACAATTACATTTAGAGACATATCAGTTACTTATCTTTCAATCCATTTAATCTATGCCATATTAATTTTTATTTCATTCTACTTTTTAGTCAAAATGTCATGTGGTACCAAGTCAAATACTTTACAGAAGTTCAAACATACTGCAACAACACTATTATTAACAGTACTCGTAATCTCATAAAAATCTCATAAAAGTCACATTAATTGCATTAATTATATTATCCTTCTTTAGTTCTTCATTAATTGAGAATTGTATCAGCCCTCTATTTTCAGTCTATTGCTTGCATGCAACAAAAATAGCCTTTGTGAGGATATGTGTGTAGTTTCAGTTGTGTTGATGCAACATGTAAGTAATAAATGGAGGTTCAAGATTTGTTAAAATAACCATTTACTAGGTTCCTAAGCTGAAGAGGCATTGTGTGTCAATTCATAATGGAATCTTAATAAGGCTAGCACTGTTCCTTCTTAACCCTCCACTGAATTTAACAACAAACTTTCCCTGTACTTCACTGTGTCTAGGATTTCAACCATGGAGGATATTTTTGTCTTATTAGTTGCTTCTTGAAGCGAGCTGGCAGCCACTAGCAATTTTTGGATACAGCACAGCATTAACTTATGCTTCCACTTCTCTCCAGCAGAAGCAGACTGTTAGGATGTTTTCCCCGGGGTGTTTTGCTTTTTGTTTTTTTGTTGTTGTTGTTTTTTTTTTAACAATAAAAGGATAAATAAATAATATGTTGGAAACAAATATTAAAAGAAAAAAAAAGAATTGCAATTATTGCCCATAAATTTTGCTAGTTACATTTGGTTACTGTTCTGTTCCCCTCTTCACACAGTTTTTTTTTCCTGGTAAAGAGAGAAAGCTGGTTCTTGAAAGACAAAAGAAGAAAAATTCCTTTTGTTATACCTTCAGATGATACCTTTTCTGGCAAAACTGCTGACAAACTTTCTGAGGTAATCAAAGAGTGGCATCACATCTTTGGTCACTTGTGCAGTTGAGGACAATGTTGAAGAATGGAATAATGATCATTCATTAAAATCAGATTGGCTTATCCCACCTGACTGAGCTATCTGATTGCAGAGGGAGAGAGAAATTTTCCATCTCCCATGCTTCTAATATTAGAAATTACTATAATGTATATTGGACAGAATTTATGGTCTGGAGACATACTTGCCCTCAGCTCATTGCCTTATATCCAAAATATTTTTAAATAAATTTGAAGAAGCCATTAACCTAGGTTATAAGGTGAAAACTACTCACGGCCATTTGTTAGACAAGTACTTTGTTGTCCATTTGGATGGATATAAGAAAAGTAAATGACCTTTTCCTGAGAGCAAAGGAAAAAAAATACATACCAACTTGTTTCAGTTTTACAATTTACCATACGTTACTTCCAATGTTTAACTAAACAGATAATCTATAAACACGTAATGGTGAATTATCGTTAGGATCCTCCTTAAGGGATAATGGTCACCCAAAGTGTTAATACTAGTGATTCTAGACACAAAAAATGTCATTCATTTACAGGAAAATACTGCATGTGGTATTCCTAATCTTCCTTCTCAGTAGCAAATTGATATAACATATTTTGATCTCCATGCACTTTACATATATTCTCATATTGCTTGAGAATATGGTATCCTGAGGAAATAGTAAACCCTATTAAATGAAATTACTTCCCAGAGGAAATTTCTAGATAGTGGATGTTTTCATAAGAGAGGGTGGGATTAACCTGCAACAAAGAATATATCTACATTGAAAAGATTTTTTTTCCAAAATAAGGAAATTTATTTAAAAAAAAAATCTGTGTCCATGCAAGCATTTAGTTATTTCAAAATAAGCACTTCAGTATTTTGAAAAAAACAAAGCACTCTTTCAAAATCACTAACCCTGATTTAATTTCAAAACAGCAAATCTTTCAAAATAGCTAATTTGAAAGAAGCCATTCCCGGCCATGGAATTGGCTTTTTTTTTTTTTTTTTTTTTTTAATATAATTATCAAAGATTCCCCCAGGAAGGGCTGCATTTTGCCAGGGTGCCCTTCCCCGGTAGGGCATGATTCCCGGCTTGGGAGAGATGCCCTGGTGGCTCTGTTCCCTGAGAGAGACATAGTCCCCTGAGACAGCCAGAGAACCCCAGCGGGGCTGCATTCCCCACCAGGGCAGCCAGGAACCCTGGCGGGCATCGCTCCCCACTGGGCGGCCAGGGAACAGGGGGGGTTGCTTCCCCACCCCAGGCATGCTGAACTGCTCCCCAACCCCCCAGCCATTCAGGAGCCCTGCAAGCAGCTCCCAGCCTGGTCAATTTCACATCTGTGAACCACATCCCTGTTCCCTGGCTGCCCTGGCAGGGAGTGCAACCCCGATGGGATTCCTGATTGTGCCGCGGTTCCTGGGCTGCCCCTGCAGGGAATGCAGCCCACGCGTTCCCTAGCTGCCTTGGTGGTGGCATCTCTCCCCAGGCAGGGAACCCTGTCGTGGGGGAGGGAAGTCATTTTGAATCAGAAAGTCCAGTGTAGACTCTCTAAGTCGAAATAATAATTCCTACTTTATTTTGAAAAAGGAGTCTTGTGAAGACTCACTTTTTTGAAATTATTATGTTGAGTTAATATCAGCAAAGTTATTTCAAAATAGCTATTTCAAAATACCTTTGCCAGTGTAGACATAGCCAAAGAGAGATAGATGGACTGATGGACAAAGTTATATGGCAACCATGACAAAAAAGTACAGATAGATGTGCATCAGAACACATCTTTAAAACTTCTAGTGTACACCTTTATTCACAGTGCACACTCCCAAAAAAATTTTGAGTATCAAGATAGAAAGGGTATGTCCACATGTCTCTTTTATTTTGAAAAAAAACACTGGTTATTTCGAAATAAAAGAGATTTGGTCCACATGACGTATTCTTATTTCAAAATGACGGGCTCCATCATTTCGAAATAAGAGCCATCATTTTGAAATAGCTTAAACCGACTTTAAGTCGAAACGGCTGTTATTTTGAAATGGTTATTTCAAAATAATGCCATTTGGACGCGTTATTTCTAAATAACCATTATTGCGAAATAACACTTTTGCCCGTCTCCTTCCCAGGGTGCCTTCCTTTTAGCCTATATTAGGTGGGGGCATGGCCCAGGGAGGGGGCCTTGTTGCCACACCTCCCATGGTGCCCCATTCCTAAAGTGAAATAGCAAGTATTGTGTTTGGACATGCTATTTCGCTTTGAGCATTTCCCTTAATTCGAATTAACTTATTTCGAAACAAGGCTTTATTTTGAAATAACTCATTTCAAAACTTATTTCGAAATAACGCTGTACGTGTGGACATAGCCAGAGAGATGGATTGAAACGGATTACTGCCTGCACAACAAGTTACATAGTTATGTTTGTGCTTTATACACCATGGCTAATGCTGAAGAGTAGAAGGAGTAAAGCAAGGAAGTGGCTTTCTGTCGCTATGGCTATGTCTCCACTAGCCAAAGTTAGATCAAACTTTTTAGTTCAAACTAATAATTTCAAGCTTAGTTCAAACTAACCTTGAGTCTAAACCTGGGTTAGTTCAAACTAACCATGAACTTCTTAGTTGGAACTAACAACGTGGACTAGTTCAAACTAACTGTTAATTGGAACTGTTAATTTGAACTAGTCCACATTGTTAGTTTGAACTAACTGCCTGAGTTCAAACTTAGTAAGTTTGAATTAAGGGTTAGTTTATGTCTTTGCCATACTTAGTTCAAACTAACATTCTAACTAAGTGATTAGTTAGAACTAACCATTAGTGTTTACTAGTTCAAACTAAGTATTCTTTAGTTCAGACAAAGGAGTTTCTTAATTTGAACTAAGGAAAGGCTAGTGTGACCATGGGCTAATTTAGTTCAAATTAAGCATCCTTAATTTGAACTAAATTGCTAGTGTAGACATAGCCTAAATGTATTTTGTGGGAATGATGAATGAGCAGTTTATCCAATGCTTTGGACTGGATAGAAAATTTATTTTAGGCCACTGTTATTTACTCTGTAGGCCTCTGGAGCCTAGGTCAAAGCAAAGTCATTCCTGTACCTTCCTACAGGAATTACACTGTGTATTCTTTCTGGGTATGTCTACACATCACTTTTATTTTGAAATAACATTGGTTATTTCAAAATAAAAGATATTTGGTCCATGTGACATTTTCTTATTTCGAAATAAGAACTGTCATTTTGAAACAGGTTAAACCCCGATAGTTTCAAAATGGTGGGTATTCTGAAATGGTTATTTCAAAATAACACCTTTTGGACATGTTATTTCAAAATAATGGTTATTTCAAAATAATAATGCATTTTGACCTTCTTCCTTCAGTGCACAGCACCCACAGGAAGAAGGAAGTGCTGTCTCTTGTCAGCATGCTGAGGGGCTTCCAGAGGCATGTTAGCATGTGGCTCTGGAGGCTCTGAGGGGAGATGACGTGCCCCTGTCTGGAGTACTGACGAAGTCCAGCTGCTCCTCACCATTTGGAGCAGGCAGCACATCCTGTCCCGGTTCCGGGCTAGCCACCGGAACTGGGACATAGATGCCAACATCGTGGCGGAGTTGTCTGCCCAGGGCCGGGAGCGCACCACCAAGCAGGTAAGCTCCAAGATCAAGGCCCTGAGGCAGGACCATGCTCACACCAGGGAGGCGCATGAGCTCCAAGAGCTGCATGCCTTCCTTGGGGCTGAGCCCAGTGGCCTGCCAGCCAGGGTGGTTGATACTGGCCACCACACCAGCACCTCCTCAGGCCCAGACAGAGCAGACAGCAGCTCAGAGGCATCGCTGCACGTCGGGAAGCCTCCTATCCTGCCACCGCCACCACCAGAGGCTGTGCCGGGGACTCCGGAGCTCTTCCCCGTTGCCAATGAGGACAGCGCCAGCGGCAAAGAGGAGCACCGGCCTGCCGACGTGCTGACCCCGGGGGAGTCTGAGACGGACAATGGGATGTCCTGGCGGACATCTGGAGCCCCTGTCAGTGGGTCTTCCTGTCCCATACAAACAGGCAGAACTAGGTCTGCCCAGGTCACAGACAGCATGGGGGTACAGCACAGGGACAGGCAGGGCACAGGGCTGTGGGGGGGGCAGAGGCCCTCCCATGGGCACTGGTACCCGAGAGACATGTGGCACCAGGGTGACAGGCCCCTGCGTGCCTGGGCTTGGTTAACGCTGGATGGGTGTGACAGATGCAGCTGCATCTTGGGCAGGGTGCACAGCATGCAGACCAGGCCACTGGCAAGTGGCCTTGGGCGACTCCCCAGAGCAAGGTGTGGCTGAGTCCAGCTCACCATTGAGGGTACCACTAGGCCATGTGTCCCTCTGGGGCAATGTCCCACAGGACCCAGGGTCCAGATTCCTGTTGACAGGCTGCACACAGGCAAGGCCAGCAAGCAGCAGGGTCCAACTCTGTTTTATGCTTCCCTCCAGCAGTTTGTGCCACTGGTAGCCGTCCAGCATAGAGCCCACCCGGCACCCCCAGACCCAGGATGAGGAGGTGGGGCCCCTGGACGCGGGGGGAAGTCCTGGCCAGGCTGGAGGACTTAGGCGAATGCACCGAGGCATCCGTCCAGGCCTGGCGGCGACAGCAGGCCTCCTGCAAGGATGCCGCCCTCCAGCTGCTGTGCCAGAGGGCCACCAGTGATGGCTTGGTGACCATGTTTGAGAGGCAGGCCACCGCCATGGATCACCTTGGCACAGACCTGGGGGATGCGGCCGCCAGTCTGCGCCGCATCGCAGACAACACTGCCCCACCAGCAGCTGGCAGAGCACCACTTCAGGGCCCTCCTCCAAGGCGGCCCCAGACCTGGGGTGGCCATGGGCGGCGTCATGGCATACCCCCTTGCCAGGACCCTCACCAAGGCCCCGCTTGAGAACTCCCCTCCCCCCAGTGACCCCCACCATAACCCCATCTCCCAGTTGAAGGCCCTCCCCACTGTGACCCCGCACATTTCCATGTCCCCAATCCCTCTCCAGCCCTTCCTTGCCCCAACCCCCCTGTTCTGTTAAAATAAACAGTTCACAAATGATATTAGTGAGTGTGCCTTGTTTTATTGGGTGTGCTTCACAGTGTGGGTGCATGGGTGGCTGGCTGTGGTAGAAGTGGGGAGAGGGTGGTGTGTGGCAGGGCAGGCCTGGTCCTCAGAGGTCCTCTGTGCCAAAGCTGTTTGTGAGTGCATCACGTACAGTGACAGCCCTTCTTGATGCCCACTCCCGTGGGGGCACAGGTTTGGGCTGCTCATATTGGTCCCCAATGAGGTGGGCCTCGGCCTCCCAGGCAGCCACAATGGGCTTGCCCTGCAGGTCACAGAAATTATGCAGGGCCACGCACATGCTGGTGACCTTCAGTATAGTCTCCTCTCCAAGGTGGAGGCGGGTAAGGAGGCACCTCCACCGTGCCTTCAGCCATCTAAAGGCCCGTTCAACTACCTGGCGGCAGCAGTTCAGATGCCGATTGAAAAGCTGCCAGTGAGGATCGAGGAGCCCTGTGTAGGGGTGCATGAGCCATGGGCAGAAGGGATAGGCCATGTCAGCAACAATAAGGATGGGCACCTCTACTCCCCCAACATTGATGTTATGGCGGGGGGGGGGAGAAGGTGCCCACCTCCATGCCCCAGTAGAGGGCAGAGTTCTGGAGGACTCGTGCCTCATGTGCCCTCCCTGGCCAGTCCACATAACAGTTCTGGAAGACACCCCAGTGGTCCACAAGGTCCTGCATGATGACTGAGTAGTACCCCTTCCTATTGTGGTACTCAGCTGCTCGATGATCCAGGGCCCTCACAGGGATGTGTGTGGCATCCAGTATCCCCACACAATTCGGGAATCCCAGAGTGGCCATGCTGTCCATGGTGTCCTGCAGCTCCCCTTGTGTGACAAAGTGCCGCAGCAGGATCCTGTTGATGGCCCTCGTGATCTGTATCAGGATGATCCCAGTGGTAGACCTGCCAACCCCGAAGAGGTGCACCACAGACCCGTAGGACTCTGGGGTGGCCATCTTCCACAGGGCTATGGCCACTTTTTTGTTGACAGAGATGGCCGGTCACATGGCAGCCGGGTGAGTTCTGCTACCAGGTGGTTGAAGCTGGCCCTGGTCATCCAGAGATTCCTCTGCCACTGGTCGTCCCCCCAGGTTTGGCGCACTATCCACTCCCACCAGTCTGTGCTGGTCTCCTTAGCCCAGACCTGAAGAGACACAGAAAGGGGCAGGGGAACTAGGACAGCTCTTTGGTCCAGGGTGCTGCCAGCTTCAGGCACAGCCTGGGCAGCATCAGGGTCTGTGAGCAGAATGTCCCCCAACAGAAGAACACTCTGCAGGCAAGCAGCGGGTCTAGTAGACACATGTCGAAGGCTAGACTGCCAGGCAATGTCTATGTCTGTTGCTTGCAGAGTCCTGCTAGCCAGAATGGACAGGGCAGTGAGGTTGGGGCCAGCTTTTATAGGATTGGCTGGCAACATGGCTGCTAACTTGGCCCAGGGAGGGGGCCATGCTGCCACACCTCTCATGGTTCTCCTCTCCTAAAACGAAATAGCAAGTCCTGGGTTTGGACGTGTTATTTCAATTCCAGCTTTAACCTTATTTCGACTTGGTTTTTGGTTATTTTGATTCCGGTTATTTTGAAATAACATTTTTGTTTCAAAATAACTTATTTTGAAACACGTTATTTTGAAACAATGGGCTACGTGTAGGCATAGCCTATGATTCTAAACACAGATGCTGCTGGCCTTAAACCTTGGTCTACAATATGTGATCCTATGAATTGTATCTAAATCCTAAAAATGTGGCTAAGAAAAGAAAAAGAAATAAAATTTCCTACCTTTCCATCTTAGTCCTAGTTATGTACTCCAAAAAGAGCTTCATTTCCAAGATAACCACTCTGTAAATGATCTGATCACCTTGCTGTCTACTCAGCTACCTACTCAATGTGGAGACCCTCTTTACTGCTTATTCTCCAACTTGGTTCTCATAACAGCTGCAGCTGACTGCATGATGTGCTCCCAGGGTATAAATAACCCCCAAGTACAATATCTTACAAACATCAGGGGAGAGATTCAAAGTCAAGAGCACAGTTTAAAGAAGCAGCACTAAGGGGACATCAAAAGGAATGATAATCCACTGAGGAAAAAAATAACTGGTTAGTGGCTGATGCAAACATCTCCAGTTCATACAACAATTGAAAGTTTGCTCATAATTCACACTAAGCTCATCAACTGGTAATGTCTGCCATAAAAAGAGGAAGTGAGTCACTACATCTTTTCACTAAAGAATACTACTGCTGCGGAACAAGACACAACACACAAATCAATATCTAAAATCCAAGTACTATTATTAATGCATAGTTATGTCATATACCTCTTCTCATTAACCACCTCCCTTCTATGAGTCTTTACAGTTTGAGCAGAACATCTAGGTTATGTAACTATGGCTGAGATAGATTCCCATCCTCTATGGATCAGAGTTAAAGGAAGATAAGTTTCAAACACTGTCTAATTGGTTACACAAGTAAAACTCAGCTAAGTTGTACCCAGCTGCCTATTACCCCTAAAGACCATTCCAACCACCCTCCTTCCTTTCAAGAACATCCCCTGTCTGGGGCCAGAAGTGGCACAGGGCTTCTGAGTATGTTGTTTGTTAATTGAAGAACCCCTTTCTACAGGAGGAATCCTCGGGAAGCAAATAAGTGGGCTTGATAGACTCTTTGGCTATGTCCACACATGCATCATTATTTCAAAATAACCCATTTTGAAATGAGTTATTTTGAAATAAAGTCCTTATTTCAAAATAAGTTAATTCTAATTAACAGTTTGTTAATTTGAATTAAGGGAAAGCCTGATTTTGAAATAGCCCTTGTTTCGAAATGGTTATTTCAAAACAAGGCCATTCGGACATGTTGTTTCAAAACAGTTGTTTCAAAACAATGGTGAAACAACAGCTATTTCAATTAGATGCGAGGTTTAATGGTTTTGAAATAACGGCCATTATTTCGAAACAACGGGTGCCGTTGTTTCAAAATAACTGTGTGTGGTGTGGACATGCTGCTTCTTATTTTGAAACAACCTCTGTTGTTTCAAAATAAAAAGCCTGTGTGGACATACCCTTTGTGTTTCCACCCTGGCACAAAACTGTGGCAGGGGAGCCACAAGTCTGGCCTTTTCTTGAATACTTTTCTAATGGAAAGTCTAGGATGCATGCTTCTTTGCAGATTAGGTAGTCCAGTGGCTCTACAAGGAAAGCACAGAGGAAAGAGCAGGTCCCACTAGTAACATAGCTTTCAATACTTTAATATTTCAATAGAATCATTTCAGAGATACTGCTTTGTTCCTATGTTTAAGTTGACCTCCAAGACCAGGTCTGTCATTTTAAGATATCAGGTTACAAATTTATTTCATAAAAGCATAATGACCTCTAAAATTACTAAACCAAAAATAGTCTAAGATCTTGAAGCAGTAGAGATGGAATAAAGATGTATATATAGTACTGAAGAAATTAGCAAAATGATGAAATGTTATGTTTTATAAATTTTTTACAAAGCCTTATCTGTGCTTCCTCACATCTGAGCTAGCTCCACAAATCTGCCAGAACATGCAGTTCTGCATTAAACATTGTGATAAGTACTTGTCCATTTCATATAAAGTCAAATATTGTAAAACAAATCCACAGTTCTTTCTAAAGTAAAAATTTTCAGTTATGTTGGAATTTAAACAAGTAAACTTCCCCTGATGTAAATCTTCCTGTGGCAACTTATTCTGTTAAAAACCTCCAAACCATCAAGAAGCACAGATTTAATCTATATGTACATGTAAATATAAGAGTAAGATGATAAGGAAGACACAGATATCCAGCATGGCTGCTTTTGTTTCAGACATGTTTTATAGCCTCTCTTAATAGGCACTGTAGTGGATGTTTATTTTTTTAGCCATACTAAGTTTAACCACTTGCGTTACACTTGCTCATTGCAAGTTCTATAATGTTATCTCACAATGCCAATTATATTTCAGTAATGTTTTGGTGTAGCTCTATGTCAGTTAAATAATTCTCTGTATCATTAACATATGGACACACAATTCAGCAGATGGCTTCTGTCAGAGGATTATATAGAATTTAGTTTGCTAGCCTCTCTATAAATTTCAAATATCCAGTAAAATGAATGACCAGATATCCAGAAACTTATGGAAACTTAAATTGAAGTTAATGAATTTTCATAATAGCTTAAGTTACCTCCTTACTCTAGGAACACCAGCTAACTACCTAAGGCTCAGAATACTTTTGTATGAATACATGGTTTTATGCATGTATGGACTATATATGCAACTTGAATACACACAACAGTAGAAGGCCCTTTATTTATTTTTGCATTTCTTTTAATAGGAACATGATTCTGAGCCTACATAAACCCTTTGGGAAGTTTTTATATTGATGCTATTAGGTGATTACTTGGGTTAGGTAAGAGACAATGAAGAATTTTTTGTTGGATGAAGATTTGATTGACTTAATTATTTAAGCCTTTCTTTGAGTCCCTTAATTTGTCATAGTGTAATTTATAACTCATTGTATTATTCATAGCTAATGGGTTTTTATTTCTTACCTGGATAGTTGGTTAGCATTTTTCACATATAAACAAACACACAAATGTAAAAGACTACTTTCTGAATTTAAAAAAAGTGATTCATCCGTGTAAGGTTTGAGGTGTATTGGCAATGTATTGTATATATGCAAGTGGGTACACTATAGCTACCACTCCCGTGGCCATTCTATGATTAGATGCAGAACTCCATTTTAATTCAGCACCTTCTAAAAGCATCACATTTATTATATTTTAAACTATATCACCAGCAGTCTTTGACCAAAATGCTAGTGGGCAAAGAATAAAACAAGACTAACTTTTACTAGAAAGAAGAAAAAGGAAAGAAAACCAGGAATGCAAGTTAGCAGGATTTGCTAGAGAGCAAATATAGAATAATGCAAGGAGATCAAGCAGCATTATTGACTGGGGAATTGTATAGGGACCTTCTCACTGTTATTACTACGTATGGCATTCTGGATATAACTTTTTTTTTTTTTTTTTTTTTTTTTTTAAACAAACAGGAGCACTTAGAGGCCCCAGTGAAGATTCAGGACCTATTTCCTAGGCATCACACAAACACATAGTAATAGAAATTTCTGCTCCAAAGTTTACAATCTAAGGAAACAAAGGGGATGGAAAAAGTAAAGCTTTGTATTTCTTATTTTACAGAAAGGTAAATGAAGCACAGAGAATGACTGATCCCAAACAACACAAAAAGTCTGAAGCAGAGCTGAGACCAGAACCTTGACCTTTTACGGCCCAAACTAGTGCATTAAAGCACAAGATTTTGCTTTCACTCAACAGTAGTTAAATTGATGTACCAAGTTTTGCAAACGGTCTTAATTACCAAAATTGCTTATGCAAACACAAGAGTAGAGAGAACATTCTGATTATTGCATGTAACATCTGCAGTTAATTTTGATATTCCTTTCCAGGTCATCACATTTTGCAAATTTTGCTGATACCAAATAACTTGTCCATGCTCCACTCAGACAAATAGATCAGTCAAAATGCCACCCTTCACTGTTTGTGCTTGAGTGATGTTAGAAGCATTACAAAGTCATTAATGTCTACCTGACAGTACATGCTTAATATTCATAAAAATGAACAAACGCCTTTTCTTTTCTGCCTATATCTTAGAATACATTCTATACTAAACTCTTGTTACAATTGCTTCAGGAGAGAAAAAACTACTACAATGATTTGGATGAAATATGAATATATTTGGGACAGAATGGGATAGTGGATAATGTTGTATGGGGTGTAAATTAAATTAACTGAGGCAATAAGATGTGAAAATCCTCCATTTAAATTTTGCTTTGATGTTACCTAAAACATGATGCATTTTCAAGCTTAAACCTTAAGGATGACCCATTCTTCCCCTGTTTTATTAATCCCTCCTCATCCCATTCTGTTCAGCAACTGTCTTACTTCCTGACGAAAATGCCTCTTACTACTCCTGCCTGATGCTAAAAACACCTTGGTTCTTTTTTTTTTTTTTTCCTACTCAGAATAGTTACTTGCCAAATACCAAAGACGAGCTAACTAAGATTCAGAGAATAGCACTTTTGGGGATTGATCACATTACTATGTATTAGATTAATACTTAGATTACAAGGTCATTTAAAATAAAGACTCTTAAAGTGAATAAATTAATAAAAATACTCCTTGCAGAAGCTTCATTCCTTTTTCTTACCTGAATTGAGACAGGAGCTTGGGACTATACAAAAAACTCCTATTCCATGAATGTACAGTGCAAGAGTTTCAGCAAATTTGGGCAGTATGTCTTTCATACACAGACATATCTGAATACCCACTACTGGGTATTCTTTTGTGGATTGGTAAAAGATGGCCTTTTTTATAACCTCTATTAGAAGAAAGTGTTTTGGCACAATTTATGAATATTTTGCTTGAGACAATGGAATTGTTTGTTTACCCAGTCAATGAGAGACTATACACTCAGCCCCCTTGCATATCAGCATTTTCTGTGACTTTTTCTGCTTTATGACATCAAATGCAGTAGACAACATCTCACTGATCACTTAGTGAAATTGGCATTCTGCCACAATTACTGAACCCAGATAAAGATTCCTAGCTCTAGGGAGCTCTGAGGATAAAATGAGGCTTTTAAAAACTAAGTAATTAGATGAAATATTTATTAGAGAAAAAAGTGCTAAACTTTAACTCAGCATGCTATGGACTGTACACATGAATTTCTTCATATTTATTAAGAATATTGGCACTTTGTCATTCTACTTTAGAACAACAACAATTGAAAAAGTATTAGCTACATTAAAATAACCATCCACTTAGACTACAAGGCTAGTTTGTGATCTGAGCTCATACTGTAGCTCCACCAGTTCAGCAGCCTTGCTCTGTAGTCCTATGTGAAAGATGGTCAGGTATGTTATGCTAAAATTGTGGAACCCACAAGACCTCATGCTGGCTTGGACACACTAACAATACCATTTCTAGCCTTACTTCTAAAAAGCAGATAATTAGTATAGTCTGTACCAAGGAATTTAAATAGGTTTACCAGCGTTGGCTATTTATATTCATTGAGAAACTCCCTGGACTTGTCGGCCTTGGTTTACCCTTGAGATGACACAGATATAGCCTTCCGCTCAATGGATGGACACCTAGACAGCACATTCTTCTAAAATAAATGTCTTTTTATTAATTACTAATTCTAATCCAGGTGGTTTTCAAAAACTGAAAGTCAGTAAAATATACTGAAATGAGCATTTAATACAGTGGAGAATACTATAAACTAGACGGTATAAAGATTCTTAAAGTTGGAATACAGCATTCACAACATAATATGGTATTTCTTCAGTGTGAGCTACAATGTTATGAATATTTAACTGTGGCATGATATTACATATATACAAAAATAATAGTATATAAAAAGGAAACCCTGCATACATATGCATAAGTCCATAGCATACTACAATATTCAGAACTTATGACAACATGGCAAGCAACACACATACAGTAAACATTATAATATTAACAATATCACTACAACTACTATAAACTATCTGACCTTCTACGAGTGTCAATCAAGCAGTCAGAATGGGTAGGATGATCACTCAAGCTGCAGGCGTGCAGCTGTATTTGAAGTCATTTCCACACACTCCTTACTGTTAAAGAAAGATCATACTCCTAGATCTTTCCCCCTGTTGTGCTTGGGTCCTTCTGCTTGTCCAACGGGTCTCTGCTTCCAGGAGTTGCAGCTGCTGCTTCTTCGCAGACTGTCCAAGTGTTGGTCTGCTCTATGACCACCCAACGATCAAGTCTATCAGCTCTGTCTTATATACAGTTTAATTGATTGCTTTCTTAATATTAGTCAACATCTTTCCCACTTAGGGGTGAGATCATGCTGATCACTTAGTTGCCCACTATGCTAATGAAACTCTGATGTTCCCATACTTCTCCTCTTTAGTGATATTATCTTTAACTAATCAGCTATTCAGCAAGCTAATAGCTTCACTTGTTTACTCCAAACCTGACTCAACCCTGCTTCAACTTTTCACTTATGAATCCCTCTCATATGTTATCAGGAGTGAACTTTATCTCACCCTATCCTGCCCTCTTACCATTTGTCAGATTCTCAATACCTCCATTTTGCTTTCCATTTTGTCTCTACCTGATGCCATCATCAGCCACCATTTTGATTTCTAGCACACTCATTCTAAAATCATTAATTACTACTTAGACATATTAAAATTAACTTTATTGCTATCCATGGCTAATACTTATACCATCACCACTTTTGTTCTTCTGTTTAAAGCAGATGAAATCTTCACCAGTTTTGCCCTCTTCACCTGCATTTTTCAGCTCTGTGGCTATATTGTTAACTGCCGTCTCTGGTACTGAGTGTCTTCTATGAATTAGAGTGGTTTACCAATCACCTGTATCAGGTCATGACCCTGTTTATCATCATCATCCTTTCTTCATCTCTCCCTCTTCAGAGTATGAGTGAGCAGGCCTTCTCCTCCCCAGAGTGTAGGAAACAAAAATTATATTTATAATGCAGTAGTACCTAATACTGAATCAGAGCCCCACTGTGCTAGACACTGTACAAGCACTGGGTCCCTATCCCAAAGATCTTACAGCTGCTATTATGAGTGTCCAAGTGCAACACAAGTGGATGTTGGTGTAGCTTGCTAGGGTGGGCTTGAATTCATTTAATAGCCCCTCTCCACTGCCTAACAGAGGTTAAACCCCTGTAGAAAGCAGCTAGAGAGCTAGGATCCAGTATGTACGGGACTCACGGTGAAGATTGCTAAGAGTTCCCATCCCACAACAAAATGCTACTTAGAATAAACATAATGAACTTTATTAACTTAACAAACCTTATCCTAAGAACCAAAATGAATTTAACCAAAACAGTAAAACCCAAGAGTCCCAAAGTTCAGGTGGACACTTCTCAGTTGCAGTCTTTTAAGTCCCTGAGGCTTGAATGCAAAAAGAGAAACTTTCCTCATCTTCTCTGGCTGCAGGAATCCATGCAGTCCTTTCTTTCCTCTTCTCAACCAGAAGCATGCAATCAGGTCACTGGCCATCCAGCTCTCAGTTCCACAACAGAAAACTCCCCTGCAAAACAGTCCAAAGCAGAGAGAAAACATCCTGCAGTCCACTCCTGGTGCAGCTCCTCTCCTTCAATCACTGAGCACATGTACTCTGCAACTCCCTGTGGTTACTCCTCTTCAGGCTGCTGTTCTCAGGCTTCTCCCAGGCATCTGACTCCAGCACAACAATAAAACTTGTGGAGCATGCTCAATATGCTACCACACCTTAGTGCCAGAAACTTCTGGTTTCTGGGCTGCTAATTTACCCAGCAAAAGTAACCCACCCTGACTAGGTCTCTTAAAGACAGAGCTAGTTTTTGGCATATGGGATACATTGGCATACTAGAAGGTAGCATGTTACCAATGAGCAAAAGCTATGAAACATCTTGAATTAAAGGAGAACATGATAATGTTCATGTTTATTAGGTTTCACAGTGAGTAAACAATCAAGTCCCATGCTCTGAAGGATCTTAAATGTCTGACTTCCAGAAGCTGGTACTAAATGAAAAGGGACGGATTATTTTATAATGGTTTTCCTTCAGTTATTCCCAAGCACTTTCCATATACTACTGTCAGAAGTCAAGAAAATGGGTGAGATGGGCCATTTGTTTGACTCAGCATGGCTACACTTAAGTTCTTATTGAGGAGAAGGATGATGGAAGAATACAAACTAGTGTACATTGATATTTTTACAAGACTAATACCAAATTAATAAAATTTGATTTTCATTCTTAATACAAGTTCATGACATTGCCCTCTTCTGAGAGTTCATGTGGCATGCTCATAAGGTTGATGTCACATGACTTTTAATAGTGGGTAAATGGCTTAGAATTACTGCCTTTTATTTAGAGTTATAAACCAATATGTAGCAGGACTCCATTGTCTTGGCTGCCAAGGATATCCTTCTTTCCTCCACGTTTTGAGGAGAAGAAGAATGGCTTAGGAAGGGAGTTAGCTTTGTCTGCTCTGCAAGGAGCCCATTGGAATTCCTGCACTATGTTTGCTTTCCACTCTGCATAACATTGTGGTTGAAAGGTATGTTCTCCTCTATGTGACCTCTGTTTCCCAGCAATATGTAGATCAGGACCCTGATCCCTACAAGGGAGCTAACAGGTTAGGCCTAGGGTCTACCTACCAGAGAAGGAGGAAGAGGGAGCTATATAAGTACTTTTTTTCCCCCCATCATTCACTCTATATCATCTTCAAGAGACAACACTTTTGAAGTCGGATTATCATCCCTTGAGTTTTAAATTGGAATAATTTGACTGATTTACTCCAGTGGAAGGGATAACAGAGCTGGGCCCTTCTGATTCATTGAACACCACATTCTGAAACACATCACATCTCTACTTGTATTATGATTCTCAGTGACTTTGCATGCTTTACTGAATAAAAGATTGTTGTAACATAATCATATCTTCTTTCAATAGGATCTTATTCACCTTTATATCTCCATTACTTGATCATCAGTATAATCACTAGAAGACTCAGATAGCTATTTAAATGAACATAAAATGTGGTTACTCCCTCTCAACCAATACTCTAAGCTGGGAGGACAGTTGAGCTGAGAATAAGGCAATGGAAGGCAAAACAGCACAGAAAGAAAGCAAGCAAATTACATATATTTGAACTTTTTTTTTTTTAAGATCCTTTCTAAAGCAAGAATTAAGGTATTGATCTGTGGGAGAGAGAAGGGATGAAAGCATTTCCAAGAAACTTTAGTTAGAATTTTTAAATTAAAATTTATGGCTGCCCTTGGAATATATAATAAAATAGGAGGTGTTCCATTTAACTCAATAATAATAATAATCAGTTTAGCTCTTTGGATTAACAAAGAGTTTTCTGACCACAGAATAAATCTACAGAAGAAGTAGATTACTGATAAGGAAAATGGAACATACTTTCTGGTAGCCTTGCATTAAACTAATATGATCATGGTGATGACTACACTATTAAAACCATAGACTAAAATCCTTAACTGGTATAAATTAGTGAAACTTTACTGACATACAGTCTTTTCATCTGAACTACAGGAGTGAACTCTGGATGACTACTAACAACATTATTTTGAATGTAAGGATTTGATTAATTATGGTGGGCCAGATTAGGCCTGGCTCTTACATGCATGTCTAGTCTGAAGAGGACGATACGAAATAGTAGTCAATAGCAGTCAAGTGAGCAAAGGGATTTCACTACCCCTACACCCTCAGGGACACAGTGATACAGAAGTGGGTATGGAAGTCCAGGGCCATATTTCTGTCTCACTCCACATTGGGGTGTGGATTGAGCCCTTTCTGTCCTTAACTTCTATGTGACATATATTTGTGCTCATTTCACTGAGAGATTTCCATTTTCCAAAAGGGAAGATGACAAGTAGGATGAAGGTAATTGATTGGCGAGGGGGGGGGGTCTCTAGAGCAAAAAGAAAGGAATAGATATAAATGTAAGTTATTAAGACATAATTGACCATTCAGCACTTTCAAACCCCCTTTAGTTTTGTAATTTCTCTATCTTCATTTAGAAATGCAATGTTTATTTTAAATTCCCATTATAATAATAGTTTGAGGTGTTTTTTCCTAAGTAGGTATTAATCATTATCCTCTTGGATTTTAAGGTGTATAAGTATGTAGGCTTTCGAGCCCGCTGGCTGGTTGGGAGGGCGCCTCCTGCTGGTGGTGCACGGGGGAGTTCGCTGGCATGGCACCCCTCCCGGTTGTGTGGACACCAGTTTCTGGCTAGGCCCCCCAGGCGGGGCGGGCAAGCACAAAGTCCGGAGGTTAGGGATTCACGTATCATTTCCTCTGGTCAGGATCAACAGGAGAGGACTTGGGGAGGGAGACAAAGGCCCACCAGCTCCACTGCATCTGAGCCCAGGGCCCTTCCAGTGACTGTGAGGAGAGTCACTGGGCCAGCAGGGTCCCTGACCACAACACACTGGCACAGGGCATCCCAAACTCACAGCCCTCCCTGGGCCACTTCCTCCCCCCCACCCCAAGGTCCAGGTACCTATTTCCAGAGGTGGTATGTGTCCTCAGTGTCCCCTTCATAGGTGGCCTGGGGTATCCCCCCAAACCCCTCTGCATCTATTGGGGGTAGGTCCAGATACATCCCAGACTCCATGGCAAGAGGCAATTCCTCAAGGTCCTGGGGTCCACACCTGTCAGTCTCCTCAGCAAGGTGCAGCTCCTCAAGGTCCTGGGGTCCACAATCTGCAGGGGTTTCCTCTTCTGCAGAGGGGAGCTCCTCCAGGTCACACAGACCATAGGTTATGGGATCCTCGGTCTCCCCGGGGTCTGGCTCTGCAGTCAGTCATCGCCTCTCAGACCTGCAGGCCTTGGAATGGCCTCCCCAGTCTGCTGCCTCTGGGTTTGCTTCCCAGTCACCCGGCCCAGGGACGCTGGGGGCCTTAAGCCTGGTGGGTAGAATGGTCAGCGGCCCCTCAGCAAGCTCAGGTCTGCCTTCTCTGGTCCAGGTCCAGGTCCAGGTCCAGGTCCAGGTCCAGGTCCAGGTCCAGGTCCAGGTCCAGGTCCAGGTCCAGG
>ML681993.1:39366730-39430702 GCA_007922195.1 Podocnemis expansa | reverse complement strand
CCAGGTCCAGGTCCAGGTCCAGGTCCAGGTCCAGGTCCAGGTCCAGGCCATCCTTCCCCTCTGAGAGCTCAGCCCCAAGTGAGCGCCTGGTCTGGGCTTTTATACTTCCCCTTCCTGTTCTGGCCCCGCCCCTCTGGTTCCGGAGCCTAAGGTTTGCAGTTCCCCAGTCTGGCCAGGGAGGGCGTTTGGGCCAGTCCTCTGGCTCAGTCTCAGAGAGCGGCCATAGCTCCCTGCTACAAAGTATTACTTCATCATCAAAAGGAAACACCTCAAATATAGTAATATCTTGGTTCTCTTTATATGGAAAAGCATCAGAAGTATTTCTTTCAGTCTTCAAATTACAGTATTTAAGATTTTTAAGGCAACCTGGCAAATTTCTACTGATGAATAGTGCCTCTAGTAATAGTTTCACTGCTACCATCTTTTTCTGAACAGATTGGGTCTTAGCTGGCAAGCATTAGAGAAGGTTTTACTAAAAGCTGATGTTCCCTTGAAGTAATACAAAAGAAAAAAGTGAAGAGCAACTAACAAAAAACAAACACAAAAACAAAGACACGAGAAGCAGGAAACCTACCAAAAAATCAATTTGGCCACTGCATGATCATGGTGTACTCAAGGAATACAAGGCCATTGCAGAGAAGCTAAATGAATTATTTGCACTTGTCTACACTGAAAACAATATGAGGGTAATTCCCACACTGGCATCATTCTTCTTAGGTGACAAATCTGAGAAACTGACTCAGAATGAGACCCTGATAGAGGAGATCTTTGAACAAATTCATAAAATTAAACAGCAATAAGTCAAGAGGACCATCTGGTATTCACACAAGGTTTCTAAAGGAACTCATATATGAAATTGCAAAACTCCTAATGGTGGCATGTAACCTATCACTTAAATCAGTCTCTATACCAGGTGTCTGCAAAACAGTTAATGTAACTCTGATTTTTAAAATCCTCCAGAGATCATCCTGGCATTTACGAGCTTGTAAGCCTAACTTCAGAACTAGGCATATTGATTGAGACGACAGTAAAGAGCAGAATATTCAGACACATAGATGAATAAGATATTTTGGGGAAAGATCCAAAAGGGCTTTTGTAAAGGGAAAACATTGCTCACTAATCTACTAGAATTGTCTGAGGGTGTCAACAAGCACATGGACAAGGCGATACAGTTGTTATAGTATACTAGGACTTTGAGAAAGTCTTTGACAAAGACCATACTAAAGACTAGTATGAATACAAGTTCAAGGTTTAGAATGGGGAGGAGTAAACAACAGGGACATGCTTTTTCAGCATATACATAATGGATCTGGAAACCTATGAAGTGAGAAAGTTTTCAGTTGGCACCCATTTACTCAGAAAAGTTAAATCCAAAGCTGACTGTAAAGAGTTACAACAAAGTACAAAACTCGGTGACTGGGCAACAATATGACAGGTGAAATTCATTGTTGTTGAATGCAAAATAGCAAACCTTAGAAAACATAATCTCAATTATATGTACAAAATGATGGAGTCTAAATTAGATGTTACCACTCAAGGTTGAGATCTTGGAGTTGCTAGGCATAGTTCTCAAACTTCCACTCACTGTAAAATGACAGTCAAAAAAGTTAAAATAACATTAGGAATCATTAAGAAAGGAACAGATAATAAAACTGTGAATATCATAATGCCATGATATAATACCTGAAATGTTCACAACTTGAGTGCAGCATATGGTTCTGGTTGTCCCATCTCAAAAAAAGATATAATGGAATATGAAAAAGAAGGGCACACAGAAGGGCAACAAAACATTTTTGAGTGTATGGAACAATTTTCTTTTGAGGAAAGTTTTAAAAGATTGGGGATGTTTGTATTAGAAAAGAGATGAGGAGAGGCAAGATACAATAATTATCTACAGAATCATGAATTGTGGAGAAAGTGGACAAACGTTATTTATCATTTCACGTAACTTAAGAAACAGAGGTCACTCAATAAAATTCATAGGTGACAGGTTTAAAATAAAGATAAGGAATTACTTCTTTACACAATGTATAGTCAACCTGTGCAACTCACTGACTGAGGATATTGTGAAGGCCAAAAGTATTACTTCATTCAAAAAGGAATACCCTAAGTTCATGAAGGATAGGTGCATCAGTGGGTCTTAGCCAAGATGGTCAGAGATGCATCTCCATTTAACTCTCTGGGTGCCAGAAGCTGGGACCAAATGATAGGGGATGGATCACTCAATAATTTCCCTGTCCCATACTAAAGCACATGACACCAGCCACTGTTGCAATATATCAAGAGGGGTAGCTGTGTTAGTCTGTGTATAGCAAAAACAAAGAGAGTCCTGTCCCACCTTAAAGACTAATAAATTTCTTGAGGCATTAGCTTTCCTGGGCTCCTACACTTCATCAGATGAATGAAGAGGAAACAACAGCTGAGAGGTATATATACACATGCCAGGATGGAGGAGGGCATGTGTTAGCAAAGTCAATTCAGTTTGGGAAGATGGGGCCCATTCACACCAGATGATTAGGGGAGAGAATGCGTGAACAGGGAGAATTACTTTTTGTAATGTGCTAACAATTCCAAGTGCCTGTTCAGACCCAGTCTGATTGTGTCAGGTTTGCAAATCACCTCCAGCTCTGCAGATTCACACTGAAGTCTGTTTTTAAGGTTTTTAAGTATGGCAACTTTTAAGTCTGCTACTAAGTGTCCAGGGAGACTGAAGTTTTCTCCTACTTGTTTATGGATGTTGTCATTTTTGATGCCTAATTTGCATCCATTTATCCTTTTGTGTATGGACAGTCCAATTTGGCCAACGTACATGGCAGAGGGGCATTGCTGGCAGATGATGGCATATACCGTGCTAGTAGAAGTGCAGGTGAATGAGCCTCGGGATGGTGTGGCAGATGTGGTTGGGACCTTTGATGTTATCATTGGAGTCAATGTGTGGGCAGAGGTGGCAATGGGGTTTGTTACAGGGACGGGTACCTGGGCTAGTGGTCTTGTATGGTGTTGGGTTGCTGGTGAATATTTGCTTCAGGTTGGGGGCTGTCTGCAAGCAAGGATTGGCCTGCCTTCCAAGTCTTGAGAGAGTGTGGGATCATCTTCTAGGATAGGCTGTAGATCTTTGATGATGTGTTGGAGGGATTTTAGCTAGGTGCTGTAGGTTATAGCAGGTGGTGTTCTGCTGTTTTCTTTGTTGGGTCTGTCCTGTAGTAGGTGGCTCCTGGGTACCCATCTGGCTCTGTCAATCTAGTTTTTTTCTTTTCTTTTCCACTTCCTCATGTATGTACTGTAAGTTTAGGAATGCTTGATAGAGATCTCAATGGTGTTTGTCTTTGTCTGAGGGATCAGAGCACATCCAGTTATACCTTAAGGCTTGGTTATAGACAATGGATTGTGTAATGTGTCCCGAGTGGAAGCTGGAGGCATGCATTTATGCATTGTTGGTCAGCTGGTTTTCAAGATAGGGTGATGCTAATGCATCCATTCCTTATTTGTACGGTAGTGTCCACGACGTGGATTTCTTATAGACTCACAGACTCATTGGGTATGTCTATACTGGAGGCTTAAGTTGACTTAAGCAACTCCAGGGCCATATTTGGAGTTCATTAAATCGACCTACACTCTTGCTTAAGTCAACTTAATAACTCTCACCCTTAAAGTTGACCTTAAGGGTTAAGTTGACTTTATTAAGTTGACTTTACAAAATGTGGTCATGAAAGTCAGTTTAAGAAAGTTGACTTAAGGCAAGAAAGCCATTTAATTTGACTTTATAAAGTCTACTTATACAAATGGGGCCTCTCTTACTTAACTTAATAAAGTCAACTTTAAGTCAACCTTATTAAGTAGACTTACCTGAGCCCTCTAGTGTAGACATCACTATAGACACTAAGGTCAGAAGGGACCAATATGATCATCTTGTCTGACCTCCTACACAATGCAGGCCTCAGAACCTCACCCACCCACTGCAACAATAAGCCTCTAACCTGTGACTGAGTTATACAAGTCCTGAAATCATAATTTATGGACTTTAAGATATGAAGAATTCACTAGCAGGTGAGCCATGCTCCATTCTACAGAGGAAGGCGAAAACCTCACAGACCCCTAGCGTATCAGCCGTAGGGGGAAAATTCCTTCCTGATCCCAAATATGGCAATCAGTTAAACCGGGAGCATGTGGAGAAGTCTCACCAGCCAATCACCCATGAAAGAATTCTCTGTAATAACTCAGAACCCCTCCCCCCATCTACCCTCCCTTCTTAGGCAATTTGCATATCCATCTCCAGTAGCTGAAGATCAAAGATGACCAAAGCAGGCCGACCCTTCATACCATCCCCTCCATAAACTTATGAAGCTCAGTTTTGAAGGCAGTTATGTTTTTTGCACCCACATCTCCCCTTGGAAGGCCATTCCAGAACTTTACTCCTCTGATGGTTAGAAAACTACATCTAATTTCAAGTCCAAATTTTCTGATGGGCATTTTATTACCATTTGTTATTGGTGTCCACACTGGCACTGGACTTAAATAATTCCTCATCTCCCTGATATTTTTTTCCCACTGATGTATTTATAGAGTAATCATATCACCCCTCACCCTTCTTTTGGTTAGGGTAAACAAGCCAAGCTCCTTGAGTTTCCTCTAGTAAGGCATGTGTTCCATTCGTTGGACCATACTTTTAGCCCTTCTTTTCCCCTGCTTCAATCCTTTAATCCTTTTTAAACATGGGGGACCAGAACTGCATACAATATTCCAGATGGGGTCTCACCAGTGCCTTGTACAGCAGTAGTAATACCTCCGTATTTCTGTTTGAAACACCTCTTTGGATGCATCCCAGAACTGCATAAGATTTTTTCATGGCCACATCACACTGACAGCTCATAGTCATCCTATGATCAAGCAGTATTCCCAGATCCTTCTCCTCCTCAGTCCCTTCCAACTGACAGATCCCCAACGTATAGGAAAAAATTCTTGTTATTTGTCTGTAAGTGCACGATCTTGCACTTCCCATTATTTCTTGTGTTGACTCGTCCAGGCTGAGGTTGATGGTGGGGTGGATGTTGTTGAAATCCTGGTGGAATTCTTCCAGGGACTCTTTCCCATGGGTACAGATGATGAAACTATCATTAATGTAATGTAGGTAAAGGAGAGGCAATTGGGGATGAGATTTGAGGAAGTGATGTTCTAGATCAGCCATAAAGATGTTGTCATAATGTCAGCCTATGTGGGTACCCATAGGCATGCCATGACTTGAAAAAATAAAGCGCCTCCAAATCTGAAGTAGTTGTGGGTCAGGACAAAATCACAAAGTTTAGTTACAAGATGTAGCATGTAATCATCCAGGATGGATGTAGTCCATCTTTGTGAAGAATGTTGGTGAAGTGGGCTTCTACATCAATAGTGGCTACGAAGTTGTTTTCTGGGAGATCATAAATGAATTGCAGTTTTTTCTCAGGAAGTCAGTGGTATCACAAGGACAGCTAGGAGCACTGGAGGGGTAGGGCCTGTGGAGAGAGTCCACATAGCCAGACTGTGAGAGGGACAGTGCCCAAGATGATGGTGCATCCAGGATTCCCAGGTTTGTGGATATATATCACTCAACTATAGTTTTCACTTTCATGCATCTGATGAAATGGATAGGAGCCCACAAAAGCTTATGCCCGGACAAATTTGTTAATCTTTAAGGTGCCACAGAAGTCTCAATGTTTTTGTTGGAATACAGGATACTGGGATAGATTTGACCCTGCATAGCCATACTTATGTTTTTAAAGGGTGCAGATCTGCTCCCTAGACTAGAGAACTATATGGGCACATACTTCAGCTGAAACTGGTAATTCCAAGTTTGGTGGAGAAAATCTGCATTCCCAGACTAGAAACTTAAGCCATAAGTATTCCAAGACAATGAAAAATATATGAGAATGGTATAGTTCCCTTGATATGTAACAGAAATCTGGTACCTTTAGAGCCTTCCCATCTCAGGTACAGGAGTTTTCCCCTGATCCAGCACTCTCTAAGGAAAGAAAATACCATCCCCTTTTATCTAGCCTGTCAAAATACAGAGGTTATTTACTCCTCTAATTCGGTTACTATTAATTCTTGGTGAGGTAGTGACAGCTGGTTCCTTGTTTGGAGTGTCAGTATAATTCAGTTGTTAATATTCATCTATCTGAACAGAAGGGTTTGGGCTCAAATTCTATTAAATGATGTCCAGTTATGGTACTGCAGTGCAGTAAGGGGAGGTGGTTACACCTTAGAAAGGTATAGTCTTTAGAATGTGATGTTACATCAATATTTTATTTGCATGTTTTTGATGATTTTGCGGAGGAATGTTAAAAATCCTATAACAGTTTTGGGATTTGGCCAACATTCCTTATCTTAATTAATGCCATCACAGACTAATTAACACCAATATAAATATTCACAGCTGTTTGTATGATGGTTCTGAATGCATAATGTTATGTCTCCATAATCTGTTACATTACAGACATGCAATTTATTACTTTGTAAAACTGGGATACAAAGTATGTACAAAGAAAATGTAAAACAAAGGTAAGGAATTGATAAGTTCCAAAAGGGTAGCCATATTAGTCTAGTTCAGCAAAACAAACAAAGAAGGACTCCTCGGTTTATTTTTTTAAGGAATTGATATTTATTTTACAGTTATTAAGATGAACAGAGTAGTTATATAGCCTATAATAATAGTGAGATGTTCAAAATGCAAAGAAGAAAGCAATCCATCATCCATTTTTCTTGTTATTCTATGACCAGTCACAAAGGTATCTTTCTTCAATTCTTGAACCTTCTTCACATATTACTTTTCTCTTGCTAAAAATGATCCAGATATTTGAACAATATCAATCTGAGGCAGAAGGCTTTTAGATAGTTCCTATATTCTCTTGAGTTTTGTTTCTGTGTGGAACTTAATGGATTTCTTACAGAGAAAAGAAAACCACAAGAACTATTCTGACTACTAATCTACAGTTTGATGTTTAAATAGCAAATGATAGGTTTAGAGTTAATTTTCCTGTTTGCCCCCTTTATAAATGTGCAAAAATGATATCTCTGGTTATTTAATCAATATCTATTAATTCCCAGGCATGAAAAATGAAGCCACTGATCATCATTTACTTGTATATTTACATCTCACAGGGAGCAGCTCCACCTGTTACTTCTACAACAACTGCATCTGTTTCTCCTTCTGTCAGGAACACTCCCTGGGAAACTGTCGCTTCATCAGCCCCACAGAACCCATCTCAGATGGCAGCTTCAAAGAGGATCATTGGCGCCCCTGTGGACATTAGAGAAGGCCAGCAATATCTTCTTGCAAAGGGCTCCTCAACCTTGAGATGCTGCCACAGCATGACCCTGCTTTTCAAGGATGATCTCACAGGACATTGCCAACAGGGTCAACAGCATCCTCAACAGTCTTTTTGGGAGCAATGCCCTGGGGAGAACTACTAATGCCAGCTCAGCTTCTCAGAATCCTAACACCCCCATTGCACTGAACACCCTTCCTGATAACACCCACATGGATAGGACCTGCCTTCTACTGGAAACACCAACATGGCAGAAGCCCTTCCAGTACAAGGATATGTCTACACACACATTTTAATTCAACCTAATAGGGATTAGGTCGAATAAAAACAAAACAAAACAAAACAAAAATAAAAAACAACACCACATCCACACTAGCTTTTATTAATTTGACCTAAGGATTTCCTTAGGTCGAATTGATCAGAGGATGCTTTGAAGTTATGAAACCACCTATAATTTTGAAGCAACCATCAACTGGAACCGGCTAGTTCAAATTAAGGCTGTGTAGCCACATTAATTTGAACTAACATTAGTTTGAATTAACATGGGTTGACTTTCCTCCCAGGGTGCATGGAACCCTGAAAGGAAGGTGCTCCCCACCAGATCTGCATGGGGCCTGTCAAGGCTTTTTCCCCACTCTGGCACGCTGAGTGCAGAAGGTGGGGGCCTGCAACAGGCCTTAAAAGCCACTGGCCTTAAAGCCTGCTCTTAGAAGTCTCCAAGGTCTCCAATTCCTGGCCTTGGAGTGGTATCGCTGCCACCACCCAAATGCAAAAAACCTCTTGAGACCCAGGGAGGCGCACTTGGGAATTCCTCCCTGTGAGGTACTTGCAATCCTGTTTATTCCTCCTTCAGGAAAGTGACTAGACCCCAGCTGCAATATGAGCTGGAACTGGAACAAGGTTCCCTCTAGTAGCTGCCTGTGCAGTCTAAGGCACGGGCACACAAACCTCTTGCCTTTCAGGACACAGAACCAGAACCTACTTAAAAGGTAAACTCTTTAATCAAAAAGAACAGATAATAAACCAGAGAGTTGCTTCTCTGGGAACTAACTTAGGTAGTTACAGGGTAGTGGGAGGGGGTACATTTGCTCAGCACAGAGAAATCCAAAAAACAAGCCAAAAACAAAGAAAATACCCTGACCGCATCTAAGTAAACATTCCCTGTTCTACCCACGCCTGGTCAGTAACAAATTTAACTTATCTCTGGTAAGGATGTTGCTGGATTCTTCCTCTGGCCTCCTCCTGATCCTTCCAGGAGCTCTGCTGCATCCAAACAGGCCCAGGCCAGGCTGCTGTTACAATTCAAAAACCTGTGCTTCATTCCTATTGGCTGTCCTGGGACTCACTGACCAGAGTGTTAACCCCTTCCTCCCCAATGGTTATTACAGGGCCTATGGGGCTGCATTCCCCTGGCTGGGAGGTGGGGTGGTTGGGATTCCGGACCCTCTGCCTGGCTCCAGTAGGGCTGCCAGGGTGGGAGGGAGAAGGGATTCCCCCTTCCTGGCTCCAGCAGCACTGCCCAGAGTGGGGAAGGGATCCTCATGGGTGGCTCCAGCCACACTCACCAGGTGCAGGAATGGGACCCCCACACGCAGCTGGAGCCCAGCTTTCCATTGCAGGGAAGAGATCCCAGTGCATGGCTCCAGCCAGCCTTGCCAGGCATGGGGACAAGACCCCCACACCTGACTGGAGCCCTGCTTGCTAGCACTGCACTGGCAAACGGTGCTCCAGCCTCACACGGGGACCCCTTCCCTGTGCCGGGCAGCGCTGCTGCAGCCAGGCATTGCGAATCCTTTCTACCCCAACCTGGCCAGTGTTGTGAGAGCCAGGTGGGGGGGCAGGGTGCCCTGGCTCCACAGAGCCTGATGGGGAAAACGTCCCCTGCCAGGCTCTAGTCTTCTGAGCCTGGTGTGGGGAAAAGCATCTCCTGCCCAGCTCTAGCCACACCACATCTAGAGCTGGGCAGGGGATGATTTTCCCTGTGTGAGGCTCAGAGGAATGGAGCTCAGCAGGGGACTGGGTGGTGGCATGTCCTTTCTTATGGGCCATGTTGCCACACCTCCCATGTTGTCCCACTTCCAACTCAGACTAGAAAGTCCTGTCCATGGACATGCCAGTTCGAATTGGTTTTCCTAGTGTGGCCATATTAGTTCAAATTAACTGAATTAAAACTAATAATTATTAGTTCAAATTGATTAGTTTGAATTCAGTTAATTCGAACTAATGTTCTAAGTGTAGACATAGTGCAAGGGACTGCAAGAGAGGAGGACTGTGTCTACTTCCACCATCCCTTCACCAATGATTAACTTTATTGCCCCAGTCCAAGAATTCCATCTCCTGGGTGCCATCACCAGGCATGTGAAGAAAATAAACAAGTGAGTCACCTTCAGTTGCACTCTCTGTGGCCTGCTCTTCAAGATGCGGAGAAAAATGCAAATTACACCAAGTGACCTGCAATGGTTGTCTCACAACAGAGAGGATAGTCTCCTATTGCTCCTGCAGTGGCCAGCGACAAAGACCATCATGCCATGAGAGTTCAGCTGTATGGAGAAACTAGATACAGCAGAGTCCTTCAGTGACTTCAGTCTCCTTGTGGGCAGGTTCACTCAGGCAGAGACCAGTACAAATCAGAAGACAGCTACTGCCTCTCACAGAATACCAGCAAAATCACAGCAACAATAAGCAAGACATCAGGATGAGGAATGCCATCCGCTGCTATGACCCAACCTCAGCTTCAAGGATCCAGAAGATGTACCAGGTGAACTAAGCAAAGACCATGCAAGAAATCCTTGATGGGCCCTCATCCTATTGCATGATTCTGTCTGACATACTTTGAAAGTGTATTCAACCATGTGACCCCGAATGTGCCCACAGTGCCTCTGTTCTCTACCCAGGGTCAGTGATGATGGGGACTTAAAGGTCAACTTCACATCCCAAGAAGTGATGGCAAAGCTCACCTAGAAACCCAGATGAAGAACAGTATCAGGGAAAGACAGCATCCACTATAGCAGGCATGGCTAAACTACAGCTGGGGAGCCACATGTAGCTCTTGAATGAAAAAGTGTGGCTGGCAGAAGAACATCAGCAAATCAATTTAGGAAAGCATCCCCAGCCTAGGAGTTTTAAATCTCCCACCCTGAGCATGCTGGGGTGGGGGAGGGAAGGGTGGCCTGGAGAAGCCAGCATCAGGGCCTGGGGGTGAGGGAGGTGGGCAGATGGTGGGGAGAAGCAGTGGCATGGTAGGGGACTGGGAGAGAAATGCAGCATGCTTAGATTTTCTCATAGGCCTTAATGCAGTTTACTCATTCAATTCTGCTTTACAAGTCCTTCTAAACATGATGTCAAATAATAAGAAACCAAAATATGAAGAAGAAAATAGATATATGACTATATTGCCTCAGTGCGGATCTTGAAGGTTTAATAATCGACTTGTGTAGATCTTGAGTTCCATAAATTTGGCCACTCCTGTACTGTAGAATCATGAAGAAGTGGGATCCTGGCTGCCTGGTGCTCATAACTGTCTTTAATGAGTGCAAACAGTTACACCAGACCCTACCTCCTTGAATAAGGCCATGATGGTGCTGATATACAAGAAAAGCAAGAGAGATGAACCAACAACTGTGCCAGGCACATCTCTCTACAAAATGTATGCCATCTGCCTAGCAGCCAGACCATAGACTGGTCCATAAATATGGGAGCCATGAGTTCTGTTCAGAAGGGCTCCCTGAGTTCTGAAGGCAGCTATGAGCATAACTAGGAGGGCATGTGAAAAGTACGCAGTGGAGTGGTTCAACCTCGCTAATGCTTTCATGTCCATGCCCCACCAACCTTTCTTCTCCTCACCTGAGGAGTTTGAGATGCCCAGAGACTTCCTCCAGTGGCTGTAGGAACTGTATGATTGGTGCACCACCACAATCTCCTCACTTGAGGGATAGACCATGGAGATCTCAATTCGGAGCAGAAGTAGGGCTGCCCCTCAGCCCCATCATCTTCAACCTCACCTTGGAGCCACTCATCCGGATCATCTCCATGGGGAGAGAATAAATCTTCTGGCCTATGTAGACCTGGTATTCATCACAGACAACCCCATGTGCCTCCAAGGAACAGCTGATACCACCAGCCAGACTGCTGACTAGATGGGGCTTTGCTTTAGTGCCTAGAAATGTGCTTCCCTTCACATTGATAGAAGCAGGAGGTTCTTAGTTCAGGTGACCTTGTTCCAGATCGAACGTGAACCCATGATCTCCCTCAAGGAAGAGCAGGCATACCAACACCCATGGGCTCACACATCTGACAGGCCCTCAGGGACACCAATCAAGGAAATCTAACTGGATCTGCCAAGATCAACACTCCTCTGGGCACCTTGGCAAAAGAGCAATGTTCTAAATACCTTCCGGATCTAGCAACTTGTTTCTCCTGTAGGGATCATCCATGGTGAAGGTGCTGATCACAAGGCCAAAAGCATCATCAGGTATCTGGTGATTGGATGGCTCCTTCTCCCCCATCAATAAGCACAGTGGGCACAGCCAGGAGTATGATACATGGGTGACCTCTGTGACCTTGTGGTCATCATCCAGGCCTTCTCTTTGTTGAACTGTGCAGATGTCACTGTGAAGAATATCACAGTGAATGCCATGGGATAAGTTATCAACAAGATTGGCAGAACTCCTTCCAGCCAAGTCATCACCACCTACATCAGCGACTCCATGGATGGCAAATTTAGAAAGATTTCTAAGCATAAGCAAGAGTTTCCCAGTGCTTGGCCTGTGTTAGCCCTAAATTAGATATGGGCTTTGCATATTTTGACAGCTTGCATTACCTTTTTGGACCCTAAGAATTTAACTCATTTGTGTGCATGTTTGCTTGCTTTAACCTTGTAAATAACCCTCATTTATTTTTCTTTGTTAACAAATCTTTAGTTTTTTATAGTACTAGCTATAAGCATTGTCCTTGGTGTGACATCTGAGAAACAACTGACCTGTGATGAATGATCATTTAGGTCAGAGAGGCTACGTTCACACGTAGGTTTTAAACCAAAACAACGATGGTTGTTTCCCTTTAAAAAAAAATTAGGTCCACAGATGTTTTGTTGTTTCAATATGATGAGCTCCGTCATATTGAAACAACAAAACTTGAATTGAAACACTTAAACCTGGTAGGTAATCGAAACAGCCATTAAAGCAAAATGGTTGTTTTGAAACAACACCATTTGGATGTGTTGTTTCAAAGCAACATAGTTTTGAATCCTTGGGTTTGACCTTCTTCTTCCCAGGGTGCATGGCACCTTGGAAGGAAGACCTGCCCCATCAGTACCCTGCTCAGGGAGGGAATCGGGACCTTGGCCAGGGAGGGGGGTGGGGCAGGGATCACCAGATGCCCACCTTCCCCTGCCAATTCCAGGGCACTGGGGGCAAGGATCCAAGGGTGCCCTGCATCCCCCACTGCTTCCAGGGTGGTGGGGGCAGGGATCCTGGGATACTGGAAGCTGTGGGAGATGTGAGGTGCCCTGGGATCACTTCCCCTGCTGCCCTGAAAGCAGCGGGGGATGCAGGGCAGCCCAGCGATCCCTGGCCCAGCACCATGGAAGCTGCAGGGGATGCCAGTGCAATGGTTCCCTGCCTTTGGGGCTTTTTTCCCCCACCATTGGCTCTCGTGGGGAGAGCCAGGCAGGGGATTAGGTGGCAACATGGCCCTGCTAGGGGGACATGTTGCCACACCTCCCATATTGCCTCTCTCCTGAATCAAAATAGCAAGTCCTGTGTCCAGACATGCTATTTCTCTCTCTCTGTCTCTCTCTTTTTTTTTTTTTCCTGTGGAAGTGTTAAATTGATTCACATTGAGTTGATTTAATGATTTTTATATCAATTTAGCTTAAATCAATCTGACTTGAAACAATTTAACAATCTGTGTGTGGACATAGCCAGAGTAACCTGAATATTCTTGTGATTTTTGTGAAAGGGACCATATTTCACAAATGTAAGCTTGCTTAGGTGTCAAGATCGCCTGGAATTACCCAAGGGGACTCTCTGCAACACCATTTTAAGACAGCTGTAGAGATTGAGGAATTCACACTTGTAAATTGGTTGGTGAAATCTAAGTTTAGAACCCATAAGTAGTTTGTAGTGCCCTGTTTCATAACAGTTTGCCTTAGGGCTGGTACTCATGTTCCTCAAGCACTCCAAACAGCTTGACATTGTGGTTCTTAGTTTATCCTAAAAACTGGGACAGAAAAGACAGAATGAAAACACTTAACTTGCCTCCATATACCTTAACCTTGACCGAAAAAGACTGTCATGAGTACAGCCTATGCTTATTTCCTCTTTGCTGAGCCTGCCAACAAGGGTGATAGGGATGATTATGGTGGTTGGCTGTGTGAAAAGACAAAGTACTCAAACACAAGTCAGTAACAACCCAGTCTTCCTTGATTTTGTGGTGAAATCCTGGCTGCCTTGAAATTAATAAGAGTTTTACCATTGACTTCAAGGGAGCCAGGATTACACTTTAAAAGCTTTATAACCCAGCTCAATACATTCCCTTCTGATCTGTTTCATAAGGAAATGTGTTCATTGTTTATCATTCTTATCTTTGATGCAGAAGTGAACATATTATTTTCCCTATTAACATCCAAGGAGATCTAGGGCTATTAATCAGTTCCTGAGACCTACTTTTATATACTTTTCCACAACATAATTATTATTACAAATTCTCACATTGGAATATCTGGAATCCCTTGGACCAAGCATTAAGTAATGTGTTAATTATTTTACCTTCAGAAGATAAATTATAGTTCAGAACTATGTAGCTTTTTACTTCTTGAATAAACACACTTCAATCAGTATGAAGCTTTCAGACACTTATTAATGTTGACAGCAACAAAAACAGTAAGAAAAAAGTAAATTTTTGAAAGGCAAATTGACCTTGGAATCTTTTTAACTATATGGCATCAATATAACTTGAGTTATGTTTTAAAGATTTATACATTTAAGGGGGTATGGACTGGAGTTATCTTCAAGTGTAAATATTCATAGAAAAATATTTAAAATAAACATGCTGTAAGTTGGCATGTAAACAAAAGTTTTCAATTCTATTAATATCTGTGTGTTTAAGTTTGATAACATTATCAGTGATATCCATAATTTTAACTAGGTTTGTATAAACTTTGAAGTGGGTTCCTGAGATTAAATTTAGAGATGGTATGAGAAAACTCTGATTTCCTTTAATTCTAGCCCACACTGAGTATGTGAAAAATCAGTGCTCAATCAAGACTTTGTTCAGAACTTAAGCCTGGAAATTTCCTTTTCAATCACGCAGTGGAACTCAAAACATTATGGAAAAAAGGAAGAAAGTTACAAAGAAGTCTATATTTTGGATGTAGTTTTTCGAATAATCACAGTAACACTATATCAGAGTTCCATTGAGAGAGAGGTAACTGCTTTTCAATAAAGTATTTTAGCACCAATAGGTTGCTATTGGGTTTCACCAAAATGATTTTGAGTCTTAATTAAGTCCTTCATTGCCTTGGGTTTATCAACATATGTGATATTAGACTGTATATTTGGTGGTTGAGGAAATAGCATGTCTCTCGAAAGACGCAAATGTTAGGAGGTTGAGGCTGGATATTAGGAAAAGCTTTTTTATTAGGTGAGTCGTAAAGCATTGGAATAAGCTGCCTAGGGAGGTGGTGGAATCTCCATCTTTGGAGGTGTTTAAGGCCCAGCTGGACAAAACCATGATTGGGACGGTTTAGTGGGAGTGGTCCTGTCTCTGGAAGGGGGTTGGACTAGAGGACCTCATGAGGTCCCTTCCAACCCTATGATTCTATGACATGAAAATGAAATTCTCTTCAGCATAGAAAAGAGAAAAAATACCTACCTTGTGTATATTGTGCACATACATTGTAAATATATTGTATATTTCCTGAAAAGACACTATCTTAGGAAATCTGAGAAAGAAAATGAGATATAAAGAACGTGAGCAAAGAAAGAAAAAAATATGTAACTGACTCAGGATACTTGGGCAGGACCCGATTAATGCAAGGACTATAGATACTGAAGCCCCAGGCTCTAGCTTAAAATGGACCTAGGCTCCAGACTCTAAACCTCTACCTGACCTGCCCCACCCCCTCAGCACCAGTGGGGCTTTGGGGAGTGCTGAGAGCACTCTTACCCAGCCGGCACTGGGGGGGAGAGCAGGGACGTGGGACTAGAGGCTAGGTTCCACGCTTCCACACCACCTGTTGCCTGGCTGATCCACCCCCAGTGTCAGACAGGACAGGACAGTGCCTTTTCGCTCGGCTCGGGGGCAGGACTGGCTGGTGCATGGAACTTCTTCTGCTCTGGTATGGCTTCCAGAGCCTGTGGCCATTTGGGGGTGGTACTGGAGACTGCTCCATGTGCTGGCTGGCCCCACCCTCCAATGGAAGGCCACCTGGAGCAGGGCTTAGTGGGTGGGAACCGCTTATGCCCCAGAACATCCCCATTTCCAGCCTGCCTACAGGCCACCATGCTGTAGAGTGGGGGGCCCTGAAGTGGAAACCCAACCAGGGTTGTATGGCTGTTGTGGGAGGCAGCTGGGGGCTCCCACAGGCCAGTTAATTTGGTCCTGAGAACAGGAAATTTTTATGATTATTGAAAACATGAAGTAATTTCTGTGCTATATCTTTCTGCTTTGGGCAAAATCTATAAAGAGAACCTGAGTAATATGGAACTGGAATGTTTTCATTTAAACTTGCATGATGTATTAACTCAAAGATAAGTTGCATTTTCAGTGTTTGCTTCGCTTGGAGCACGGGTTCTTAGTTTCATATCACAAAAGAACTGTTTATCTTGAGTCCCTTTCTTTCTATAACCAGCTACAGCACTATTTCAAGTGCAGAGCTCACAGATCTTATTCACAAATATTTCAAATGACATGCTACTCTTGAATGTCCAGTACATTTCTGGTAAGGATGTGGAACTAGAATTGGGGGATGATTAAAGACATGTTTAAGTTAAGTTTTGTATGGTGCTTTTCATCTGGAAGTATGCAAGTGTCCTGTCTTTCTCTCTCTCAAATATTTCTGCAAATGCTTTAGGAAAATTCAAGATGGAAAGCACCATTTACATAAAAAAATAATTGGGGCCTATGTTCCCTCTAAGCTGTGCACGTGTACACATGCACACAGGTTGTGAAACCTGCTCACACACCAAAATAAAGTGAGCACAAAAAAAATTCAACAGTGCAACTGTTCTTAAGTTACTTTAAGAAAGGTGTTTCAAGTAGAATGTTTCAAATAAGGATTTGTAATTTATCATATCATTTCCATCACCATATCAAAATAAAGTTAAGATATTAGTCGCATCCTACACACTTGCTTCGTTGGGCTCACAAGTAGGACCACATGCACAAATTTGCACACCGGTTCTGAAAATTTGCACTTTTTTTTTTTTTGTGTGCACAGCCTACAAAAAACTAGAAGGAACATTGACAGTTTGGGGCTACATATATACTAGTTACTGTATGTTGAGTACCTATAGATACCTACCACAGTGAACAGTAGGTTGCATCCACACAGCACTGCATTGGTACCTGTCAGTGAAGTGCTGTGGCAGAGGAAAGGTAAATGGAAAAAAAAGTTTTAATAGCGCCTCTCTTACAAGAGGATTTCTATGTTACCAGAGTCTTTTCTTGTGTCAGGGAAAAGCTCCTGAAGTAGGGATGCAGTGTGACACTATACTTGTAAAAATAACAGTAGATGGGAAGGCATGGCTTGGATGAACATAGAGCTGTGGCAGGGAATGACTTGTCTTTTCTCACCTATGTCATTCCTCACATCTACAATGCCATTTATATCTGTGTTATGGGGATGATGCATATTTGTACACTATACATCACCAAAAGAAACATTCAAAGTCAATATACCTTATTTGGATATTTTCCTCTGTATATATTAAAGTTGTACCCAACTTCTGAGCAGCTGAATTTTGCACATAAAGATTGCAAAGTCAAGCATTTGAAAGTTGAGTGCAAGCTTAATTTGACTTCTTTCTTCATGTACATTACAATAGACTTTAATTACAGGTTCACAAGATCACATGATCTTTAATTACATGATTACACCTAGGGTATGTGGCAGGAAGTGGCATAACATCACTAGTCTATACTGCACACAAGAATATGACAGATGGGTAATAGTCTTCATATATGTTAAGGACTAATGATCATTTTCTTTCCATGTGTACTGAAGTTAGCAGAAGTAATTGGTGTAATCTGCTGAATGAAAAATTTAAGTTAGACATTAACAATAACGTTCTAATTAAACGGCTTGTTAAGGATTAGACAAGGTTTCCAATGGAATCTCCGTTACTGGAGATGTTCAAGAACAAGTTAGACAAACACTTGTTGGGAATGGTCTCAATACACGTGATCCTGTCTCAGTGAAAGAAGTGGGCAAGAATGACTTCTTTAGGTCCCTTCCAGGCCTGCATGTCTGAATGTATAATTGTAAGGGACAAAATAATAATGTGTATATTTATACATTAAGATAGCATTAGACATCACAAAGTATTATTTTTACTACTAACAAAATAATATTAATCAAATGGCCCCGAATGGTACATGTGTTATATTTCCTTCTAAATTACTAAGGTAGCAGGAGTCACCAGACGCTGCCAGTACACCTGGTTTTATTAGTTTTTTTCTTAGCCTGGAAACATTGTTCGTTGTCTGATGAAATGCTGCACTGTTATTAGTTTTGTAATGTAGTGTATTTTAGTGGTAGTGGTTGCAAGCAGCAAAGAAGTTTACTCTCCATATTAATGTTGTGAGACAGATTTGCTCCCAGGCAATCAGGCATTGCTATATGGGATGAGATTCCTGAAAGAGGTTTTGCCTGCATGTTGTCTAACCATTTCTGTCCATAGATTGCTGTATCTAGTGTAAAATAAATAATTTTATTCAAGTATATACCAATACATTGTGTCAATGATTTATCTTCCAATAGGAAGTTGACTTGCAAGACTCAGTGTTTGTTACTGCTTGGCAGTAGGTCATCAATATATTAAAATGCAGCTTTCTTTCTCCCATGCTTTTTATGGAAAAAGGAAGTTTCCTTGCTGTGGTGCTTTTAAGCTGCCCCATTTAAACCTTAAAAGGATGCCAGTGAAATAGTAAAACCCCAAACTGAAATGGTACAGGCATCAAATTGAAAATCAACCTCTTGCATCAAAAATTTAAACAGTGAATTCAAAACATGTAATGAGAACATGTGTGTTCCATTGCAATTTTCATCAAAAATGTTTCATTATAGACATTTATTAAATATAAAATACAATCATTATTATTTCATTTCAGTTGGTGTTGGCATTCTGTACTACGTGCCTGCTTCCTTCTTTCCTTCCACAAGTTTCAGGAACTCATACGTTTACATTGCCCAGCATTTTTGAAAAAAAAAAACAAAAACAAAAACAAAAACAAAAACAAAACAAAAAAAAACATTTTTGGGGATAAGTTTTGGGAATTATTATCTTGAAAAAACTTTTTTTCCAAAAATGCTATTTTGGGACAACAGTCCGTTATCCTGAAATACCACGGCTTTTTTTTTGTTTGTTTTTAAATTTTGAAAAAGAAAGTCTACATCAGGCTTTTTATTTAAAAAAAACAAAAAACAAAAAAACAAAAAACTGGCAGGTTTAGCTTTTTCGAAAATGCATTCCGGTATCTCAAAGTATCAGAGAACTTTTTTGGGTTCACTAAACCTTATTATTTTTTGAAACAAGCCACCCCTTGACATGGAAAAAGCTTTTTTTTTTTTTTTTTTGAAATATCCTCCCTATCTTTTCCATTGCCTTACTTTTTTTTGAAAAAGAAAGTCCGATGTAGACTTAAAAAAAAAAAAAAAAGCTGCACTATTTCGGGATAACAAATGGCCCCTGGACCATTCTCCCAAAATAGCATTTTTGAAAAAAAAATATTTTGAGATAATTATTTTGAATTTATTTCAAAATATTTTTTTCAAAATTACTTTTTTTGAAAAATGCTCCCTAATGTAGACATAGCCATAAGTTTCCATTTAATTCATGAGCAAAAGTTTCCCAGACAGACAGACATTTGACCAGGTCAGGGTTCCAGGGTCTGTCAAATTATACTTTAATCTCTAGCTGGTCTGATCTGTAATAAGATTTCCATCAAAAAAGTGACAAATGAGAATGCTGCATCACTATACCAATCTTACAGTGGAATCACAGGCAGTGGCCTTGAAGACTTCAGTCTATTTTGCCATCCAGACAACCTGAACTTTGTGATAAAAGGTCATTTGCGCGCACGCACGCACGCACGCACACACACACACACAGTCACACCACATTCAAGTTTCTCTCAGTTCCAAGAGACCAGTCACTTACCCCATATCAACTGTTATCTTGCACCTGGCCAATGCATGTACCAGTACTATAGTAAAATGACTAAAGCTTTATTAGCTAAAAACAGGAAATGAAAGTCATTGAGAGTCATAGCAGGTAACATATAGTCCATAATTCCAAATGGTAACAGAAATGTAATAATCTGCCAATTTACCAAAAGTCAGGGTTCAGGGCTATCCAAAATGACTTTGAGGATCTCCATCTTCTCATTCAGTTATTCCACTCTGCTAGAATTCAACAGTCTGGAGATGAAAGTGCTTTCCTTCTAAATTTGCTAGCTTTTAAAAGTGCCACTAGACTCATTTGTTTTCTGTCTATCCTTAGTTATAGTTGCTTTTCACAGAAGACAAGCTGACAGGGTCTCTATCCATGCAGGCTTTTCCTTTGATGATGGAGAGTGAGAAATCTTTTTTGAGCCTCTGACCTCAGATCATCCCACATAATGACCACTTGCTTTGAAATTAGAACTATTCTCTTGAAATTTTTGAGTTGCATTCCATGACACGATGCTGTTGCACTATATGCACTATCCAATGAATTATTTAGTTACAGGGGTATACACAATGGAAATATTTGCTACTATAGTACAACAGGATACAGATAAGTGAAAATAATGCATGCAAATTCCCAATAGTTTTCATGAAATTAAATCACCAAATACACGCTCATACATTTAACAATCTATTTGATCTGTACTAATACACAAGCAAATTGGCCTGGAGTTTTGACTTGAGCTGGCATTGGGTCTGCCAGCATCACAACTGCTGCTGCCCGACTTTCAAGGTCAGCCTGCAAGATGAGCTTGCTAATGTCTGTCTATGTACTCCCAGAATCTCTCTTGAAACTTGCATGACAGCTCCATTCAATCTCCTTGTGTCCCACAGCTCTCCAGTGGTTAAAGTAGATTGTAACAGGGTTGAAAAGGGGGCTATAGAGGTGTACTAGTTATCAAAGTTGGGGGGGGGAGGAGAGAGAGAGTTTCCCCTATTTTTAACTATTTTTCTTGCTCTTATTTTAACCTTTCCTTTTCACCAATTGCCGTAATATCCATTGTCCTTTCTCCTCCCATTCTGCTCTTTCCTGCTGCTGATTTACACCTTTCTCTGGTGGCTAGAACTTTCAGGATTAGACATTTTCTTCTCTTTCCAGGATAGTCTACAAAGCTTCCCCAAAACACCCTGCTTCCAGCAGCTGAATATAAATGTGGAGTAATATCTGCCCCCCATCCCCTCCCAACTTCCATAAAGAGAATATGGGGCACTCTCCAAAACTTGTGCAGCAAGGTCCCTTGATTTTGGAGGCATGTCAAGATTAGACCTGCAATAAATTGGAAAATAGGCAATAATCTGAAATGTGGAAAATATACAAAGTAGCTTTTATTACAGTAAGTTTTAAAATGAGCATCATACACTGTACTACTGTAAATAATGCATTTTAAAAGCTTGTTTTCAGGATGATATTCTTTTAATCTGATACTGTCACAGAATTTGCCATTTATTGCAGAATTCAGCACCAGCATGCCACTTAAACCAGCAACTACAATACTGAATTTAGGTTCAATCTGCTGCAGTGTATATAGGTGTGAATGTGTGTGGAAAACAATGCATGCTAAAAATCTGTTATATTTAAAGTACATTGTTAAGGCTATTAAGTCAAGTATTCAAATTTAAGAAACACCAGAATTTAGGTTTATAGATTCTTGGGAGTTTTACCATTGACTTCAGTGGAATCAGGATTGCACACAAGATTCTAAGGTCAGAAGGGACTGTTATGAGTATCCAGTGGATAGTTCTGAATAACACAGGCCATAGTATTTCATAACAATTTTTTTCTGAATCAAGCCCATAATTATTAGCTGAGCTAGTGCAAGTATTTTAGGGAGACATCCACTCCTGAAAACTGCAACTGATGGAAGATGTATCATTCCATTGGTAACTTGTTCCTGTGTCTTTTCACAATTGTTAAAATAAGATGTCAACATTATTTCTAGTCTAAATTCATACTAGCTTCAGCTTTCATCCACTGGATCTTACTAAGTTTGCCTAGTAATTAATGAATACGTGAAAAGACAACAAATAAACAAACAAACAAACAAACAAACAAACAAAATAAAATATGTGTTCTGGAACTTCTTCACCATGAGTTTTCTAGTTAAGTCTAACAGCTTCTATTTTTTTTTATATATAAATCCACTTTGCTATGAACTATAGCCATTGTCATCAGTTCTGCAGAAATTCTGAACAAAATTAATTGTCTCAAAATGTATATTTTTATTCAATATATTGCAATAGTATGTTTTATTTTCCCAAAAGACAACACGCACATTGGCTAAAACAGCTAACCTCTGCTAATGAGCTTTAACAAGGATAAATCTTACTTTCTTTAGTTATTGTGTTGGTATTAGACTGTTGTATTTATGTGACAAATACAGATGCTTTCTGTTAATCACTATAAAGGGTTAGTTTCATTAGAACACTGATGTTCACTTATCACATGATTTTTAGACAAAATAGCCATCTGTACATATCTCAAAAATCATGACTCTGTACCTTATGCAATCCAGAACTACTAATTCATACATTCACAGCAGTCTTTTTCATACCTTTCCTTTGCACAACATCCCCAACAAATGATAGCTTTATATCAATACACTTACAGCTTCACCCTTTAGAAAGATTCAGACACTGGCTTTTGTTCTATGGGAGGGATAGTAGTTTGGATTCCAGTCAACTGGCCATTAGCAATAGAGCTGGTAAGCCACACATTTTCATGCAATTGCTTATTTTTAAGACTGGCTTTTAATTTTTCAAACTTACAGCTTTGCTGCTGAAGAATTGTGCATTTCACATGGGTTCTGAGACATGAGGATAAATTTTACTAATTGTTAGTTTCTCCTGTAGTTTCAAGCCTCAACTGGTTTCTCAACCAAATCATGTTGGTGAATCAAGAAATATTTTGAAGACATAAAACTGGATGAACAATATGCAGCAGTAATTCATGAAGAATGGATCATGTCATGCAAGCTGAAATCTAACCTTTAATGTAATTAGAAGTCTAGTGGACAGAGAGAGATGCAGTGGATTTAATATATATAACATTCACTATAGCTAAAGGCATCTTTATGTATGAGACCATATTAGAGGGATTGACTATGTTATTTGAATATAAATATGGTAGTAGAGATACAATGTCAGCTAATAGAATAAAAAGACATAGAGAATAAATGATCACATTAATGAGTAGTATCTATGGGTATGTCTACTTGAGCCTTTGTTAAATTGTCTTAATAAGGTCAACTTTAAGTTGACTTAACAAAGTTGATTTAAGAGTTAAGTCTACTTAAAGGCTACATCCACGCTGGAGGGCTCTGGTAAGTTGACTTCATTAAGTCTCCTTGGCAAAACCTACAGTGTAGACAACCCTATCTATAATGCATTAAGTAGAATTAATAAAGGTGACAAACACTTAAGACAACTTTAAGGGATGGAGTTATTAAGTTGACTTAAGCAAGTTAAAAGACAATGTGAACATGGCTTTCCTTAAGTCGACTTAAGGGAGGTTAAGTTGACTTAAGGCTCAAGTGTAGACATACCTAATCAGACCACCACAGGATCAGTCACAGAGGTCAGTAGTGGTCTGATTTACCAAACTAATGTTGTCACTAATGAATGTGAAGTAGGGATGTATTGTACTTTGATACTATTTGCTGATAGGTGCTTTGATAGTACAGCTAGGTATAATATATAGGATGATCATACAAAATTAGAGCTGATTGTAAATGGCAAATTGTATTAAGTATCTGATTTTTTTTTGGTTGATCACCATTCTGTCTCCTTCTGTTGATGGAAGAAACAATTTGATTTTTATATTTTTATTTCTCACAGTGAATCAAGAATAAAAATTCTTTAATTTTTGGAATGGAAATGAAATGTTACAGTACAATTCATGCCCCCCCCCCCCAAAAAAAAACAGATGCAGACATTCTGTATCAGTTGGGATATGAAATTGCAGAAGTTATGGTTTAGTATGCAAAATAACTACAACTCGCATGTGATTGATTGATTTCACCTTGTCATAAGATGGGCTCCTTGGAGCACATGAATTAATTTAGATTAATACAATAATAATATATGTAGGTACATGAATAAAGTAATAGTACATGTAAGAAAATATAATATCAAGTAGTACAATTGCCAGTTAGAAAGTTCTAACATGGAGAGTAGTTCATAGCAAACCAGATTTTAGAGAGTGATACTGTTGTGAAAAATGTGATTGATAAACAGTGGTATCATGTATACGAGCAAGGAACAATTAATGTGGAGTGCTGTGCAAAGTTCTGTGGTTCTGATTATAAAATAGAAAAAAAGGTAACACAAATTCTAAAAGAAATTAAGTGGGTAACCTCTGTAAGAGATTTTTATCCATTCAGATATGCACTACCTAAAAAAGAAGATGACAAGAAAATATTTTGCATGTCTCTGGGGATACAATAAGTGTCTGTAAACTCTCAAAAGGAGAAAGGAATTAGATGACAGATAAGAGATCAACTAGAAACAACACGAAAGAAAAGATAGGAAAAGGAATGGTCATGGAAAAATGGTAAATGGTAATGAATCTTTAATTGACCACAATTGATGATAAATAGAAAAAGATGGTAAATGGTAATAACTCTATCATTGCAAGGTCAATGAGACCATGGAATTATTTGTTAAGAGAAGCATTACACCAGGGCCAGAGCTCAAGAAATGTTCATAATTATATTGAAGGTATAAGACAAAGGCTATGTCTACACTTAAAAAGTTAATGTGACTTCATAAGGTTGAATTAATTAATTTGATTTTAAGTCAAATTGGTTAATATGAATTAGAGAGTTTTCACAATACTCCTAATTCAAATTAAAGCAGGTTTTAGTAATTTGACTTAGAAAGTCCACTAGATTCTCTAAATTGAATGGGGGGGGAAGCCACAGCTCCCCGGTAAGAAGGCAGCCACAGTCTCTTCACACAGGGGAGTCCAGAAGTGGCTGCCTGGGGCTCCGCTGTCAAAGGAGCTCTGGAGAAGTGGAAGCTGGGGCTCCTCTGTCTGGGGAGTGCCACAGAAGAGAGCTGCCAGCACTCCCCAGAGAGGAGAGCCTCCAGGGTTTGCAGGGAAGAGAGCCGCTGGTGCTTTCTTCCCTGGGGCTCCCCTGTTCCAGGAGCCACTGGCAGCTGCCTTCCCTGGTGCTCCCCAGACAGGGGAGCCCCAGAGATTCCCCTATCCCAGGACAGCCAGTGAAGACAGCTGTTGGTGATCCCCAGAGAGGGGAGCTCTGGGCCAGCAGAGAAGGCGCCCCACGGGGGATCCTTCCAGCTGGAGACAGACTTGGGAGACAAACCTCTCCTCACCTACAGACAGCCCCCTAACTTTAAACAGATACTCACCAGCAACTAGAGACCTAACAACAGAAACATTAAAGTAGGCACACACCCCTGCAAAAAAAAAATAAATGTCACCAACTTTGCCTACACATCTGCACAAAAAACACCATCCTAGGACCTAATCAAGCCAGCTACCCCATCAAGGGCTCATTCACTTGCTCATCCATTGAGGTAATTTATGCCATCATGTGACAGAAATGTCCCTACACCCTATTCATTGGACAAACAGAACAATGTCTGTGCAAAAGCATAAATGGGCACAAAACTGACATCAGGAATCACAACATTCAAAAACCAGTTGCTGAGCAGTTCCATCTTCCTAATCACTCTGTGAATGATTTGTTAACTTCTGTGCTCAAGCAAGTCAATGGGACATCAAGACTTCAAAGAGAACCAGCTGAACAAGAACTGATATGGAGATTTGATTGTGTGAAAGCAGGATTAAATTGTGACTATGGCTTCTCTTCCCATTACAACAAGTGATTTGCCCCTATGGGCTGTTTTCCAGTGTTTGAATCTTAACAACTGCTTTGATTTTCTGTTACAGTATGACCTTATCCCATGTCTTACACTCCCCTGCATTTATGTTCCTCCCTTCTCTAAGCTACCCCATCTTCAGAGCTTCTGATGAAGTGGGATTTTCTCCCATGAAAACTTGTGCGATAAATAAATGTGTTAGTCTTTAAGTACCAAAGGACTCCTTACTTTTTTGCTGGACTAGACTAACATAGCTGCCCCCTTTGGAACAATTTTTCCTAAGTGATTTTTCCCTAGGTAACATAGGAAATCAGTGAACATTCCATTCTCCTTATTCCCAGTTCAGTGTTTTAAGAGAACATGAGAATACTTCTCTTTTTGAGAGATTATGGCTCAATGCAGATATATATATATATCTGATAGATAGATAGATAGATAGATAGATAGATAGATAGATAGATAATGAAATAGTATTTCTTCATGTATAAAAATAGTATTTCTCCTCTGCCATAGCTTGTCTATCTATTCTATTTAGACTGGAAGTTCATCAGGCCTGGCACTGTCTCTTCCTATGTTTTTGTAAAATATTTAACAAGAGGTCCTCAGTCTTGATCAAGAAGATGTTATAATACAAATAAAACAATAGCAGAGAAGAAGGAACTATTGCTGTCCTGTTCCATGATCTGTTGTGTTCATAAATACCACCCAAAATCAAATGGAAAGCACTTTCTGATGCACTAGTCTCTGGTACTTTAATGTTTCTTTTCACATTATTGCTTCCTGGATTCCCCATCCTTATTAAGTACCATGTGTTCTGAATAATTTTCCTCTGGATGTATTTGGCTGTAGTTTTCTATGTTGAATCTTATCTTATTATTTTTTTGTTATAATTGATGTCAACATCAAACTTGAATAACTGCTATCAAAACAAATATCTGTTTTAGAGTCATAGATTCATAGAGTTTAAGGCAAAATGGACTATTAGATCAGTTACTTAGACTTTGTGTATACCACAGGTCATTAAATTCCTTCCATTTGCCATTGTAAGACACAAGTTACTGGGTCCATGACTAAAGCATAACTTCCAGAAAGGTATCCATCCTTGCCAGCAAGAGATAGAGATACCATACTTCCTCTATTTTTCTCTAATAGCTAGGCACTCTTCCTGTTAAAATTTGTTCCTAAGTTCTGATTTCAGTTGGTATGGCTTCAGCATCCAATCACGGGGAAAAATACAAAAAATACATTTTTAGAAAATGGAATATATTAATATTAATAAATATTTTCAGTTAATAAATATTTGTCAAAAAGTATTCTATCTAGTATATGTTCTGGGAGCTTGCAAAGATGCCAGAATGACTAACTGAAAATAATGCATTTTCTGCTTTATGGAAAAATATGAATACAATGGAACTAGGCTTATGTAAAGCTGGAGCAAATAGTAGAAAATCAGGCCAGAAGGATTAGATCTCCATTCTGTGGTGAGAAAAAAGAACTTGTACTGGAAGTTGCTCCTGCTAGCACCACAAACAAGCACAGCTACAAGAGCATGATTCTGTTTTGCATCAATCTTTAAGAAAAATATTCCAGTCACAGAATTTTTATTTTAGGTGGTTCTTGTTACACAGTCATTGACCACGAATGATCATTGGACCTTATAATGTTATTTATAGTCACTAAACCTCCCTGTAGTTCAATTAACTCCAGACATTCTCTCCTGTTTATTCCCTTCCTCATCTGGAATCTCATTCTCTATTTAATACTGCACAATTTTCCTATTAAGTTAATAAACATATGACATTTAATGGAGGAAAAAAAAGAAATTCTCTGCTCAAGGACATGATGTAAGCAAGGTGACTCAAGTGTCTTCAATTAAGTTTTATCCACTAACACAAAGGGATCTGTATATGGCTACAGATATTTATTTCCTCTCCTAAACTAAGATCATGTTTTATTTTTGTCTACTAGCAAAACCCATGTTATGGGGAAAAAAAATGCTCAGGAAACTGCAATGTTCATTGCTGTTTCTGAGTAACACTTTGTGCCCCTATGGACTAATTCAAAGTCAGCATAAAATCTACCATTGAATTTAATGGTCTTTTTACCAATTGCATTTTCTGAAACTTTATTTGTATGTACACGTGTGGTAACTGCAGAGATGAACAAATTAGGAATATAAAACAAGCAAGGAATCCTGTGGCTCTTAGCAACTAACAAATTTGTTAGTCTTGCTTGCTTTGCTCAATCAGACTAACACGCCTACCCCTTTGGAAATTAGGTGTGTGTGTGTGTAGCCTCTTGTCAGAAGATCCAGCTAAACTACAGAAGAAATAGATGGAATTGAGGAACCTGAGTTGCCATTCCAAATCATATCACTGGTTCATCAAATCCAGTTTCTCACCTGTAGTAGCCAGCAATATCTGAAGCTTCAAAGAAAGATAAAAACTTTGCAAAATGCAGCTGATTAATTACAAAAAAAGTACATATTTGAGGAATATCCTTCAAGACCCTTTCAAAAATCAGTGTATATCCTGAAATATAATATTTTACTTCCCTTTCTTATCCTAGCAACCATAAGTGTACCTATTTCTATCAGTTATAAAATTGTCCAGTCCTCTAGCAAGCTGAGTTTCAATATTTGATTGTATTAACTTCTGTGAAAATACAAGCTACTTCCTAGAATTCCAAGTGCCTTTCCAAGGAGATCAGTATTACCCCCATATTGCAGAAGGGTAAACTGAGGCACAGTGCTTTCCCAAAGTCATGCAGCAAGCCTGTATTACCATCAGGAGCAAAACTCACGTCTTCTTCCAATCTCACAAATTTAGACTGAGTTCCAGGCCACTCTTCCATACACTATATCACATCAGCATGTCAGTTTAGTTCTCTTAAAGTTGCATAGCAATTTGATCAAGTGATCCTTTATTTTCATATTACAGATCATGGAATCATAGCATCACAGGGTTAAAAGGGACCTCATGAGGTCATCTAGTCCAACCCCCAGCGAAAGAGCAGGACCACTCTCACTAAATCATCCCAGCCAGGGTTTTGTCCAACCAAGCCTTAAATGTCTCCAAAAGATGAAGATTCCACCACCTCCCTAGGTAACCCATTCCAATGCTTTACCACCCTCCTAGTAAGAAAGCTTTTCCTAATATCCAACCTCGACCTCCCCTGATGTAACTTGAAACACTTACTCCTTTTCTGTCCTCTGTTACTATTGAGAGCAGCTGAGCTTCCTCCTCCTTGGAGCACCCATTCAAGTAGTTGAGAGTTGCTATCAAATCCCCCGTCTTCTCTTTTGCAGGCTAAATAAGCCTAGTTCCCTCAGTCTCTCTTTGTAAGTCTTGTGCTCTAGCCCTTTAATCATTTTTGTTGCCCTTTGCTAGACTGTTCCTGATTTGTCTACATACCTTTTTATAGTGGGAAGCCCAAAACTGGACGCAGTATTCCAGATGCGGACTCAACAGTGCCAAATAGAAGAGAATAATTACATCCCTCGATCTGCTGGCAACACTTTGACTGATGCAGCCCAGTATACCATTGGCCTTTTTGGCAACAAGAGCACACTGTTGACTCATATCTAGAGCCCTGCAAATCCGCGGATATCTGCAGATATCCGCATTATATCCGCATCCGTGGATACAACACGGATATCCACAGGCCATTTCTTGTGGATGCAGGTCGGATATGGATCCATGTATTCGTATCCGTGCAGGGCTCTACTCATATCCAGCTTCCTATCCACCATAACCCCCAGGTCCTTTTCTACAGTGCTGGTACTTAGCTGATCGCTCCCCAGCTTGTAGCAGTGCATGGGGTCTTTCCGTTCCAAGTGCAGGACTTTGCACTTGTCCTTGTTGAACCTCATGAGATTTCCTTTGGCTCAGTGCTCCAATTTGTATAGGTCACCCTGAATCCTGTCCCTGCCCTCCAGTGTGTCTACCATTTCTCCAACGTTGGTGTCATCCACAAACTCACTGAATGTGCAATCTATTCCATCATCCAGATCATTAATGAAAATGCCGAACAGAACAAGCCCCAGGACCGACCCCTGGGGCAGACCACTCGTTACTGGTTGCCAACTAGACATGGAGCCATTGATTCCTACTCACTGAAACTGTTGATCTAGCCAGTTTTCTATCCACCTTACTGTCCACACATCCAACCTCTACTTCCTTAACTTGCCGATGAGAATGCTGTGGGAAACCATATCAAAAGCCTTTGCTAAAGTCGAGGTATATCAAGTCAATGGCTCTTCCTGTATCCACAAATCCAGTCATCTCATCATAGAAGGTGATGAAGTTGGTCAGGCACGATTTACGCTTGACAAATCCATTCTGACTGTTCCTGATCACTCTATTCTCCTCCAAGTGTTTCAGGAGGGGTTCTTTAAGAACCTGCTCCATGAATTTTCCAGGGGTTGAGGTGACGCTGACAGGTCTGTAATTCCCTGGATCCTCCTTTTTGCCTTTCTTGAAGATAGGCACTATATTTGCTTTTTTTCAGTCCTCTGGCACCTTCCCGTTTTGCCACAAGTTTTCAACCATAATGGTCAGCGGTTCTGCTATCTCATTGGCCAAATCAGCACCCTCGGATGCAGTTCGTCTGGCCCCATAGACTTGTGTACATCCAGCTTCTTTAATTAGTCCCTAACCTGATCTTCTGTCACCAAGGGCCTCCGTTCTTCTCTCCAATCTGCCATACCCAGTGTAGTTGCCAGGGACCTGTCCCTCCCTGTGAAGACGGAAGTAAAAAAAAAAAAAAACAAAACAAAAAACAAAAAACAAACCATTGGGGAATTCAGCCTTTTCTACATCCTCCACCATGAGGATACTTGCCCCACTCAGTAAAGGACCTATGCCATCCCTGATCCTCTTCTTGTTATTGACATACTTGTGAACCCCTTCCTTTTATCCTTCACATCCCTTGGTAGCTGCAACTCCAATTGTCCTTTGGCCTTTCTGATTTTATCCCTGAAGTCCCAAGCAATATCTTTGTATGTCTCCGGAGTCATCTGTCCAAGCTTCCACTTCCTGTAAGCTTCCTTTTTATGTTTCAGCTCACCACAGAGTTCTCTGTTAAGCCACACGGGGCGCCTTCCACATTTGCTGTTCTTTCTGCTCATTGGAACCGTATCTTCCTGTGCCTTTAGCAGGGCTTCTTTAAAATACAGCCAGCTGTCTTGGACGCGTTTCCCCTTCAGATCAGCCTCACAAAGGATCCTGCCCATCAGATCCCTAACGGAGCCAAAATCTGCTTTTCTTAAGTCCAGGGTCTGCATTTTGCTTCTTTCCCTTTTTTCCATTAATCAGCACCTTGAACTCTACCATCTCATGGCCACTGCTGCCCAGGTTGCCATTCACTTCTACTTCCACAATCAATTCTTCTCTGTTTGTGAGCAGCAGGCTGAGAGGTGCAAGGCCCCTAATTGGTTCCTTCAGCATTAGTACCAGTAAGTTGTCCTCAACACTGTCCAGATACTTCCTGGATTACCTGTGCACTGCTGTATTGCCCTCCCAGCAGATGACAGGATAATTTAAGTCTCCCATGAGAACCAGGGCCTGTGAGCTAGAAACTTCTGCTAGTTGTCCATAGAATGCCTCATCTATCTCTTCCTTCTGGTCTGGTAGTCTATAGAAGACAACTACCACAACATCCTGCTTGTTGCTCTCTCCTCCAAACTTAACCCACAGACTTTCAACTGGTTCGTTTCCACTTTCATAGTGGAGCTCTGAGCAGTCATAGAGCTCTTCTACATATAGTGCTACTCCTTCGTCTCTTCTTTCCTGCCTGTCCCTCCTGAACAATTTATACCCATGCATGGCAGAGTAATGCAAGCTATCTCATCATGTCTCTGTTATTCCAATCATATTATAGTTCCTTGTCTGTGCCAGTACTACCAATTCATCCTGTTTGTTTCCAGGCTCCTCACATTCATGTACAGGCACCTAAAATATCAGACCAATTGCTCCACTTTCTCCTGTCAATTTTCAGTTCTGTTGCATCTGCGTCTTTTCATTTTCTCCCAGCGTCTTCCTTCCCCACTCACCTCAACTACTAATGCTTCATTAGGACACCTAAGACAATTATTTGATTCCCCCCCGCCAAACTCCAACTATGCTCTCTTTTATCCCTGGTGTTACACTCCCACACCCCCCAAAATCCATCCCTCCCCCTAGGTCTCCCACTTTGTAACTTACCTGTGGGCTTTGGTCACCTTCCCCCTTGAAACTTCGTTCAAAGCCCTCCTCACTAGGCATAAACAGGCTCTGTGTCTGAATATGCTCTTCCCCTTCCTTGACAGGGAGAGTCCATCTCTGCCTAGCAGTCCTTCTTCCTGGAACAGCACCCCATGATCAAGGAAGCCAAAGCCCTCCTGACAACACCATCTTTGCAGTCAGGCATGCACCTCCAGGATGCATCTGAGGTCCCTATCCTTGACCGGAAGGATTGAGAACACCACCTGTGCACCAAATTCCTTCACCCGTGCTCCCAGAACCCTGTAGTCACTTTTGATCTGCTGAGGATCACCTCTCGCAGTATCTTTGGTTCCCACATGGATGAGTAGCATGGAGTGGTAATAAGAGGGGCAGATGATTCTTGACAATCCCTCCATAACATCTCAGATACGTGCCCCTGGCAGGCAACATACCCCCCAAGAAGCCTTGGCAGCGTGAGAGATGGGTGCTTTCATCCTGCTCAGAAGAGAGTCCCTAACCACCACAACCCGACATTTCTTCCTGGTGTGATGGTTATGATCCTCCCAGCCTCGGTGGTGCATGGCGTCTCCTCTTCCACCTCATCTATCATCTCTAGAGCTGCGTCACAGTTCTTCACCACAACAGAGAGTGGGATGGGAGCTGGGGTGCAGCACTGTCTGCTGCCAGAGGTAACCAGCTGCCAGTGTCCTCCCTGTGCCGGAGGCCTCCCATGCTTCTCCAATAGTGTGGCAGCAGTCTTCAGCACCTGGATAGTATCTTCATTCTTGCATGTCTCCTCATGGATGCTATTGAGGAACTTCTCCAAGGCATGGATACTCCTGAGCCTAGACACCTCCTCCTGCAATTCTCACACCTACCTCTGAGAGATTCCAACAGAAGACACCTGTCACATTGGGTATGTTCACACACAGTTCTTATTTCGAAACAATAGGGGTTGTTTCGAAATAAGAACTGCTATGGCCACACAACGTACAGCCATTTCAAAACAAGCAAACTGCTTGTTTCGAAATGCAGCCATTCTGTCGAAACAGCTTAAACCCGCTTTTGTTTCGAAAGGGAGTTGTTTCGAAACAACTCCTTTCAAAACAATGCCAGCGGGACATGCTGTTTCAAAACAACAGTTGTTTCAGAACAGCATTTAACCCTTCCTCCCAGGGTGATGAGGGGTATCCCCTGGCCAGCAGAGAGGGACTGCAGGCACCCCCACCTGAAGCAGCCCAGCTCTACAGCCCGGGGTGCCTGCAGTCCCCTGCAGTCACTGGCCAGGAGAGGTGCAGCGGGGCACCTCACCCCAGGGGCTTTAAAGCCCCGGCTGCCCCCAAACCTGGCGGTGCGGGCCCCGGCACGCGGCTGGAGCCTGCTGCTGCCGGGGCCGGAGTGAGCGCCGGCCTGGAATCCCCAGCGCAGCCGCTCCTGCCGGGCGGACTGCAGGCACCCTCCAGGTGAGGCGCAGTGCCTGCAGTCCCCTGCAGGCACCGGCGGAGTGAGGCGCAGCCCCGTGCCTGACTCTGCCGGTGCCTGCAGCCCTCTGCAGGCACCCATGGGGTGCAGTGCCCCTCTGCGCTGCACCCTGTGAGTGCCTGCAGTCCCCTCCCCAAGCGAAATAGCAGGTCCACACTGTGGACCTGCTATTTTGCTCCCTTATTTCGAGGACAAGGTTTTTGTCCTTTGAAATAAGGTGTTTCGAAATAACATGTTATTTCGAAACAGCTTGTTTCGAAGCATCTTGTTTTGAAACAAGCCTGCCCAGTGTGAACATAGCCATTGATTCTTCTCCCCATCCTGGTTGTTTATGAGTGGGAAAAGCTGACCACAGTCCCTGGAAGTCCACACCAGGATCTGGGTAGTGATATCCATGGTCAGGATGTCTGTCTGGATAGAGGCGCTGGTGGAAGAGACAGAAGGGGTGTTGGCACAAACAGTGTGGCTTCTCTTCACCATCGTGGCCTCACCAACTCCTTCCCAACCAATATATGTTCCATAATTTTAAACATCAATATAAAATATTCTTTAACTTACTTATTTATACTAATGACCATAACTGTTTTTTTTTTTTAATTAATATACAACTCACAATATCTCTAGCTGTCTTGATAGCCCTTGTCTGGACTTTCCAATCTCATGTATATCTAAAGGTCAGAAGACCGTTGATGGACAGGAGTGCTTCAAAGAAGTCTGCACCATTGTTGAACCAGATGAACCCCCATCTTGAAACATCCCAAGTGTTAGCATGTTTGAAACCCTATTCCAAATTATACACTATAATTTCATTTCTTTTTATAGTAAATGAATTTAATGTTAGCACATTTTCTGTGCACCTATCCTATCCCAACTTTTTAAATCTTATCCTACTTTTCATGATCATCTAAAGGTATTTCCCAATTTTCTTTGTTAGAAATCTGACTATATTTGAGTGTTTAGCAATTGCCAGACATTATCTGTTTTCTGTTTGTTTTTTCGTTTGTTTTTTTATTGGAAGGGTTATGGGTGATGTTGCAAAGGTCCTCCTCTCCCTGGTGGGTCTCATTTAGCAGTGGGCTTCCTTCCTTCAGGTCCCCGGGCCTGCAAAAGGTCTTTTGCCTCCTCAGGCAGTGGATTTTCCTCCCCCCACCCAGTATTTGTAGGAGTGGGGCTTTTCCTCACCAGCATTCTGCTCCTTCTCCAGATCTGCTGCCTTCCAAACTTTCCAAACACATCTTTTCTCCTCTCACACACTCTAACAGCTCTCCTCATTCTCACACTCCAACTACACCTTTCCTTAGAGGGAAGGATTTTTTAGAAAAAAGTCCTGTGTAGGTCCTTTATTAGCCCCAGGTGTGCTAATTAACCTGGAGTAACTACTGCTCAGCTACAAGGAGAAAAGGGACTTGCTGAGCCTGGGTCTATCATACTGGCTTTCTAGAACTCTCCATGTTAGTGTAGAGTTACTAGAAGAGAGGATAGAGCTGCTGTTTGGGGTCCCTGACTCCTCCCTCCTTGGGGGGAGTGGTTTCACTGTCTTTCTGGAGGCCTTCCTGCTGCTGCTTCTGTTGCTGCCAACCACCTGCTGCAAGCTGCTGCCTGTGATGGGGAGGAGGACCAGGACCACCACTCTGGCTGCTGTCACCCTCCAAAGGAAAGACCACCATTTCAGAACTCTGTGCAGGGGGTGGGTTTGCTTATGGACTGAGTGACTGAAACATCTCTGCTCTTGTGGTGGTCGGGAAAGAACTGTTGCTGTTGGGGGTGGGGAGTGGCATGGAGGCCTGTCTCCCAGTTTGCCTGCTCCCTAACTTATCCCAACACCATCACCACCACCACCAACAACAACACCCCCTCCACCATCTTCAGCTACCAGCTGTATTGCCTCCTCACTCCAAACTCAGTTGCTTGCTTTATTCCACCAGGACTGTTATTACAGAAGCAGCAAGATAAACTTTTATGACCAAGGTGCTCTTGGGTGCACACCCTTTCTCTCCATGCTGAGAACCTTTCCTCCCTTCCCCAACTCAATTCAGCCGCAGGGCTCCCCTGTCCTCTACCTTGCCCTACAGCAGTTCCCCCTTCCTTTTAACCCTTGTAACCTGCCCCACCCACCTGTTGTTGCTCTTATACCCCTGACCTTTTTTCCTTGGGTTCCTGTGGTGTTTGTTTATCTGCCCCACTTCAGTTACTGGGTGTTCATTAGGGTCCTGTCCCACCCTAGCTCTCCAAGTGTTGTTTGCCTCCCTGCCCCTTTCCCAGCCCTAAGAGTTTGTCCTGCTCCTAAATCTGTTTGTCACGTGGCCCCACCCTTGTCTCTACAAGTCTCTTGGGTCTATTTATCCACTGAATTTGTTATTCCCTCTCCCCCACCATGTCTTATCTTCCTGGTGCACTCATGTCTCCAACGTGCCTGTAAGACCCTGTATCCCCTCATTTTTGTTGTGTCTCTGATTCACTGCATCCCCCCCATAATATTGTGATTCCTCTTTCTCTTTTTACACCAGTGCAGTTGGAGAAACCGACCTCTTGCCCCAAAGACACCTGTATACCCCTTCCCTCTCTGCAGTCCCTCTCCTGCCTGCAGCCCAGCAGGGAGAAAGATTAGCCTAGCCTTCCCCTCCTTTACCTTCCTTCCCTGTCCCTTAAAATCCCCCCACACTTCCCTCGTGAACCCTCTTTCCCTGCCTACAACCAAGCGAGGAGGAGGGGCAAGCCTTCCTTGGTCCCTCACCCTTTTTGTGAACCCCAGTGTTTTTTCCCCCATCCTTATGATGTAACTAGATGACCTTTCCATTGTCCCAGTTCCTACCCCTCTGCCTGCTCCTGCACCTGACCCTGTGGCTACACACTATCCACTGCTGCTGGAGATGTTGCCACCACTACCTCTTGTGAGGCACTGGCAGCAGCCAGCGTGGAAACAGCCTTCATTGCTGCTGCTGCTACTGCTGTCACCTTGCCTGGGACAAAGGGTTGGGGCCTAAGAAGGGCAAGATCCCTTCCCAGAAGGCAAAGCCCTCCAAGACAGGTGATCCCACTAGGCTACGTCATCAGTCAGGGCTCTCCCCCCGCCTTTCCCTCCACCAGCTCTGGGGGCACCTCAGCTCCCAGAGCATACACCCAGGTAGTCACCACTCCTCCACACACCACCATTGTGACATCTGCCCCCACAGCCTCTTTGAATTCCATCTTGAGCGGATGGAGTCCCTTCCCCAACTTGACTAGGAGTCCTGGCATCGGCTGCCTCCTTGTGGCAGCCTATCCCCATATAGAAACATATGTGCGGGCAATGGTGCGGGTGGTGGAGTCCTCGGCCATTGTGGCAGCCTCTAAAATGTATGGGAGAGTAGTGTTCTTTCTGACCTCGGAGGCCACCACTCAGGATGTGGTGGAGAAGGGCCTGGTGGTGGGGGGCGTCTTCATTCCCATAGAACCCCTGGAGGACCTGGACATTATGGGTGGTCCTAACCTCCGTCCCACCCTACCTCCCTAATGCCACCCTGCTTTCCTTTCTCTCCACCCTGGGGAAGCTGATATCTGTCATCAGCCCTCTCCCACTGAGCTGTAAGGACCCTTTCCGCTGGCAGGTACAAATCCATCTGTCGTCGGTGGGGGTGCATGGTAGAGGGATGCTCAAGAGGTCCTTTCTGGTGTCCCATCAGGGCATATGTTATAGAGTTCATTATTCCTTGGGGGAGGTCCGGTGCTTCCTCTGCAGGGCAACGTGGCATGTCTGAAGGGACTGCCCCCTGACCTGGCATGGAGGAGCAACTGGGCCCCCCAAAGCTGCAACAGGTGCCAGCTCCACCACTGCCAGTGACCCTGAACAATCAGGCACTGTGACTGCCCCTCCTCCCAACATTCCATCTGCTACTGCTCAGGACATGGGGTTAGCCCCCCCGTTGTCTGAGAGTGAGCACTTGAGCCCTGACACCATTGCAGCTAGATCTGTGACGGGGCCTGTGGAGGACGGGGCGGCCAGATTGGCTTCTGGCCTGGGAGAAGGCTTACACCAGGGGTAGAGTTCCCTCCCCCTCATTGACCCATCCCTCTCCCACTGGTCATCCCTGCCCATGCCCTTGCCTTCTGACCTTGATCCCACTGGCCAGCCCTATGCTATCACAAGGGCTGGGTGCTTGTTGAGCGGAGACTTGGCAAATGGAAGGCAAGGGCTCAAGACCTCGCTAGACTCTCGGATGGGGAAGAATCCCCCCAAGAGTCTTTGGGGCAGGATAAGATTATGGATGAGCCCTCTGCCAAGTCCCCCAACAAGGTCCAGTGGGAAGTACTGGGTGGGTCTGTAGCAGTAATAGCAAAGAGGAGCAGGCCAGCTCCTCTTTTGGAGGCCCTTTTAGATTCCTCTCCCAGAAAGCCAATGGAGGAAGCCACCTCCCTCTGCCACTGTGTCATCTGTGCCCCCCCACTGGTGCAGAAGGGCTTGCCATCCCAGCATCCAGCAAGGTGGCCGCTGTGGTGGTGGGTAAGGATTTTCATACCATCTTTGAAGAGACGGAGGGCCTTGGTCTGACCCCAGTTATGCAGGGGGAGGACAGCTCATTGCTAGAGGGCCTCAATCTGGGTGGCAAACTCCTTGAGCCACCCTCTCCCCCCCAGCTCCCTTACCTAAAATTGCTATCCCTGCTTTTGAGTCAGCTCTAGAATTTACCACCTGCTTGGCTGCAGAAGGCACTTTGTCCATGATCACCAAGCCTCTAGAGGCAACAGTCACTGCCAAGCAGCTGGGCTGTGGGCTCTGGGCTTCAAGCCCCAGCGGGACAGCAGCCCCTCTCACTTCCCAAGGACTCTGAACCTGGAGATGTTCCATTTATTGCCATGGCCTTGGGTGCTGAATCCATCACAGTGTCCAGGACTGGCACTGGTGAGGGCCCCCCTTCAGATGATTCTAAAGTTGAATCCTTGATTCCCATGCCGGGTTACATGGAGCTGCACCCTGGTGGCTTGGCTACTGGGGCCCCTGATCCTAGCCCCATTCCCATCCCTATTCCTGTCCCCACCACAACCTCAGACCAGAATCCCAGCCCTATTCCTGCCTTTGTTTCTGCCTCCAACCCTCCCTTCTGCTCCCTTAATTACTGTGGTGCCCATCCTACCCCTGATACTGTTCTTCCCCCTTCCTCTTCCATTTCCCATTCTACTGCCTCTCCCGGGGTCATGAAACTTTCATTATCATCTACTGATCCCCGGGGAGCAGTATCTGTTGCCCTCCTCCCACCAGGGGCTGCCATCTTCCCTCTGCCACCCCTTACACTGGGGGCTGAGGTGTCCAGAGCAGCACTAGTACTACCATCAATGCTGTGCTGGGGGTCTGCCCCCTGCTTGCCCGTCTCAGTTGGCAGTGGGACCATTACAGAGACCCAGCTGGAGGACAGCCAAGGGTCTCTCACCCCAGACCCTCTGGTGCTGCAAGATGAGGTGTGCCCCTTCCTGACAGACATTTTTGGGGCCAGGACTAGGGTACCCCTTGACCTGCAGTGCTCTGGGGATTTCCAACTCGTCCTCCATACCAGGAGGGCCATCCTGAAAGAGGGAAGTGGGATCACTATCAGAGGGCCCACAGCTTGCATGACTTCCTCATTGCTTATGGAGCTAGTCATAGATTGCTGCATGGCCCGATGGGGGTCGCCGGTGTTCCTGCTCCTGAGGATCCTTCCCAGCCCCCATCATGGCCTGGACCATCTTTGCAACCTTGAATACCAGGGGCTGTAGGATGGGTCTCCACAGGAGCCAGGTGCTCTCCTTCCTTCAGGAGGGGGAGTAGTCTGTGGTTTTCCTGGACCCATATGGACCCACCCACCAAGGCTAGCTTGTGGCTGGAGTGGGGGAACGGAGCATTTCTGAGCCATCTCTCTGCCCATGTGGGTGGAGTGGCCGCCCTGTTCTCCCCCGACCTACAGCCCGAGGTGCTGGGGGTCACCAAGGTAGTGCCAGGATGCCAGCTGCACCTGTGGATCCATATGGAGGGGCCGGTGGTGAATCTAGTCAATATCTATGCCCCAGTATTGGGCCCAAAGAAGGTGTGTTATTTTTCAGCACTCTGGATCCTCAGGAGTGCCTGGTCCTGTCAGAGACTTCAACATCACCCTTGAGGAACGGGACCGTACAAGGACCGAGCATTACCCAGCTGCTGTGGATGTCCTCAGGGAGATCATAGACCATCACTCCTTGGTGGACGTCTAGCATGACCACCACCTGGACAACACTGTCACCTTCGTTTTGTCTGGGTGTTGGAAGAATGGTTGCATCACTCCCAGCTGGACCACATTTATATCTCATGATACCATCTTTCACAGGCCCACTCCTCCAGCATGCAGCTGGCCCCTTTCTCGGATCACCACTTGGCGACCATGATGGCCTTGCTTGCAGCAGAGAGGCTGGGGTCGGCCTATTGGCATTTGAATAACAGTCTCCTGGAGGATGTGGGCTTTGTGGCATCCTTCCAGGAGTTCTGGCAGGCCTGGTGGGGCCAGAGGGCCACCTTTCCCTCAGCATGGCAATGGTGGGATCTGAGGAAGGTGTCTGCCTGGCTCTTCTGGCATGACTACACTTGGCAGGCCAGCTGGTGAAGGAATGCAGGGATAGAGCAGCTGGAATGGGAGGTCTTAGAGCTGGAGAGGCATCTGGCTGCCAGTTCTGAGGATCCATCCCTCTGCGGAGTGTGCTGGGAGAAGTGAAAGGAGCTCTGAGTCCTCAAGGATCTTCGAGCCCGGGCTGCTTTTGTTCGATCCCACATCTATCTCCTTTGGGAGATGGATCACAGATCCCACCTCTTCTGTGCCCTGGAGAAATGGAGGGAGGCCAAAAAGCATGTGACCTGCCTCCTGGCAGAGGACGGCATCCCCCTCACGAATCTGGTGGAGATGCACAGAAGGGCCAGGGCCTTCTAAGATGATCTTTTCTCCCCAGATCTGAACAAAGCCACTGCCTGCAAAGTGCTCTGGAATGAACTTCCCACAGTGAGCGAGGGCAACTGGAACCAGCTAAAACTTCCTCTCACTGTGGCCAATTTCTCAGAAGTCCTCTGTCTCATGCCCGCTAACAAATCTCCAGGCATGGACAAGCTGACCATGGAGTTCTACTGCATGTTCTGGGACATCTTCTGCCCAGACCTTGCCACAATCTGGGCCTAGTCCAAGGAAAGCACAGTGTTCCCCCTTTCTTGCAGGTGAGCCTTGTTCGCTTTGCTGGCCAAGAAGGGAGATCTTTGAGACCTCCGGAACTGGCTTCCCATCCTACAAAATAATTGCAAAAGCCCTCTCACTGCATCTGGGGTCCATGCACCTGGACGTGATCCATCCTGACCAGACCTACACTGTCCTGGGCCGTTCCATCTTCAACTACATCTATTTGTTCTGGGATCTCTTGGAGCTTGGGTGTAGGGACAGTCTGTCGTTTGCCTTCCTGGCCCTGGATCAGGAGAAGGCATTCAACAGGATGGACCATGGCTATCTTCTGGGCACCCTGCTGGTGTTTGGCTTCAGGCCTGGGCTTGTGGGGTTTCTCTGGGTGCCTCCTCAGAGTGTCTGGTGAAGTTCAACTGGATCCTGACTGAGCCAGTCAGCTTCAGGCGAGGAGTGCGTCAAGGCTGTCCACTGTCGGGCCAACTGTACGCTCTGGCTGTGGAGCCCTTCCTCTATCTCATCTGTCAGAGGTTGACAGGGTTGGTGCTCCATGAGCCAGAGCTGAGGCCACTCCTGTTGGTGTATGCCGACGATGTGTTCCTCATGGTCAAGGACCCAGGCAACCTTGAGCGGCTGGAGGCTGCCTGCCCATCTACTCGGCGGCCTCCTCTGCACGGGTCAACTGGGCCAAGAGCTCTGGCCTGATGGTAGGGGCCAGGTGGCTAGGGAGCTCCCTTTCACCTGTGCTTCAGGCCATCCAATGAAGCACCTGTGTGCTGCTCTACCTGGGCATTTACCTTTCCTCTACCCATCCTTCCCTGGATGAGAACTGGCACGCTTTGGAGGATAGGGTCACTGGGCGGCTATGGAGGTGGATGGGACTGCTGTGGTGCCTCTCCCTTGGGGGAGGGCACTGGTTATCAATCAGCTCATCCTGTCCATGCTCTGACAGTGGCTCAACACCCTGGTCCCATCCCCGATGTTCCTGGCCAACCTCCAGAAGACAATTCTGGAGTTCTTTTGGCCAGGACTGCACTGGGTCTCTGCAGGGATTCTGAAAGAGGACAGGGCCTGTGCTTCATTCGCAGCCGAATCCATGTCTTCCAAGTCCAGGCCCTACAGAGACTCCTGTATGGTGCCAATATTCTGGCGTGGAGCCATCTAGCATGCGCCTTCCTCCGCCGTTTCTGGGGGCTCTGTTTCTACCGGAAGCTCTTTTACATCCATCCGAGAGGTCTTCCACAAGCCCTCTCCAAGCTGCTGGTCTTCTACCAGGACCTCCTCCAGACCTCGAGGCTCTTCTCAGTCTCCAGGTCCATTGCAGTCACCAAAGGGAAGGACTTCCTTGTAGACCCCCTGCTACACAACTTCCAGCTTTGTGTGCAGGTGGTGGAGGCTCCCTCAGTGCAACAGAGACTGGTCCTGGCAGGCGTCACCAGGGTCGGAGACCTCCTGGACTATGCTTGGGGGGACTGGGTGGATCCCCAGGTGGTAGCACAGTGCATGGGGCTCTGCACCCTCTGAACCCCCTGGCGCCTGCTCCAGGAGGTAAAGACAGCTTTACCTCCTGCTGCTTGGTTTTACCTCGAGAAGGTCCTGTAAGAGGGTACTCCTTGCCCCTCTCTCAGCCCTGGCCCTCTGGACATTTTGATCGGTCCCTGATCCCACAGGCCACCCCGGCCACCCCTTCCCTGCGCAACAAGCTAGCTGCTAGATTTGCAGCCGGTACCCTTTAGAACGGTGCACCAAGACCATCTGTATACTCTCGTGCATCACATCATCCATTTTCTCACCCTTGCATCCCACCCTGACACCAAATGGCAGGACCTCCTACCATCCCTGGAGGGCAAGGACCCCCAGCGGGCCAGCCTATATTCCGCCCTGACACCATGGCCCACCAGGAACATCATTTGGTGGCTCCTGCATGGAGCCATCAGCAGGGGTGTGTATCTGGCACGGTTCACCCCTTACCCTGACACCTGTTGTTTTTGCGGCACGAGGGAGATACTGGCACATGTCTGCCTCGAGTGTGGCAGGTTGCACCCCTTTTCTGGCTCATCCAGAACCTCTTGTTTAGGTTCTGGCTGCACTTTTCTGCGCACTTGTTTATTTACACATATCTCATCTGTGGCCCCAATAAGTCATGGGACCTCCTCCTGGTGCTGGCCAAAGTCACCACCTATAACACCAGAGAGGAGAGGTTGGTCGTAGGGGAATCCTGCAACTGTGGGGCCTATTTCTGTTCCTTAGTCCAGTCACATATCCAAGCAGAGTTCCTTTGGGTAGTGTCTGCTGACTTCCTAGATACCTTCCAGGAGTAGTGGACGCTATCTGGGGTTCTCTGTGTGGTGTCCCCTTCTGGTTCCCTGCTTTTGTTCCTTTGACCCCTCACACCCATTCTTGTTTTTGATTATTTTGTCCCCCATAATCAGTTGATCCCTGGGACCAGTGACTCCTCCCTTGGGCTGAGGGATGGTTTTTAGCAGTGGGTGGGCTTGTGACCACCCACTACCCAGGGCTCAAATAGTAGTACTTTCTGGAAGCCATCCAAACTCATCCTGTCACAGTGATCAGAGGAACAGTAATTAGATTCAAATGATGTTACTAAAAAATATAAGTTACTATCCGGATGGCAGCCTGACTGAGAGGAACAAAGCACATGAAGGAACTGCTAGAGGTCTGTGTACTACCAGAATAAAATACTTTTATTCACATACTTTTTAAAGTCACTGTTATTGTTTAGTGAAAAGGTGGAGAACTTTAGCCAGCATCATGACTTAATAACTTTTGAAGGACTTTTTCTTAACATTTCTAGGAGGATAAAGGAGACATAGCTGGGGGAAAGTCATGCAGTACAGAGTAGAAATGATGAGGTAAGAGCCAGAAGCCTTGCTTGGATGTCAAAAATGACCCTCATGACAAAGAATTAAAAAAGGAAAGACAAGAATTTACCTGTAGGGGAGTGATCGGGATCTATTTTTATTTCTGAATGAAATCTGACTCATGATTTAGAAACACAGTTTCCCTGTGGCATTACTAGTACCTGTGTTTTCATGATCAAATTTTTGTATGTTGTCAATTTAATAGCCACTGCAGCAATGATTATATTTCTGTTTTTGTTACATTCTTAAAGTTATTTCCTATGCTGATAAGTTTGTGATTTCTTCAGTTTTTGCCAGTTTTTTTCTGTTTCTTAACGTTGCTTTAGGGCATCTTGATATAGTTATCTCCAGCCACACACCTATTTAAATATGTTCATTAAATGCTAAGATATGTTAGTAACTGTCAAATGGTTGAAGTCAGTTTCCAGATGGTTGGCCAGTAACCAGAAGGAATCATACAACTAAGCCACTAGGGAAACTGGTGAGGTGTACTGTATGAGTGTCAGAAATTTCCTAGGGTAGTGAAGAACATCAGATTAGTGTCATGAGAGTTTTTTGGGAGGTCAATTAACAGCAGAAAAGATATTAGGATAGTTGTTAGAGTAGGTCAATATAGGAAAAAACTGTTATGGATGCTCAGTGCATCATATTGAATTAATAATGGTAACAATAATAACACAGGTTTCAAGCCCTTGTGGACATATTTCTAGGATTAGGGCTAGCTGAGCACAGATGTCCTGCATCTGAAGTGAATATTCAAACCACTGGACTAAAAGTCATAAGGTGGACAGTAGTGCCACCACATCATCCTCTGGCAGGCAGATTCTGAGAGACCTAATCTGGTGGATGGCTTCTGACAATGCCGACCTGATCAGGCCATACACACAAGTTAGGTGCCTACACACCTATACGAATCATTTTTGGGTTTAGGGAGGAGATGGCATCTGGAAACTTGGAGTGAGGGAGCAGTTCACATGGCCATAGGCAGAAACTCAGAGGACTAACAAGGGTTTGTCAGGAGTTTTGTGGAGCATAATGCAGCAGAAAACTTGGATTTAGGCTCCTCAACCAAGACTTAGGTGGCTAAGTTCAAGGTCTGATTAGCAAGTATGAATTCTTTCTATAAAGACTGTGCCATCTGGTGTGTGATACTACACATATCGGTTCCCCTATCCTTCATTTTCCTTACAAACTGTTTATTGCTACCAGCAAAGTACCCATGATCTAAATAGTTTGCACAATTTTTTTTTTATTTTATATGTATAAAATACTGGTATGTACTCCTCCCAATGACTACACACACACACACACACACACACACACACACACACACACACACACTTCTTTATAAATGTAAAAGACCCATTTCTGCCCTTTTCTACATCAATGCAGTTTTACTGACCAGTGGGAAATGAAGCTCTATAGGTAAGGAACAGAACTGAACCATTAGTATTTTCAACATGGCCAGTTTAACTCCTGAATTTTTGCCCACAAATTTGCTTTAAAAATATTTGTTAGAGGAAACCAATTTCTTCCTACATGATTTCAGAACATTGGCAGTGGCATGCGAAGGAATAAATAGCCCTTTTCTGTTTCCTATACATCTCCAGAAAATAATTTTATTTGGCTCCAATAAATAAAGAGATATGCACTAATTGAAATTCCATTGTTTCTTTCTGGTATAAAGATTATTGGCCAAATTCAGCAGTATATTTTGACTTTCTGACAAGCAGTCATAAATCCAGTTTAACCACATACCTAAACTGGTTTGATACCATGATATTTATTGATACTGAGGGGTGATGTAAAAATATACCTCTTGGCAATAAAAAAGTGTGTTCCCAGATGTTAAAGGATAACTTGTTCCCAGCACTGTTATCTGTGTGCAGCAGCAAGCATACCAGTTGTGTATTTCACATTGTTATGTGCCATGGTATGCAGGAACTGAGACATCTACAAGGGTACTCAGTAGTCCTGTTAATCTGTGCCAATCAGAAAATGGCAAGCTACAGGATAAGAATAGTTGGACAAGCAACTGAAACTATTCTAGAGCTGTAGAACAGTAATCAGTTAGCTCATATAGACCTGGGCCTCCAACAGTATGGAATGATGCAAAGTAGCCTGGGCATATTGGTGAATCTAGCCCATGAAGTCACAAGTAGTCTACCTGCACTGTATACTTTCCAGTGTCATCCAATATCTTACCTGGAATATCAGCTGTGCCAATGAGACACCAACCTTTTCTACATCCTTTCTAGATTATGTTCCAAAGAGCTTACAATTGTTTCTTAGGGTAAGGTGTCAGATTTCTTGGATTTCTGCTAGGAATTCTCTGAAAATAAATCAGATTTTGTTTTTTCAGAGATAAAAGAGTTGACATTTTTCCATCAAAAAAAAAAATCTTTGCCTAAATCACTACACCATAGATGCTTCTGTAACATGAATGTGCATAGAAAATATAAGGAACAGTTGTTGTTTTAAACTGTGCCTATAGGTTTTAACATATATGGTACTTCACGGTCCCTAGAAATGCCAGGTAATTACTTGCTGGTCTCAGTCTCTCTTTCTCTCACTCTTCCCCCCACCCCCTGCAAGCCATTCAGCTTTAACTCTATATAAAGGTGATCTGTTAATGAGAGTGTAAATATGTTTTTGTATGAAGTTTTCATATTGAGCAACTTATCAAGAAGAAAAAAAATACAGTGGTTAAAAGATACTAACGGGAAAACCAAAAAAAAAAAAAAAAGCATGGAAGTCATTGATGATTCAGATCATCATAAATATTTCCCAGCCGTCTCCACTCCATCACATTTCTGATAAGAAATTAAATCAGAGTTGTTCTTTCTTCACAACAGTGTTGCACTGGCATAATTCCACCCACTTCCGTGAATTAGTTCTGCTTTACTTTGGTAGTGAGAAGACAATCAGGCTTTTAAGATCCTCAGAGAGAATCTTAGATTTGGCTACAGTTTTGCTGGTGTGCATAGAGAACACAGAGTGAACAGTTAAGTTAAGGACCAAGAAACCCACTGCTCTTCTGTGGGGAAGGTGATAGCAAGAGATTATGTAGTGTTAAAGCACCTTAAAAATCCTTTCTGTCCCATAGAAGCTAAAGTTTATTGGTCTTACATTTGCATACTGTTAGTGGAAAAGGCAAGGTAGAGCAGCATCTTTAGTGGAAGGATGCAGAAGGAGCTAGACAATCAGGAATTCTACCTGAGAAGCTTGTCAAATTACCAAAAAAAATATTGTACCCTCCTTCAAGGGCTCTCCTAAATAATTTGAGAACAGAAATGACATTTAAAACCAGAGAAGAAGGTGGGCAGGAAGATCGGAGCAGAAAAGATGTATTTCTTGTGCTGCAATATAACACCATCATTTTTCTTAATTATTCTTGACATTTCACCTATTATGCTGAGAGCTCCCTCCGAGCATAGAGGGGAAAAAAGCTAGTTGCTTTTTCAGAACAAAATGTGGAATAGGTGTTCTCCTTTTTTAGCTTTTATGGCTGGATCCTGCCCTTTGATATGTGGGCCCAGACTGCCACCTATCTTGTAAAGTTAGCTTTTACTCTTGCCTATGCATACACAGTAGTGGGACTGTGTAATTTGTGCCCTATGTATCAGAGAACAGAATCAAACTATTAGTCTAATAAGATAATTTTTTGTCCAATATTAGAGGAGAAATACTAGAGGCATGCTGAGGATGGGCACTACATAACTGAAGTACTGACCCTTTGAACACTGAGAAAGTATTTTAACTTGAGCTTTATAGCCAAAATATATATTTTGCATGTGTATGTCTGTTCTTTTCATTTAATACATTACTTTAATTAAAAGAGCAAGACCAAGATTGTTGGAAAGTATTATGCCTTTATATTTAACTTTTAAAATTCAATGGAAAAAGGATTCATTAATTTCTACAGACAATCTCAGGAGCTGCTGTAAAACAAAGTAAGAACAAAGATTAAGAAACTGTTCGGCTGAGCCCATGAAAAGGGGAACTGCAAGGCTTTGCAAAGGCACCTACGGTTTTCACAGAAAAGTTAAGAAAAAATCTGTAGTATAAAAATATTATCTTCTTAATAAGGATGCCTTCACTCCACTGCTTTTTGTATTTCTATACTTCAGTGATTCATGAATTATGTGCAAGAAATAAATTGCTAGCCAACAAATTTACACTAAAAAGGATAATCACTTTTTCCTATTTAAAAAACAAAACAAAACCCATCCTCATGTCTAATAAGGATTAAACAATTAAAAAAAGATAGTCAAGAACTAACAAACTCAGAAAAGCATTGCAGCTAATTTCACTATGTACAGCACATACCACCGATCACCAGTGTTAGAAGGTACAACCGACCCATAATGCATTTTCAGTTATTTAGGTCCACATTGTTCCCTCCATCACAAAAGGAGGGAAGGAAACTAAATACTAATACATCATGCTCCAAAATACCATGGGGATATGGATCCAAGGAAAGGTAGGAAGCTCTTGGCTGAATCATTCTCTAAAACTAAAGGAGGAATGATAATGTAATTCCATCACTAAAAATTCACAGAGGCCCAGAAAGAAGACTGTGGAAGGAAATATCTATGTGGAACTGCTCACAAAAATCTTACCTTTTGCATCATTGCGTGGAGGAGGAAGGCTTCTGCAGTTTCCTATCCCCACATGCATTCCTCCCACTCCTACCATGCCACTATTGATGTAATATGTTGCAGTTTCTCTAGCTCTTATGGAGGTTCTACTTCCCATACAGTCATTCTTCAGTGAATCCATGAGAATGTGAATATTTCAAGTGGCAAACTTCATTACTTTGCTTCTTATGTTCTGACCATAAATATGGTGATCCCTCTGGACCAAGCCATCCAGTTTTGGGAGGGAAGGTGGGGGGGATTGAGGCAGCCTATATTTAGGGCACCTTTCTAGCTCCTTCCGTATTCAGAGTAACTGAACTGGAAAAGGACTGGTAACTTGCAGCTGCAGGTTCTGAATTGTGCTGCTGTCTCACAACTTCAAGCACAGGACAGTCAACATATGGCTGCTTTCTGGATGCAGCCTGAAATGAGATCCTTCAGACAGATATAGGCCAAGTGAAAGAAGCTGGGGGTACCTATACCTTCTTTTGAAAAAAAAAAAAAAGTCACTTGAAGAGCATGGTATTCATAGGATAGGTTTTTCCATTAAGAACCTAAAAGCTTGTCTGCTTTTACCATTCCTTATGGGTATTAACAAAAAATCTCATGATTCTGCATCTTAAGCTTTGTAACAAATAATATGCTGCAATCATCAATGTGTCTGTGTACATTCCCACACTTGAGGATGACAAAGACAAGAAAGAGGAATTCTACTGTGCTCTTGGTACAGTTCTCACTGCCACAGTAAAGGAAGACAAGCTTATCCTCATGGGTGATTTCAATGCAAGAGTTGGGCAACAGTTCTCTGATCCCTTCTCAGTGGTGGTAGGTGACAGAACTAGGAACAATGGTTTCAAGTTGCAGTGGGGGGAGCTCTAGGTTAGATATTAGGAAAAACGTTTTCACTGGGACGCTCATGAAGCACTGGAATGTGTTACATAGGAGAAGCTCCATCCACAGAGGTTTTTAAGTTGCAGCTTGAAAAAGCCCTGGCTTAGATGATTTAGTGGGGTTGGTCTTGCTTTGAGCAGGGGGTCAGATTAGATACCTGCTGATGTCTCTTCCAACCTTAATTTTGTATGGCTATATATATGTTCATTTATGTTAAGTTAAATCAAAATAAGTTAATTCAAAATAAAACCATTAAATCAATTTAACTTAAATTGAATTAAGCAAAAACACCAAATCAAAACAGCAAGGCCAGACACAAGACTTGCTATTTTGATTCAGGAGAGGGGCACCATGGGAGGTGTGGCAAGATGGCCTCTAGAAGGGCCAGGCCCCCACCCAATATATAGAAAAAGGAAGGCACACTGGGAAGCAGAAGGGCAAAAGTGTTAAATCAAAATAATGGGTATTTTGAAATAACAGGTCCGAATGGTGTTATTTCAAAACAACTGTTTCGATTTAATGGCTATTTTGATTTTCATAGTAGGTTTTACGATTTTGAAATAAGGTTCGTTATTTCAAAACGATGGGGGAAAAGTCATCCAGACATGACTTTTTTTAAATCGAAACAATGGTCATTGTTTCAATTTAAAAGCAACATGTGGACATAGCTTGTGATACTAAGAACATCCTGAACTCTAATGGGAAAGGAGTTGAGAAAGTTAATTCTAATAGCTTTCTTCCCGTGAAAAGTGTGGAGCATGACTTGCTTATCACAAATAGCATCTTTAGACAGATAGACAAATATAAGACTATTTGATCTAGATCAGACTAGACAAAGGCACAGCAGTATTAAAATCTATGAATCCAGTAAATGATTTATCCAACAATCTTTAATCAGTTAAAAGTAGCCACTAGACTAGACCACATTAGTGTCTGATCTTGCAAGGACTTATGTATGTACTTAAATTTTGTGAACTGTCTCAGTAAATTCAAGGGAACTACTCACAGTATGCAAATCTTTGCAGGCTTGGGCACTATGCCATGGCTGGACTTAGACAGGCTATATCACTGGCTTGCATATTAACAGTCATATGAATTATTAGACAGGCAATTTTTAAAAAAAAAAACACTTTGGGCAAATAAAGAAGCAAAAATATTTTTTGCTACAAGAAATTGCTTCTATGATCTTGTTTACTGTTTTTCCATTCTGATCAAATATGATTAGTGAAATTAAGAAAAACTCAACAACTCTCTTCTAAATTGAATTGTGTGACCACAAGTGCTTACAGATACTAATCTCTAGGCAAATTTTGTGGAACTCATGTCAGAGAGGACATACACAGGATGGTGAACCCCACTAAAGTCAAGGTTTTTGTTGTTGTTGTTCTTGTTGTTGCCTCTGTTCCCCAAAAAGGTGTCAAGTTAGCAGGGCTGATATAAATGGTACTTTGAATGGTAATATTCACGAAGAGGAGTTTTGTCTGATAATTAGAGCACAGTACATAAGACATTACAGCATATGTCATGAAAATTATTTAACTTAGAAAGGAGATAAATAAAATGGTACCTGATAAAAAGTATATTAAAAAATATAGAGGAGGAAGGTTGAGAATGTCTATTTTCACTGAATTAGAAAACATGAACAAGGGAACATTCAATGAAATTGAAAAATAGCAAACTCAAACTGATTAAAGGAAATACATTTTCACACAATAAGTGATTAAACCCTGGAACTCACTACCAGATTTTTGAAGCCATGACCTTAGAAAGATTAGAAAGGGCCTGGGTATTTATATGGATAACAAGAATATTCACAGTTTCAACAATTAATGCTAATATAAATCATACTTCAGAGCTTAAAAATCAATTTCTGACTATTGGGGAATTAGATGAAACCCTCAAGGGGAAATTATCCTTTATATGCCTACTGTGGTATTCCTATATCTTGCCTGTCAATTATCTGGTGCTGGCCACTATCAGAGATAGGGTATTGGACTGATGGATCCTGGGTTCAGTCCAGATTGGCAATTTCTGTGTTTCTATGTGTATTCTTTTCCACTGAAAGAAATAAGGATTCTGGTGGCACTTTTAAAGACTAACACAATTATTTAATGTCTAAGCTTTTGTGGGAGAGAATTCCCCATTGTCAGACATTTGAAGATGATCTTACAAAAAGATCTTACAAAATGGGACCAAAATAAATGAGTGCAACTTAGTGATGAAAACATAAAAAACACCCTTTATCATAAACCTACAGACCACTATACTTACTTTCTTCGCTTGAGCTTCCACCCAAGATGCATCACTCAAGCCTCTGTCTACAGCCAGGTCCTAAGATATAACTGCTTTTGTTCTGACCTCTCAGACAGAAACAGACACATTTAAGCTTTCTTAAAACTACAATTACCCACCTAGAATAGTGAAGGAAGAGATTGACAGAGCCAGGTAGGTACCCAGAAGTCAACTACTACAGGAAATGCCCAAGAAAGATAACAACAAAACACCACTAGTCATCACCTACAGCCCCCGGGTCGAACCCCTACAACACATCACCAAGGACCTACTGTCTTTTCCATAAGATGATCCCTCACTCTCTCAAACCTTGAGAGACAGACCTCTTCTTGCTTACAGAAAGCCTCCAACCTCAAGCAGATACTCACCAACAACCACAGACCAAACAAAACCATTAAAGCCGGCACAGAACCCTGTAACAAACCATGTTGCCAATCTTGCCCACATATGTGCACAAAAGGTGCCATTACATGATCTAATCAAGCAAGCTGCTCCATCAAGGGATCATTTACCTGCTCATCCACCAATGAGATTTATGTCATTTATGTCTCTTGCAGCAAGCAGTGAAGGCTTAACGATAGCGTCCACTGCCCACAGAGAGGGGCTGGGAGCTCGACTGGGCCTGGGGCATTGCAGGGGCTATGAGCCTGTCAAATTGACCAGGCTCCAAGCTGTCTGCACCACAGTGCTGTGAAATTAACCAGGCTTGTAGCCTGTGAAATTGACCAGGCTCCCAGCTGCTTGCCCAGGGAGCATGCAGCTTGGAGCCAGATTGGGCTCCAACCCGGCTCCTTGTCCCCACAGCCTTGTGAAGTCGAATTAAAATAGCCCCTTAATGTAGACATGGTCTTTCTGTGTCTCAAATTTCACCTCTTGTAAAGTAGAAGAACAATACCTCCTTACTTCAGTCAGTGTAAAATTTAATCCATAATTGAAAAGTATGGATTAAAGTAAGGTTTGAAATCCTTATTGGGAAGTTTTGTTATTAAGAATCATCCTGAAAACACAACATAAAGATAAATTTGGATTGAGGAAACACACTTTTTGCAGAGTCATGACCCTGTCCAAAATGACAAAACAGCAACCGTAACCAATGTGTGACTCTAAACTAATCAGTTCCTTGGGAGTTTTACTGCAGATTTGTTTTTAATGAGGTTTGTGCAAACTTGACATTTAGTGGGGGGAGCCTTTCTAGCCATTGGTTTTGTTATTTTCCACTGTAATTAGATCTCTTAGGCTAACATTTTGGTGGGCACAGGCAGAGTGATCCTAGCCTAAGAAGTATAGGGCTGATGATTGTTACAGGTGAAAAATGTTAGCTACTATACTGTCAGAAAGGCTGAGGGCACCCTGAGTCTGTGGATTTAGCTAGAATAAAAGGGAAAATAACATGAACTAGATTTCTGTGGCTGTTTCAGATAAACTGACCACACTGTTCTCCTTACTGGATTTGAGCTGTTTCATGCTGGGATTTGATGCCTTTTACATACACTTGCTTTTGAATACGTTTGATACAGCGAACTTGAATTTTACTTGAGATCTATGGGTAGTCAGTGAAACCAATCTCCTATAAAGTACCTAACACGATTGTACATATATGTCTAGTTTCAGATGTCAGACTCAAATCCTAAATTGGCAATTGGCTGCAAAATTAAATAAGTTGCAGTACATCAGGGTGAGGGAGCCCTTATGTCATAGACTGTACAGGCATGCTTTGTATGCTGTGAAAAGTGAGGTGGCTACAGCAGTTTGCCCTTTGTGTCCTTCGAAAGATAATATATCAATTGTTCTAAAGAAAATATGGCAGAGAAGACTCATGGCCTACATTTAATGCTTGTATTTCTAGTTTTATTAATTTTAAAATTATTGGATTCCTATTCTTTTCTTGCAAGAATGCCTTATAACTTGAGGGCTTTTCGCCTCAGGCAAAGTGCTTCTGTTTGATTTATCTTCTTCATTCATCTTGCTTTTAACAATATGAACTTCCTTCAGAGAAGTGCAAAGCTGTGTTTGACCCCACAGGGAAAAAGTTTTCTTTTTATGAAATGTGTACAAAGTATTTAATAAGTTATGTCCCTCAGAGTTTTACTGTATATTATATCTTCAGTGACTATAGTTAAATTTCTGAGTCCCCAGATGCAACATTTTAATAAAAACAAGACATTTTCAACAAAATGTCAGAAACAAAGTGATCAAAGTGTTATGGGAGCAGTTTGGCAACAGTCGGAGCTTTGAATTCCCAGTCACTTTCCAAAACATTCACTTAAAAAACATTTATTGAAGCTGAACTGCCTTTATCAGCCTGATCAGAGCTCCATAAAGAGCATGCATGATTCAACTGGCTTTCCAAGCTTTAAAAAAATATAACTTTGATATATGCTTCACAAGTGCAGCACAATAGTTTTCATGCTCACGTTTGTTAAGATTTAGTGCAGCCATTAAAGAACAGAAGGGCTCTTTGGTGGCAATCCTCAGACATACCAAATATCCCAAAGCACAACCTTCTACAAATCAGAGATTAAGGTACTGACAAAAATTTCCACTTGATTGCAGTTTTTCCTCTTAAACCTTATATCAGGAGTGACTATCTTTTCGATCAAATCTCTCAGGGAGGTGAATAGCTAGGGTATTTTTCCTCTTGGAGAAAAATATCAAGCGAAAGATAAAAAGTGACATTTTATGTGCCTTGTCCAGAAGAGAGTTGATTTATTTAAAAAAAACAAAACAAAACCAAAAAAACCCCAAAAACCCTCTGTGTATGCTTGACCTATACATGATGTTTGTGTCATGTCTCTTGTCAAGTATTGATCACATAAGACTTTACTGTTTGTCTACTGAAATGCAGCTAATAATCTCTTTTTATTTAGTTTTGTGGTTTTGAATTCTTATCATGGCCTGGCTGATTTCTCTGGGACCTATTAGATCTTACTTTTGCTGTGTAAACGGGCTGTGGAAATTAAGCCTGCTGTAGCACTTTTTCTGGGCAAACAGCCTTTGTTTTCCATCAGTTCATGTGTCAAGTGGTTTGCATGCAGACAGGGTAAGTTTGGAAGCTGCAGATGCCATCAATCTTCGTGACTTTCTGATACACACCATTTCACCCCTACCTGTTTCAACAAGGGGATGGTTGAGCAATCAAGCTATTCCTCTTGACTGATATAAAACATTCTCATGCAGCTCACCTCAGCACTAGGGGGTCACTGAGTGGGTACATACTGAGAATGGGAGTTTCAGTGGGAAAGACTTGCTTTCTTTAGTGTGTTTTCTTGCTCCACACAGCATAGATACTCTAAACACCTTTCTGCTTTTTGACATTTTTATGGCTGATTATATTTTATTTACTTTGTTTACTAAGATTATTTTCTAATATATGTGTAATACAAGCACAACCATTATTCGTTCTCCTGCCTGGACTCATTGAGTAATTTCTTTCAAACATATGAAATACCAGGCAAATGGAAAAAGCAAACCATATTAAGGAGGACAATTATACCTAACTCACTAGGGCTATAGGATGACCTGCACAAGAGGAATTAAGTTTCTATCTTTATTAGTACAAATAATAATACATTGTAGATGGTCTAATAATTTACAGCATCAGCATTACAGTAACTCCCCCCCACCCCCCTGTCCCAACAATATGTCCTACTTAGATTAATTTAGGATAGATTGCATTATATTTCTAGCCAAATGAATTGAACAGTAGTTGAACTGAAAAAGTCCTAGTCAGTATTAATTATAGACAGCTGTCTGCACAGTTTGCAGGTCTATATTCTTAATCCTGCACTATTTCAGCTAAGTCATGGAATCTACAGATGCCTCTCAGAAAATGTCTTGTGCCAGCGTGAATGATGCAGAGAATCTACCAGACATGTAGCTCTGGCAACCATTAGTTTAGTACATTTGCACTATATTAGTATCTAGAAACTCCAAATGAGTCTGAGATGAGATAACATTGTGATAGACACTGTAGATATACATAGTTAGAAACAGTCCCTACACCAAAAAGCTAGCAATCTAAAGAGGCTAATCAGACAAAAGGAATATCCTCATTTTACAGCTGAGAAACTGAGGCAACTGGTTAAGGGATATACTTGAGAAGAAAAGAAGTCACTGGTGGAGACACAAAAGAACCCAGATCTTCTGAATTCCGGCCCATCGCCTTAACCACAAAATCATCTTAGTAATAATATTCTGAATGCCACATGAAGCAATCTCTCTCTCTCTCTCTCTCTCTCTCACACACACACACACACACACACACACACACGTGTGCGTGCACACACACACTCTTAGGGGGCTGCTGCAAAGTATGTGTGTGTATATATTTCATAGGTAAGCAAGGATGGGGTATTTTTAAGCATCATTCTTTCCTCTCTTTTAATCCCTATAACCTGCTGACTGATTCGTGATGCCTGACACCTAATTATTGCTTCCTTGATGCTTAACTTGTAACTCTTTCTGCGTTTTGCTTGACTCTGGCTTCTTGAGGTTTTATCTCCTGATACCTGAAATGCTGATGAAGATTTTTTTTTTTTCTGGTAGAGAAGGGTGAAATTGAATTTGTTTGAGTTTCCTTTTGTTAGCAAGAAAAAGCAACAAATTAAAATGACAGCTGATACCCAATTTGTGGAATGTAGATACCTGATGAGGATATTATAAAAGTATGCTCTGCTTAATTATTACAAATCACTTTCAGGGTCCATTATTGAGTAGATATGGTAGTTTGCTAACACAAAATTAAATAATATCCTAGCCCCCAAAAGCTTACTTTTGACAGACACAATACTAACAATATCAGAATCAGAGTAGGAGGAGATCAGAAATGGAAGACTGAGCAAAAGTAGCATTTTGTATTATTACTTATTAGATATATGAGAGCACAGAGAGGGTTGAACTGAAATCAGAGGGCCTATTGTGCCAGGTGCTGTACATGCACATAGGAAGTGACAAATGTTGCCATACAATACTTCCAATCTAAATAAACAATGAAGAAAAAGGCAGGGCAAAGGAAATATTACCATTCCTATTCCAAAGGTACAGAGGTATAGAGGAAGTAAGTGATTTGCCCAAAGTCACAAAAAGGGTCTGTCACAGCTGAGACCTGAATAGAGACCTCCTAGCCATAATCTAGTTCCTAAACCAGATCACTCTTTTAGAAAGAAAGAAAGAAAGAAAGAAAGAAAGAAAGAAAGAGAGAAAGAAAGAAAGTATATCAATCAATCAATCAATCAAATCATAGGGCTGGATATGGCTTTGTCTACACCTAAAATCTTAGGCTATATCCCCACTTAGGCAGGCAAATAGATGTAAATTAAATCGATTTAATAAAATCGATTTAAAGATAATTAAACTGATTTAACTTAAATAGCTTTAACCGGTCCCCACCAAAACCAGAAATTGAACTAGCATGTCCAGAGACAGGACTTCCTAGTTTGATTTAGGACTGAGGCACCATGGGAGGTATGGCAAGATGGCTCCCTGGCTGGGCCATGCCCCCAACCAATCCTATAAAAGCTGGCTCTGACCTCAGCTCTCTGTACATTCTGGCTGGCTGGGAGCTGAGGGAGACAGCCATGGACCCTGGCCTTCAAGTTTCCCATGGCAGAGTGCTGCCCAGGCTGGCTAGAAGCCCACAAGCTGCCCTGCTGCTCTGTGGCACAGTCTGCTTGGACCCTGAGACTGACGATGCAGAGTCCCACATTGCCACAGCACAGACCTTGCATGCTGTGTGTGTGTATGTGAGAGAGAGAGAGAGAGAGAGAGAGAGATTGCTTCATTTGGCATTCAGAACATTATTAAATGTGGGCACACCCCACCAGCAGGGACTGGTGGTATCACATAGGCCTTGCTACATGGGACAACAGCCAGTGGCAACGGAACCTGGAAATGAGCAGACAAACCTTTAATCTGTTGTTTGCAGAACTGGGCCAGCAGTGCAGCCCAGGGACACCCAAATGAGGTCTGCCATCAGAGGTGGCTTTAGGTTTTCTGGGGCCCTAGGTGAAGGGCCACTGTGGGGCCCCCTATAACTAAACTCACATAATAAAAAGCACAGCATTTTGTTCACTTTAAGAATTTGGACAGTGAACTGGGCTGCTTTTGTATTGCCTATTCAACAGTCAACTTCTTTTAACACCTGACATTTACTTCTTTTTATTACCCAACTCATCTCGCACTGTAGCCCCCTTCCACTCGTCCTTATTCTTTATTATTAATAATCTCTTTCCTGTTGAACCTTACAATAGAATCCTGGAAATGAAATAATGAGTGTCACAACATATCACAATGCCACCTCCTCAGAGCAAAAACATTTCCCACACACAAAATTCATGGAACAACCACCACAACAACAACAACAAAATCAGATTTCACAAAATGGTAACCCATTTTAGTAAAAAGAATTCTTCCAAGTTAGCAAAAAGCATCCCAGAATGCAAATTCCTCAATATCACAAATGTTGTGCAAGGGCTAGCAATGTCATGAACTAGGAAATAAACAAAAGCTGCCTCCAGCCCTGATATGGGGGGGGGGCAAGGCTGAGAGCTGTGACCCCCTCTTCTGGGCCCCTAGAACTGAACATAGTGGACCCCACCTCCCACCCAGCTGCAGTGAGGGCTTCAAAGTTCCCTAATATACCTGGCTGGACAATTCACAGAGGATTCCCATTTTCTCAGAACTGCATTGTTATAGGGAAGGATGAGAATTGTAGGGGTGAAGGGGCTTGTAGGGGTGCAGCCTAAGGGCTAGAATAGATGTAACCTGCTGGCATGAGGGCTGTTTTGCTCCCAACTTAGTTTCTGGCTGCAGCTGCAGAGGTTGGGCAGTGAGGCTGAAAACGATGGGTTATTTATCAGTGACCATCCTTCTTCGAGGTGGGCTGCTCAGATTCATTTAGTAATAGGTGTATCCATGCTGCAGCACATGATTGGTGGGAAACGTTTTGCCCTAGCCTGTCAGAAGATGGCTGGCGGCTACCTGTCCCCCACACCACCCTGTGGCTATATATGTGGCTGCCACCCAGCCCCTCCTCAGTCCCAATGGTAGGGTTGTGAATGAATCTGAACAACCCACCTGAAAAAAGGACGGTTACTGGTAAGTAACTCACTGTTCTTCAAGTGCAGCTTGGATACATTCAGTAATAGGTGACTACTAGCTGTGCTCAAGGGTGGTGGGTGGAGTTAGCCCTATTCACCTCCAGGACTGCCTTCCCACGTAGGGTAGCCGACCTCAGGCCAGCGAGGTCCTGGGGAGGGACCCAATGTGTCAGCCTTGGGCTCGAGGACCAGGTAAAGAAGTACCTGAGCTGGGAGATCTGACCCCAGTGGGGAATAAACAGCTCACTAGGAAGAACCCTGTATGTGGGTTTTTGAGGAAAGACGGCTTCAACACTGAGACCATTCAAACCACAGTAAATGGTCGCTAAGATTCAGCTTCCCAGCAAAGACCGATAAAATGCAAGTCCCACTGCAGTGGAGAGCCTGCTGATCCGCAAAAAGCAGCAAGGCCTAACATCTCTTAATGTGAGACTTCCAAAGGAGGCACCTATAAGGCTGTAACCGAGGAAGAGACTCAGTCTAAGGATCTGAGCAGTTGGTATTAAGGAAATGCTGAGGAAGAGAAGTCCAGAATCCTGGCACTAGTATCAATTGCAGTGTGAAAGTTACGGGAAAAGGAGTAGTGGACCTTGGAGCTATCTGTCTATTATATATGGATACCGTATACTGCGGAACACGAGGAAGGGGGAAAAGAAACAGAGGGGAAAAACCCCACCCTTTTCTTAGTCAGTCCAAAGGGGTGATGGGAGAATGGGACAGGGAGTATTGCCAAGTAGGGCGCAATGCCTATGCAGGTCCCCTTATAACGTCCTGAGAGACAAGACTGCTTGTCCCTGTTGTAGGAGTAGCGTGACCGGCTGTGTCCAGGGCCACTAACAGCACTATTAAAGTGTCACTTAAGGTCAAGATGTCTTGAGTGAAGACATTGTAACCTTCCCAATGTTCTCGTGGAAGGGAACTGTTAAGCATTCCAAGGCCTTAAACCAAACAAGGGAAAGCATCTACCAACCTATGCCTGGTAATCAACGGTTTGCCGAAGGTATCAAAGGCGAGGAAACTTGGCCATGGGGGAGAAACCCTTCTCCACAGCTCAAAGCCTCAGCATTACTTGCCATATTTGCAGCACTCCTGCCATGGAGGCCATAGAGCTGTCTACCCAATGGAGGCACACCCAACTTTAAATGGGTTAGCATCTGAGGCTCCCAGTATCAGGGACACAAAAGAGGGGGTAAAGAGAGAGAGAGAGAGATCTCAAGAATGTAATGGGCAAGAAAGGAAAGTCTCCCTCAGGCTAAGTGGGCTGGGATGTGTCACCATGACCAGGCATAGATCCAATTATTCCTTTTGACCAATTTCTCTCTCCACCTCTTCCTTTTTTTTTTTTTTTTTGAGGGAGTGATAGATGACCAATGACAAGGGTCATCTGGTTTGTCCAGAACTGATGTCACTACTTGAATTGAGGGACGGGCTGGCAAAACGTTCCCGCCATCCTATCATGGCTTCCTGGTGCTAAAACCTGTGTGGGGTAAGGGTTAACCCAGCTGGGGAAAGCCTGGGAAGGTAGAGCCTTGTTTAACAAGGCCCTTGGCTAACGTTTATGAAATACCAGGAAGAATAACTGCCGTATGCCTGTGTCATGAGGATGGGTGCTCTGATGGGGGAGGACACCTGTTGGTAAGAATAGGAGCAGGAGAGAACCACCTAGGCCACTGTTCTAACTGAGTATTATCACCAGCCTGAGGGTGAGAATTGAGGCTCGATGGTCTAAGTTGGGCAGAAACTTCATCCCACCTAAGGGGAAGGAGGATGGCTAGTCCATAGGGTACCCTACAATGGGTTGTCTACTGGAAAACGCCCGCATGGTGTGCGGGCACCGGAGCCACTTAAGGCAATATTTACAAAGAACATTTGTAACAGGCCTCTGGGTGGCACCATAAAGACCGACTGCTAGAGTTGTGCAAGGGTTCACCCTGTGAGAGGAAAGCAAGGGACAGGTGGTCCCAGGTCATCTTGTCCTGACCTGCAGAAAGGGGTACGGGCCAGGGTAGTGGGTTCATACTGCCAGTTAGTGGGTGGCTATCAGGGGGTTTCTACCCTAGAGTAGTCATTGGGTGGCCTTAGGCTGCATCCCATCCACTTGTAATAACCAAACCTTTCTGAGTGCTAGGAGATGAAACTCTGGTTCATAGAGTCCCTCCCTGATAAAGACCCCCAGTCTTTCAGGAGGCCCAGACTAAGGTACAGGGGGAGCAGGGCTCCTTTTTTGCTAGCAGCAAGAGATCCCCTTTTAATTTGGGAAGGGAAAAAACCTGGGGTTCAGGCTGGAGGTCCTATCATGAAGAGGTATTCCAGGCGTGTTCTCACCGAGGTGGAGATAGGCCTACCCTGGCTTGAGACTAGGGAAATGGAGGTAACAACCCCTAATGGACTCTGATCCTGGTGTGGGAGGTCAGGTCTAAGATATCGGCTTCTAAACGCCCAATGCTGCTGAAGCACACTAGCGCCATGGCTGGATGACAGCAGGATACCCTGTTCAGAAAGCCCGGAGGATGGACCATTTGGGAATAGTAAGGGATAGGGTCTGAGAACTGGCGGGCAACCATGTCATATAGTAGGACACTGGAGTTCCATGGACCTAAGGCAGGAACGGACTGTGCCTGCATAAACAGTAGGAAGGTGTGAGAGTCCTGAGCTGAGACAGGGACAAGACTGTTCTGGATCTATGGGGCTGGGGCACATGGGATTGTGGGGTGTAGCCCTGAAGGCTACGTGAATAGGTGTTCAGCTGAGTCACAACAGGGACACCAGAGGGAGTGATCCTGACTTCTACAGCGGGAAATAACGCTGTTCCACCCAAGTCTTATGAGGATTATCCTGGCCTCTGCCCTGTGTGCCCACAGGGGAGTAGAACATCATTGAGTGGCAACGAAGGAAAAAAATGAGGATTCACAGGTGGCACCCCTAGGAGAGGGACTTTGGGTATATGTTTTACACCCGTTACTCTGGTTAATAGGATGGAGAGTGTTGGGACCAGGCCAGTATGCAGTCCTTGCCTAAAGGGGAGACCAATCATCAACAGCCAGGATAAGAGGTTGCAACTTCTAGGGGAGTCCCTCCATGCTGGTGGGGGGGGGGGTGGGGCATGGCTCTGGGACAGGAGAAACACTCCTGTTCAAGAATGGACCCAGGTTGGAGGGGTTAGAATGCCATGACTTGGCCGTTTCACCAAGAATGGTGAATCAGGATGGCATACAACTCCCATTTAAAAGGAGGGTGTACATGGGCCCCTGAAGGGAGGAGGCCTCAATACTTGAGTTCTTCCAGGGATCCTGGTCGCTAGTGATAACAGACTCGGTCTCTGCCAGGAAAAGGTCCTCCCCATTGAAGAGGAGGTCAAAGATTGCTTGTTGGGAGGCTGGGGGGGGGGTCTCCCCACCTCTTTAAGCCACGCCACATGGCGGAGGGTCATAACCGAGGCCATTGTACTGGAGGCTATGTCTATTGTGTCCCCAGCTGAGAGGAGAAGGTCCTGGGATGCTATCCTGCCTTCCTCTAGGAAGGCGTTGTTATCCTCCCTAGCCGTGTAACTGGAAGGCAGAGGAGGAATATACTTTCCACCCTAGGAGGTCTACTTCTCTTGCATCCCTCTACGCCGGGAGGGGATTGTGGGAAATTTGGCCTGGGCCTACGGTTGCCTCCAACACACCCTGAGACGGTACCAGCTGGTGGATAAGAGAGGGGAACTGTATCCCAGGGACGTGGTATTTTAGGTCTGCTGTATTGGACACCGGGGGCATAGAGCCCAGGCTTCACCATTGTGACAATGCAAGATCCCACACACTGGGGTAAAGTGGGACCATGACGGGATCGCCGGGCGAGATCACCAGCCCAAATAATGTGTCGGCAGGCCCTTCAGGGGATTGAACCTCCATTCCCGTATGAGCAGCAACATTGTGCAGAAGGTCAAAGTACGCCATGAGATCTCCCATGTATGAACATGGGATGGGGTTTAAAGTTCTGGCTGGTGCCGGAGGCACCAGTGCCGCTGGGAGCTCTGTGGCACCACAAGGGATTGACACGGACTCCTGCAGGGACCATTCATGGGGTCGGTACCTAAACAGTGCCGATGTCGAGAGCTTAGGGTGGGGCCATTTAGACCCCCTTTACGCACCCTCCTCCGGACTCAAATGAGGGGACACTACTCGGGAACGTGATGACAGTGTTGGAGATGGCAAGGTGATATGGTGCCAAGGAGAAAGCTAAATGGTATCAACGGTCTGGCTAGGAGGCTCAGGTGCGGGGCAACTCAGGACTAAGACTGGAGAGAGCGTTCGGTGCCCTCTATGGGGCCAGGCCCTGGAGGTAAAGGCCAGCATACCCCTTCTCTTGAGGGGTACCAGGGAGGGCGGTGTCGGCAATAAAAGGAGTGCCTTTGCTGCCTCAAATGCCTCTGGTGTAGCAAGGAGCAGCACCAACTCCTCATGGTCCCCCAAGAGGGGGACTTGGACCGGTGCCAGTGGCACGGTACCAGGACTGGGACCAGTACCAAGCCCACCTTTCTGCAGCACTGCAGTGAGCCCTGAGGCTAACACACAGTGCCTTTGCTCCCTGTCTCTCATTGTCCTAAGTTTGAAGGACAGATAGATGGAGCAGGAGGTGACCAAGTGGGCTTTGCCCAGGCATCAAAGTCACTTTACGTGGGGGCCATCCTGCAGGAAGGCCTTGCCGCAGGCAGCACAAAGTTTAAACCCTGGCATGGCGGGCAGCAGAGGAAAGTGGTGTTGCTGCTCCGATGGGTGCTTGGAAGAGGAAGCACTGTCCCATGGAACAATGTCCACAAAGAGGTGTTCCCAATCAAGCTGCTGGCTCATAAATGAAGGAGACAGGCTGCTTGTGTGTTTGCAAGGAGTGGGCTGCTCCATGAAGCATCGCTGGGGTGGACAAAATGGAACTGAAGAGGGGCCAGGCGGCGGCCACATATATAGCTATGAGGTGTCGTGGGGGGCTGTGGCTGCCAGCCCTCTTCTGACAGGCTAGGGCAAAAAGTTTCCAACCAATCATGCACTGTGGTATGGATACACCTATTACTGAATATATCTGAGCAGTGCTCAAAGAAGAACCCTACTTCCAGCACCAGCAGCTGTTAAGAAGTCAGGGGTAAGGGGCAGGCCCCCCTACAACTCTAGCTCAGTTTTCCTGTTACTGCTTTTGGTATGGCATACAGGGGAACCGCTGCCTGGAAGTTAAGACAGATAACAGAGCAGCACAACTATGTATCTTAAGCACCCCTCCTTACATCCTCTGGAGCCGTCCCACCCCCTCATGCTCTCTTCGCCCTGAAGCTCAGTCACCCCAGCTTATGTGCAGTCATGACTTTCAAATTCCCTGACCTACCAGGCTAGGGGGATATCATAAGAAAAGAAGAGTGGGAGCCATGGGGACTCCTGGAACTGAGGGTGAGTGGTGTGTGAACTATGGGCTGCTGGAGAGAATATGCTCATGTGGTGGTTCCACTAAGTTTCCTGCTTCAGGGCTGAAACACCCTCTAGCCCTGAAGAAGCTGGGGAAGAGGGGAGAGCTGGGGGGCTGAGACCACCCTCCTCTCCCTCAGTGTCTGAAATGGCCACTGCTGCCCAGGAAAGAGAGGAGGAAACATTTCCTGAATCCTCAAATAGGATTTTGCATCTTAAAAAAAAAAAAAAAAAAAAAGCTGGACAAGCACTTTTTTTTGTTTGTTTTGTGTGTGTGTGTGTGTGTGTGTGTGTGTGTGTGTGTGTGTGTGTGTGTGT
>ML681993.1:39336263-39366720 GCA_007922195.1 Podocnemis expansa | reverse complement strand
TGTGTGTGTGTGTGTGTGTGTGTGTGTGTGTGTGTGTGTGTGTGTGTTAAACCTGTAGGAACCATCTACATTAAGACTGCCTCCCATGCAAAAATATATAACAAAACTGGCCCTGCCCTGAAAGCTTACCGGCCTCTGGTTACTTGAGTAGTGAGCACCATGCACAGGGTAAGAGCAAGGGATTGGGGGATGAGCAAAGACTACATTTCCACACATCCTGCCTGCCCCACAGATACAGACCCCCTCCTCAGGCAGCTTGGAGGTGGTACCAGGACACCTCCTGCCCTGTGTGGGGATAGGGGAGGCAAATATAGGGTTGGCCCCCAGGTGCTAGAGACTTTTGGTACCCCACAACCAGAGTAGAAGAAAAGAACAATTTCAAATGACCACTTTGTGTTCTGAGTCCCTTTAATATCTGGTCATCAGTGGACGAGTTGTGCATCTTTCCATTACTTTAAGCCCCAGTTATAGCAATTGACTGCCCTTCACTGGATACTTAGCACCTAATGTTTCCAGACATTACCAGCATTCAGCAACATCACCACACCTGCTCTTTTAGTATTAGCATTCTTTCTAAGTCTCTGCCTCCACCCACTTGCCCCTACTGCCATCCCCAATGTCCTTCCCTACAGCTCTTGGCTAGTTTGTCCCCTCCGCCCACCCCTGGGAATTGCGACATGGAGGGTCTAGCTCTGTCTATAAGCTATTTCTATGAACCCCACCATTATAGTATTTTGGGTACCTCGCAGTCCTTAATACATTTATTTTCACCCAGCCCTCTGAGGCAGGGCAGTGCTTCTGTCCTCACTATAACATAAGGCTGGGGAACTGAGGCACAGAAAGACTAAATGAGTTGCCCAAAGACACACAAGAGGTAGCACAGATGGAAGTCGAACCCAGGTATCCAGCTAGCCTGGCTCCCAATGCCAGTCCCCTTCCATGCCCGCCAGCAGCCCTGGCTGTTCCCCAATGCCAGTCTCTTTTGCACCCCCCACCAGCCCTGGCTGCTCCCCAATGCCAGTTCCCTTTCCCACTCCCCAGCAGCTTTGGCTGCTCCCCAGTGCCAGTACCCTTCCCCACTCCCCACATCCACCCTGCAGGTCAACGGGATGGGGCCCTCAGATTTACCTGGGACCCTGGGAAAATGGCAATTGGAGGCTTTCGTCTGGGGGTAGGCACCTGCATGCTATGGGGCTGTTTTGCCATTTGGTGTGGGCTGCCCCCAGCCTTACCTTCTGAGTGGAGCAGCAAAGCAGGGCAGGGCAGGGAGGCCAGGGGGAAGGCCCTGATCCACCCCTCCCCCCTGCAAGGGAAAGTTTGCCACTTGACATGTTGGGGGGGCATGTGGAGCAGGCCAGCACAAAGATTGGGCTCTGCTCTCTCACCCCACCCCTAGGGAGGAACAGCCAGCCCAGTGAGGGGCAAGAGGGTGAAGCCCGGCCTCTGGGCTGGCCTGCTACACCCTTGGGCTGGCTCTTCCACCCTGGGGGCGGCACGAGCCATTGCACAAGGAGAATAGGCTGTTTTTAACTTAAAGCAGGAGGTTGAGTAGAGTGTCCGTCCTGCACTCACTGAGGGGGTGGCAGGGCCCACCAATTCTGGGGGCCCTAGGCCACCATCTGCCTCACCTACCCCAAAAGCTGCCTCTTCTGCCATCCCTGTAGACATGCGACTGGCCGTGGACCTCTGGAAGATGGGAAGTCCAGAGTCGTATAGAGCTGTCACCTACCATTCTGGAATTGGGAGGTTGACCATTGGCACAATCCTCCGGGAGGTCTGAGTGGCCATCAGCTCCATCATGCTGCCCCAGCTCATCACCCCTGGAGACTTATAGGACACCACGGCCAGCCTAGCCAGCCTTGGTTTCCCAAACTGTGCAGGCATCTTAGATGCAACACACATTCTACTGCAAGTCCCCAAAATGCCAGGCCCTGTAGTATCAGAATAGAAAGGGCTACCACTCCATGTTATTTCAGGCCGTGGTGGACCACTGAGGCATCTTCGTAAACAGCTATGGAGTGGCCAGGGAGGGCACACAATGTTCATGTACCGCAGAACTTGGCAGTGTTCAGGGGCATGGAGTGGGCACCTTTTTCCCAAGGCATGACATGACCCGTCAGGTGTCCGTACTCCTTGTCGGGGCTGCAGCCTACTTGCTCCGTCCGTGGCTGATGAGGCCATATGCCAGGCACCTGGATGCCAGGCGGGAGCTCTTCAACCGCTGTCTGAACTGCTGCCGCCAGGTATTCAAGTTCACCTTCAGGCAGCTGAAGGCCTGGTGGCACTGCCTCCTCACTCGCGTCCACCCTGCTGAGGAGACCACGACCAAAGTTCTCAGTGCCTGCGTGGCCCTAAACAATTTGTGTGAGCTCAGGGGAGAATGGGTAGCCTGCACTTGGGAGGTCAAAGCTGAGCAACTGGTGAAATGGTTTCAGCAACCTGAGCACATGCCACTCCGAGAACAAGCCCAGGCAAGTGCGACCATCATGTGGGAAGCCCTAAGGGACCTGTTCCTCACTGAAGGACACTAAAGAACCAGGACTGGTACAACTTGTCATCTCTACCCCCAACCCACTCACACCCTCCCTCACCGCTCACTCCACCCCTAGCACTACCAAATAAAAACCACACGCCACACATGAAAAAGGTCCAGGACATTTATTTACAAATGGTGCAGGGGTTCCTGTGAGGCATCAGGGGTGATATGAGGACAGGTGGCTGGGGCAGAGGGTGACATGTTTGACTTGGAGAGGGGAGCTGTGGGTGGTGGGAAGGAGAATATGGGGTCAGGGAGATCTAGGGAGCTTGGGGTGTTAGGGGGTGGTCAGAGGCTGTGCCCCAGCTCTATCCATGCCCACTGCAGGTCCAGGTGCAACAGCATCAAAGGACGCTGGTCTCTGCCCATGCTGCTCCCTCTGTGGGTGGTGGGTTGAGGGAGTCGGCGATATGATGCAGAGTGGCCGCCATGTCCTGGTGGGCGATGCTGATCTCCTGGTGGGTGATGCTGAGGGCAACTGGAGCTTGGCTCTGGTGCTCGAGGGTGGCCACAACATGCTCATCCAGTGTGGTGGAGCGCTGCAGGAGGCCTATGGGGAGGTCCTGGTGGCTGGACAGATGCTCCTGCCACGTGCATGTCGCCTCCTCTGCCCTATGGCTATGGTCAATGAGTTCCCTCAGCATGTCCTCCTGGGTACTGCGGGCCCTCCTCCTGCAGCTGGGAACTGCTGCGGGTCTCCGTCAGGCAGTGGCTGTCTGTCTGTCTGTTGTGCTGCAGGGAAACAGACATTAAAGTTAGTGTCATGTGCCTGCTTTGCTAGAGCTGCTGGCGCCATGATGTTGGCTGGCACATGCAGCCTTGCCATCCCAGTGCATCTGTGGCTTTGCCCCACTGAGGATGCCCCCCTGTGGCTCACGTGTTCATACCTGGCACTCAGGATCTGCCATGGCACCCGTGGTTGGGGGCACAAGGTGGCATGCCCTGCCCTGCAGCTCTCCCCTGCGGGTGTGTGCCATTACTGTGGCCTGCACGCTTGCAGTCCCTGCAGCTGCATGCAGTCTTCTTCCCAGGACTGGAAATAATGAGGGGTTGAGGGGGGTGTTGCGGCAATCCCTTGCTGGCAGCCAGGGTTCCTGCCTAACCCCTTTGAAAGCCAGTCCCTGCCTTGTTTGGTTCCTGATCTGCTCCCACCTGCCCCTTGGCCCCTAGCCCTCTAGCCCCATGCCTCATGGGAAAGCTTTGGGAATTCCTTTCCCCGGACCCTTTCCCATTCTCGGCCACCACCGCCCCCACTGTCAGTTTGGCAGGAGGGGCTCCCTGGCTTGCATGGGGGGGTGCTTACCAACAGGGGCACGAGACATCCGCTGAGATGTCCCCTCAGATCTGCTGCAGGTGCCTTGTCAGAGCCCCCCTCTTCCTTCTGCTCTAGCAGGGCTTTTGTTTCCTCCTCCTTGGCATGGAAGAGCTCTGGGCTCTGTGGGGTCCCTGTGACAGGCATGGTGTTCCCCGGGCTTGCTGACATCAAGGCTGTGCTCTCCTCTTCCAGGGATGTCTCTGGGGGTGTAGCATGGGTGAGTCCCAGTGTTGGCTGGCAATTTGGCAGGCTCCTCTTCCCAGAAGTGCATGCAGATCCTGGTAGTACGGGCAGCTGATGTTACTTGCTGCCCCCTGGAGCTGCCTTGCCTTCCTGACCCAGGCATAGTCCTGTCTAAGGACTTTAAATTTTGCCCACACCTCATCCATCATGTGGGTGTACCCGTGACCTGAGAAGGCATGAATAATGTCAGTGTGGATGTCCCTATTGCGGTGCCTTGCCTGGAACCTGGCCCGTATGTCTTCTGTTCCCCATATACGCAGGAGGCAGAGGACCTCCTTGTTGCCCCATACAGGGGCACACCTCTGCTCCTGGGAGCTTGCATGTGCCTCTGACATTCCCAGCACAAGCCTGGTAGTGCTCTGAAAAGGAATGCCAGCTCACTTCCTGGAGCTGGGCATCCTGGGAGGAAGAAGGTCAGGGCTTGCTTAAGTTGATTTAACTGTTGAATCAAAATAACATGTCCTAACCACGTTATTTTGAGTCTAACATTTTGATTAAAGCATCATAGCAATTTTAAACTAGGTTTTATAAATCTCTATGACTGCTCCTTTTATCGAAATGAGGGGGCTCCTCATTTTGATATAGGAAAACCCTGTATGAACCTATGTGGTTTTAAATAGATATAATGTCCATTATATCGATTTAAGACATGTGTGGGGGTATACCTTAGTTCAAATTTGGTTAGTCTGAACTAAGTAGTTTGAAAATTAGTTCAAACTAAGCATTTTTTTTTAGTTCAAAATAACTTTTAGTTCAAAGTAGCTGTGCTTTTTTTAGTTTGAATTAACGTTTTTGTTCAAACTAAAAGAGCGCAGCTAGTTTGAGAAAGTCCCAGGGTAGGAAGGGTTCAAATTAGTTCTGATCAAGGCTCCTTTATTCAAACTGATTTTCTGGTGTAGACATAACCCTCAAGGACATATAGTTTGCTTAATGAGTGGGAACAGAAATGTTGCTACACACTTAAGTCAGTATTACACAAAGGATCATGTTGAACAGAAAGAAGACTGAAAAGAAGATGTGTCCTGGATACAGGAAGAAACCAGAAGAGACAGATTGGATTTTCAAAAGACAATGGTGTTTTTAGCTGGGAAACTTCCACTAGACTAAAACAATGAGAGTCCTGTGGCACCTACAGACTAACAGATTTTTTCAGGCATATGCTTTCAAGGGCTCCAACCCACTTCAGAGGCATCTAACAAATTGGGTTGAAGCCCATGAAAGCTTATGCCCAAAGAAATTTGTTAGTTTTTATGGTGCCACAGAACTCTTGTCTTTGCTGTACACAAACTAACACGACTACCCCTCTGGAAATTTTCTCTAGACTAGAATAAGGAAAGGTGGAATGGCTGGAGAAGATGAGATTAAAATCACTGAGGCAAGTTACAACTAAGGCATTGACTAGATTTTTTGCCATAGGTAGAGAAATTGAGGATTTTAGGCTTAGTGTGGAAGAGAAAACTCTATTATCTTGCAAGGACTATTTCTGAGTATTATATGCCTTGAAATGCCTGTTATCAGATCTCAAATACTCATGAGGTGCTATCAGTGTGTTTAGCTTAAAACAAAAACCTTCCATCCCTAGCAGTGTTGTCAATCAGCCTCTGTCAGCCCACCTGTGTACGGCAGTTTTCACTCAATGCACAATTCAAATTTTGAAGGGAAACTTTCAGATTAAATCTCTCTCTTCCCCCACCCCCAGCTGCACACATAGTACTAATAAAAATTAAAATAAATTTACATTCAAATTTAATTTTCACTTTTCATGATATTTGGCTACTAGGGCACTGAATGCTGCCCAGTTAGTTTCACTTTAAATTACAATTAGTTTTGTATCAATTTCACATTGTTTCCCATATACTAGAATAGTACTACAAACCCTCAATTTTAAATATGTTAATTTACTTTAAAATTTTTATTAGAATTTAAACATAAACAAAAATCATAAAAGCATTTCTGTTAGTCTGAACTTTTTTAGACAAGTTTTGTTTTAAAAAATATGTAAATATTTTAGGACAATTTTGGCCTGACATGTAATGGGCTCGGTTTCTAAATTTTAAAAATGTCTCTTTTTACATTTGTCTTGTTTGAACTGCCTATTTACACACGGAAAATTATTATTTTGTATTAATATTCAGCTTGCACCAAGGAGGCCCATCATTGGTCAAGGTCCCTTATATTATGCCCTGTATAAATACAATAAATAGACAGTGCCCTGCCTTGAAGAACTTGCAGTCCAAGCATAAGATATGACATAATAAGTGCATAAAATAGACAGATGGGGATAGCATGAGGAAATATTCGATAATAACTGTTAGTATGAACAGCAGTGACCACAACAAAACCCATAGTCTGACTATTCTCAAGTTTTCTCAAGGCATCGCAGCAGAGCAGAGCTTTAAGGAGGGATGTGAAAGATGACAACAACATTTTTTCTTATGAGTGTTTATTATAACGATCTCTTCCATGCTGACAGAATGGTGCAGGAGAAAGACGGAAGGTGTTTATCTGAAAATTTAACATAGGAATAACAAAGGGCTAATTTAACACAGACATAACATCATAAGGAGTGCGGAAGTAGGAGTTGGCAAGTCAGTAGCATTTGAAAGATGATATATAGGCTGAGGCTAGATAATGAAGGGCCTCAGAAGTGGAGATTCTGATCTGGTCTACAATATCCACTTACATTGGTGTTGCTGTGCTGTTGTAGCTTTTCTAACAAAAGATGCTCTAAGCTGATGGAAGAGTGCTCTCCCAATGACTTAATGACTCCACCAATGTGAAAGGCACTAAGTTGGTAAGAGAAGCTCTCCTGCTGAAATAGTTCTGTCTAAAGGAGGGGTTATGGCAGTATAACTATATTACTTAGGGATGGATTTTTCCCTCCCCTGAAAGATTTTGTTATATCAATCTTAATGTGTAGTGGAGGAGGGAGACTCCAATAGAGGGATGCAATGAGAGAAATGACATGGTTAAAGATGCATTCCTAATCCAGTGGTACAGTCCTCAGGGATTTGTATTCTACAGCTGCAAAAGGGTATGCCAAGGGGAACAAAGAATATGAGATCTGCAGCCAAGTAAGAGAGAAATTTTTGTTTACTGAATCACGATTAGGCTCTGTGGGTGCTGAATTGAAATCAAATTTCTGTTAAATAGGGCCCCAAGAAATCAATTGTAACCAGCAGTTTATGACCAGTTTTGTAACAGCTTGAGGCAATGCCAAGGGCAGTTAAAACTCCAACAAATTAGTTGTTAACTGTGCTAATAACTGATTTGGTGGGACTTATTGCTATTATAAACAGTAATCAATCCAGATTTACCACTGTCTCAGAAAAAGTTTTCAGACAAAAACATTTTATGCCTGCAGCTCCACACTTCAGATTCTAGTTAATATGATAATCTGAATATTACAGAATGCTTGATGATACCACATGCACTTCACACTGAAATAACATGCAGAAAACAAGTTATTAGTTCACAATGCAATATAGGTACCTGAGTTACCAAGTCCCTATGCTGAGACTTCAGCCCATACACTGTCGTGACTTATAACAAAAATATACAAATTAAATGGGGCAATTTATTAACTAGATTCATGGATACATTCTGGCTACTTTATGCCCCTCTGGCACAGTTGTTTGGCTGATTGGCTAAACTGGACTTATGGCCTCTATGAATCTGGTAAACGTGTACTCATCTCAGTTTATACTGCTGCTGTTCTGAACACCATATTACGTGAGTGGCCCTTATTTACATGTATGTCAGTTATGTATTGTACATCACTTCTTGGCCTCAGAGGTTGAATTCCTTGTGGAGCTTGCTGACATGCGATGGGAAGGCACTGGCTACTACATCTCAATAGAGGTAGTAGCAAAACAAAATACTGTGGTTGTCTGCTGCAAGGGTGACTGTAATAAGGGACATTACCTTAGCTCCTTTCCTTCTGTATATTGTGCAATTTGGTGCTCAATAAAGAAAACTCCTGTGACTATTTATTTGAAGCATTCAGATCCATGAATATGATTTTTTTCCCCTGCTCTAAGGTTTATGATGCAGTACAGCAATGCCAAGGATTTTAAAAAATATATGTGGTTCAGAATCTGGTATTAATTTTTACCCGTTGAGTTATTTTGGATTTACACTGAGACCACAATCAGAATTTGGTCTGATATCCATGTTTCACTGATCTTTCTGGAGAAATTGCAAAGTCACTGATATGGACTATAAATTGAAATTTTAAGAACAAATGGACGAAAACAGCCCAGCACTTGACATTTCTTAGCACTTAAAATGTATTGTGAATTAAAGAGCACACAGGCTAGTGCAAATCAATATTAATCTTGATAAATACAAATTGATAATTTGTGTCAAACAAAACAATAACCTAAGTGAACAAACAGCAAAACAGCAAAGCTCTATTTATGCTGTGTGTGTGTGTGTATGTGTGTGTGTGTCTGTGTGAGAGAGATAGAGAGATTATATAATCAGGTGACAGATAGTGTTTTGTTTTATACCTGGAAAAATATGGATTAGGCCATGACTCACCAAGGGTGGAAGCAAGGAGTCCTGTGACAGTTAAAGACTAAGGCTATGTCCACACATGCATCATTATTTCGAATAACCCATTTTGAAATGAGTTATTTTGAAATAAAGTTCTTATTTCAAAATAAGTTAATTTGAATTAAGGGAAAGCCTGCTTTCGAAATAGCCCTTGTTTCAAAATGGTTATTTCGAAACAAGGCCGTTCGGACATGTTGCTTCGAAACAACGTGTCCAAACACCATTATTTCAAAACAACCATTTCAAAACAATGGCTATTTCGATTAGATGCAAGGTTTAACAGTTTTGAAATAATAGCCATTATTTCAAAACAATGGGTTCAGTTGTTTTGAAATAATGGTGCATCATGTGGACATGCCACTTCTTATTTTGAAACAACCTCTGTTGTTTCGAAATAAGAAGCCTGTGTGGACATACCCTAAGAGATTTATTTACTGCATGAGGTTTCATGGGAGAAAAACCCACTTTGTCAGATGCTTTGAATATGTGGTAATTTACAGCATGTGATGAAAATAAATGCAAGGGAGTGTAAGACATGGGATCAGGTCATATACTAACAGCAAATCAGAGCAGCTGTTAAGATTCAAACACTGGGAAACAGCACATAGGTAGGGGTGAAATCAAATCACGTGTTGTAATGGAAAAAGAAGCGATAGTCACAATTTAATTCTGCTTTCACACTATCAAATCTCCATAGCAATTCTAATTCAGCTGTTCGTCTTTGAAATCTTTATGTCCCATTGACTTTCTTGAGAACAGTCATTAACAAGTCATCCATAGAGTGATTAGAGAGATGGAAGTGCTCAGCAACTGGTTTTTGTGTGTTGTGATTTCCGATGTCAATTTTGTGCCCATTTATTCTTTTGAACAGAGGTTGTCCTGTTTGTGCAATGTATAAGGTTTGGGGTCATTTCTGGGACATGATGGCAAAAATCACAGTGGGTGAGCAGGTGAATGAGCCCTTGATGCAGTAGCTGGCTTGATTAGGTCATGTGATGGTGTCTTTTGTGCCAATACGTGGGAAAAGTTGGCAATGTGGTTTGTTGCGGGTGGGGGTGCGCCTATTTTAATGTTTCTGTTGTTAGGTCTGTAGTTGCTGGTGAGTATGTGTTTAAGGTTAGGGGGCTATCTGTAGGCAGTCTGTAAGTGCCACAGGACTCCTTGCTTCTTTTGCTGGACTAGGCTAACACGGCTGCCCCTTTGGAACTTGGCAACTGTGGTAGATTTACATTCCTGGATTATGGAATGAACACTGCCTATGTGTTAAATGGTTTACAACAGTAAAGAAAATGAAACTAAACAAGACATGTATCAGTCATAACTCTAACTACTTTGCTTTTTGTGTTATATCCCTTTTCCCCACCATTCATTTGTTTGCCTTTAAAGCCCTGATTCTGCAATAAGTTCCTCATCAAGATGCAACTTTATGAAATCCTAGTGACTTTGCTTGGCACACAAAGAGCAGTGGGGTTCATCAATATGGAGAGCAAAGCAAAAGTAGGACTTGGAGTGGTATTCATAAAAAGTACTTATCTGTTTAGCAGTCTGTATTGTCAATGCTCAGAATCAGCCTAGCACAGAAGCCACACCTCTTCAGTATCTGAAAGAAGAACAGTCCCCAAACATAAATATGGGGGTGTTACATCAGACTACGTGCCCCTCCCTTCATGAAGGATGGGACAGCAAACAGATAGAGGGCTGTACCCAGGCAGCCCCTTAGATGTTTGTAAGTCCATGTCCTCTGGCAAGCAGGATGGTAAACAGATAGGAGCTGGTGTGTAGCTAGGCAGTTCCTTCAAGTGTCTATGAGCTCAGACCTTTTGATACAACAGGGCAGTTAACCCATAACCTGCACTCTAACATGGAGGGAATGTTTTCTTTGGCATGGAAAGGTGCCTTACATACAGGCATTCTGTGCTAGCATAGTCAAACATCTCTCTTAGTGAGGCTTTCAGGTATGGAATTATTTTCAATGGTTTTGTTTTATATATAAACCTTCATTTCATTTAGGCTGCCAGTGGGACCAAGGTTCCAGAAGATAAAAGCTGGGGTTTTAGCCAAGTAATTGCTCCGATGCTTTCCATTGTTTAGGTTTTTTTTTTTTTCTCAAAGAACTTCTTTGGTTTTCTTTCCTTTAATCTTCTAATTTAATCACTACTTACACAACACTGTTCAAATAAAATATAAGTTCTTTACCAAATAAGAGTTTGTTTGTAGGACTCAACTCTCCATAGAATGTGGACAAAAAGGCTATGTTCACACAAAAAGTGCCTGTTTTGAAACAAGCCGTTTCGAAATAATGTCTTATTTCGAAACACCTTATTTTGAAAGACAAAAAAGTGTCTTTGAAATAAGGGAAATGAAACAGCATGTCCACAGTGTGGACATGCTATTTCGCTTCAGGGGGACTGCAGACCCTGGCGGGGTGAAGTGGAGCTGGGCACTTCACCCCGCCGGGGTCTGCAGTCCCCTGCAGCTCACCCCTGCAGTCTGGCTGCAGCTCACCCCCCAGGGGTCTGCAGTCCCCCTCTGCCAGCCAGGGGACAACCCTCAGCACCCTAGCCAGGGTGCTGAGGGTTCCCTGGCCAGGGTGCTGAGGGGGTGGCCCTTCCTCCCAGGGTGCTAAGCACCCTGGGAGAAAGCTCAAATGTTGTTTCGTAACAGTTTGTTCTGAAACAACATGTCCCCATGGGGTTGTTTCGAAATGGAAGAAGGTTTAAGCCGTTTCGAAACATGACTCCCATTTCAAAACAAGGGAACCCCTTGTTTTGAAATGGGAGTACATCGTGTGGACATGCTGTTTCTTATTTCAAAACAACCTCTGTTGTTTCGAAATAAGAAGCCTGTGTGAACACACCCAAAGTGTCTAATTTCAAGTTGTTTTTTTCACCTCAAGATACATGTTCAAACAATTTCATCATCTGTGGATATTTGTTATTTAGTTTTTTTTCTTTTGTTTATTGAGGTTTTTGTATCGTTAATTGATTTATATTTATTTGGAAGGCTTCAAACTTACTGTTTTCTCTCCCTCACTTTTTTTTTTTTTTTTTATTTCCAGGGGATGAGCTTGTTTGTTAATTTTGGAGGCATCAATTTTCAGAGCTAAATATCTCATACACCTCCTTTGTTTCCTGTGCTTGGATTTCATCCAAATTGTTTTTATGCAGTACTGATTCAAGCATCCAGTATGTTAAAATAATTTCTGTATTGAAGACTGTCCACATAATTACCTGCAGTGTTCTCATTCTAGCTGTAGAAACCAGCTTCAGATTTTGACTACAGCGGATTATCTTTACAGTTTTACGTTTTTGATGGCCCTTTCAAATTATATTTCTATGCCTCTGTTCTATTTAAACTTTGAAATGGTTGTTCTGTTTTCCTCTTCTAGATGAAGATATTTAAGTGAGAAAATAACTGGTCAAAATACATCTATTTCAAGTAGGTCCGACTAGAAATTAAAATTTTTGCAACAGAATTCAAATTTTAAAATTTGTTTTCCTTCCACACCACAGTCTTTTGAGAGCAAAATCCTCCACCTTGGAATAGCCAGTAACCTGAACATATACCTGTGATAAAGAAGACCGAGGATCAAGTTTCTGCTCTGATTAGGTGAGTGTCCTAATCACCATTATATTGTAGAGGCAATCTCTCAATCTCTCCTGTTGAACCTGTTCTACTGAGATAATGATTAATTAATTCATTGGTTTGTTTGGTCTAGGTTGGAATAAAGCAGCTCCTATGAAGGGTGGTTTTGAGGAAAGAAATGCTGAAGTGAAAGGTTTGGCTCACCAACAAAGGAAGCTGAAGTAGCATGCCTGCCATTTTGTGGCCTGCTGCAGGAGGACCTCCAGGAATGACAACTATATGACAATATCAAACTATGTATTAGGACTAAACTTTCAAAACCAGCTTTTAAACTTATTCTGAAATATCAGCAAGTTAGCTATTGATATTCCATTTGGATCAGACCACTCTAAGCCCAATGAAACTTAATGTTCATCCATGAAAATTATTTTGTTAGTACAAATAATCTTTTTGAATCCATCCCAAGATGAAAATATGAGAATCAACAAGTACATTCTGTGGTGTATGTATTAACAAATTTAGTTCTATGAGCTTTTTTGAATGGTATCAGGCCTTGTGGGAATAATCATGCTAAAGGCTGAATTTCAGACAGAAGCTTGCAGGACCAAGAAGTTAATACTAGGATATTAATTCTGTACCCGTGTAATCTTCAGGTGGGCCAGAATTCATTTCATAGAATCATAGAATCATAGGGTTGGAAGGGACCCCACAAGGTCATCTAGTCCAACCCCCTGCCAAAAAAAGCAGGACCACTCCCATTAGATCATCCCATTCAGTGTTTTGTCCAGCTGGGACTTGAACACCTCCAGAGATGGAGATTCCACCACCTCCCTAGGCAACTTATTCCACTGCTTCACCACTCGCCTAGTAAGGAAGTTTTTCCTAATATCCAGCCTGGACCGCCCCAGCTGTAACTTGAAACCATTGCTTCTCGTTCTGCCCTCTGTTACTACCGAGAACAGTCGAGCTCCCTCCTCCTTGGAGCAACCCTTCAAGTAGTTGAAGGTTGCTATCAAATCCCCCCTCAGTCTTCTCTTCTGCAGGCTAAATAAGCCTAGTTCCTTCAGTCTTTCTTCATAGGGCTTGTGCTCCAGCCCTTTGATCATTGTGGTTGCCCTCCTCTGGACTCTCTCTAATTTGTCCATGTCCTTTTTGTAGTGGGGAGCCCAAAACTGGACACAGTATTCCAGATGTGGCCTCACTAGTGCAGAATAGAGGGGAATGATCACATCCCTCGATCTGCTGGTAACACTTCTTCTGATGCAGCCCAGTATGCCATTGGCCTTTCTGGCAGCAAGAGCACACTGCTGACTCATATCCAGCTTCCCATCCACCATGACTCCCAGGTCCTTTTCTCCAGTGCTGCTATTTAGCTGATCACTCCCCAGCCTGTAGCAGTACATGGGGTTTTTTCGTCCCAAGTGCAGGATTTTACACTTGTCCTTGTTGAACCTCATGAGATTCCTCTTGGCCCACTGCTCCAGTTTGTCTAGGTCTCCCTGAATCCTGTCTCTGCCCTCTAGGGTGTCTACCGTTCCCCCCAGTTTGGTATCATCTGCAAACTTACTAAGTGTGCAATCTATCCCATCATCCAGATCATTAATGAAAACATTGAACAGAACTGGCCCCAGGACCGACCCCTGGGGCACACCACTTGTTACTGCCTGCCAACTTGACATGGAGCCATTGATTCCTACACGCTGAAACCGTTGTTCTAGCCAGTTTTCTATCCACCTTACAGTCCATGCATCTAACCCATACTTCCTTAATTTGCCAATGAGAATGCTGTGGGAAACCGTATCAAAAGCCTTGCTAAAGTCAAGGTATATGACATCAACGGCTCTTCCCGCATCCACAAATCCAGTCATCTCATCATAGAAGGCGATGAGGTTGGTCAGGCATGATTTACCCTTGGTAAATCCATGCTGACTGTTCCTGATTACTCTACGTTCCTCCAAGTGTTTCAGGATGGATTCTTTGAGAAGCTGCTCCATGATTTTTCCAGGGATTGAGGTGAGGCTGACAGGTCTGTAATTCCCTGGATCGTCCTTTTTGCCTTTCTTGAAGATAGGTACTATATTTGCTTTTTTCCAGTCCTCTGGCACCTCCCCCGTTCGCCACGAGTTTTCAAAGATAATGGCCAACGGTACTGCTATCTCATCAGCCAGCTCCCTCAGCACCCTCGGATGCAGTTCATCCGGCCCCATGGACTTGTGCACATCTAGTTTCTTTAAGCAGTCCCTAATCTGACCTTCTGTCACCAAGGGCCTCTCTTCTTCTCCCCAGTCCCCCGTACCTAGTGTAGTGGGCTGGGAGCTGACCTTGCTTGTGAAAACTAAAGTAAAAAAAGCATTGAGCACTTCAGCTTTTTCCTCATCCTCTGTCACGAGGATGCCTGCCCCATTCAGTAAGGGACCTACACCATCCCTGATCCTCTTCTTGTTATTGATATACTTGTAGAACCCCTTCCTGTTATCCTTCACATCCCTTGCTAGTCGCAACTCCATTTGTCCTTTGGCCTTTCTGATTTTATCCCTGCAGTCCCGAGCAATGTCTTTATATGCCTCCTTAGTCATCTGTCCTAGCTTCCACTTCCTGTAAGCGTCCTTTTTATGCTTCAGCTCAGTGCAGAGCTCTCTGTTAAGCCACAGTGGGCGCCTTCCACATTTGCTGTGCTTTCTCCTTATTGGAATTGTATCTTCCTGTGCCCTTAGCAGGGTTTCTTTAAAATGCACCCAACTCTCTTGGACACCTTTCCCCTTCAGATCAGCCTCCCAAGGGATCCTGCCCATCAGTTCCCTGAGGGAGACAAAATCTGCATTTCTGAAGTCCAGGGTCTGTGTTTTGCTTCTTTCCTTCTTTCCTTTAATCATCAACTTGAACTCAATCATTTCATGGTCACTGCTACCCAGGCTGCCATTGACCTCTACTTCCCTGATAAATTCTTCTCTATTTGTGAGCAGCAGATCGAGAGGCGCAAGGCCCCTCGTTGGTTGCTCCAGCATTTGTACCAGGAAGTTGTCCTCAACACTCTCCAGAAACTTCCTGGATTGCCTGTGCACTGCTGTATTGGCCTTCCAGCAGATGTCAGGGTAATTGAAGTCCCCCATGAGAACCAGGGCCTGTGCTCTAGAAACTTCTGTTAGTTGTACACAGAATGCCTCATCCACTTCCTCCTTCTGATCTGGTGGTCTGTAGCAGACACCTACCACAACATCCCCCTTGTTGCTCTCCCCTCTAAACTTAACCCACAGACTTTCAACTGGCTTGTTTCCACTTCCATAATGGAGCTCTGAGCAGTCATAGAGCTCCTTTACATATAGTGCTACTCCTCCCCCTTTCCTTCCCTGCCTGTCCTTCCTGAACAGTCTATACCCATCTATTGCAGAGCTCCAGTCATGCAAACTATTCCACCACGTCTCTGTTATCCCAATCATGTCATAGTTCTTTGTCTGCGCTAGTGCTACCAATTCCTCCTGCTTGTTTCCCAGGCTCCTTGCATTTGTGTATAGGCACCTAAGATACCCAGCTGATTGCCCTACTTTCCCATTTTGACATTCAATTCTATTGTATCTACCTCCCTGGATTTTCTTTTGGTGTTGACCTCCCCCACCTGCCTCAGGCATTAGGGCTTCATTAGAGCATCTAAGAAAGTTATTTGATTCCCCCCGCATGTTCCAATTATCCTCTCTTCTATCCCTGTAGTTACAGTCCCGGCACCCCCCAAGTTCCATCCCATCCCCCTGGTCTCCCACATAGTCACTTACCTGTGGGCTTTGGTCTCCTTCCCCCTTCAGACCTAGTTTAAAGCCCTCCTCACTAGGTCAGCCAGTCTGCGTCCAAATACGCTCTTCCCCTTCCTCGAAAGATGGAGTCCATCTCTGCCTAGCAGTCCTTCTTCCTGAAACAGCAACCCATGGTCGAGGAAGCCAAAGCCCTCCTGACGACACCATCTTCGCAGCCAAACGTTCATCTCCAGGATGCATCTGTCTCTGCTCAGGCCTCTACCCTTGACCGGAAGAATCGAGGAGAACACCACCTGTGCTCCAAACTCCTTCACCCGCGCTCCCAGAGCCCTGAAGTCACCTTTGATCTGCCAAGGATCACCTCTCGCAGTATCATTGGTTCCTACATGGATGAGAAGCATGGGGTAGTAGTCAGAGGGGCGGATGATTCTCGACAATCCCTCCGTAACGTCTCGGATGCGGGCACCTGGCAGGCAGCATACCTCTCGAGAGATCTTGTCAGGGCGACAGACGGGTGCCTCCGTCCCCCTCAGAAGTGAGTCCCCAACCACCACAACTCTACATTTCCTCCTAGCTGTGGTGGCTGTGATCCTCCCAGCCTCGGGGGTGCATGGCCTCTCCTCTTCCACCTCCTTCAGCGTCTCTAGCACCGCATAACGATTCTTCACCACAACAGAGGGTGGGTTTTGGGCAGGGGTGGAGCACTGCCTACCGCCAGAGGTAACCAGCTGCCAGTGTCCTCCCCCTGCCACAGGCTCCCCATCCAGCTCCAGTGTTGTGGCAGTAGTCTCTGGTACCTGGTCAGTGCCCTCCATCTTGCACTTCTCCTCGTGGATGCTGTCGAGGAACTTCTCCAGGGTGTGGATACTCCTGAGCCGAGACACCTCCTCCTGTAACTCTCCCACCTGCCTCCTGAGAGATTCCACCAGCAGGCACCTGTCACATCGATTCATCTCTCCAGTACCTTAAAAAAAAAAAAAAAAAGCCTCGCATAGGGAACCACCTGGAGACCCAGGATTCAATGAGTAGGGGACTCACAGCAAAGATTGTTCAGGTATCTTCCCCACCTGAGAATCCCAAAATTTAGGTGGAGTTCACCCGTATCAGTTACAGTGCCAGTTCAAGGCCAAAGACTTGAGTGGCAAGCAGCAGAAATCCTCTTCTTTGTTTTCAGGGATCTTATGTAGGAATTCATTCAGGCTTTTCTTTCTCTTCTGGAACCAGTACCATCCAGTCAGTTTACTGGTTAACTAGCCATCAGTCATATGTGAGAAAACTGCTGCAGAATGATCTACAGCAGGGAGAAAATATCTTGCTGTCCACTCCTGGATCAGCTTCTCTCAGCCACACACTGAGCACATGGACTCTTTTCATTGCAGCTGTGCATGGCTTCTCCTCTCAGGCTGCTGCTCTCATGGCATCTGACTACAGCACTAGTGTAACATTGCACAGGGAATGCTCAAGGCAACCACCACTTACTTTACAGAAACTTTTGGATCTGAGCAGCCAAATCTGCCCAGGAACGTAACCCAGCCCCAAGAGAACCCTAAAAGAGATAGCTCCTTTAGGCATCTGGGTTACACTCTCATTCTGAGAAGACAAACAAGTAACCACAAGAGGTATACAACACCACAAATTTCTCAAAGAGTTTTTGGGAGAGACTGTAGCAATCTGGTCACTAGGCAATAATTAGGCAGTTGGACAGCAATACATATAGGGAAAATTGCAGAGGTTACTAATATTAATAAGAACAGGTATGTTTATGCAGGCTGGCAATGCCACATATGGATAATACTGTAGGCAAGTACTGATTTTGTTATGGTCATGGACATTGAACATATATGGCTATATATCTGTGAAGTTAAATGAAGGAAGGGTAGAAAATACTCTCCAATTCCCCATTTCTGACTGGTTTTGGGTTCTTGAACTAGTGTCAAGTGCATACATGTCCTTCTGAGGTGCTCCACTAGCATCACACCCAGTCACCTGACATTGCCCTGAGGCATCAGATGATTCCCAGCAATTGCCTTCTTAGCTCCTCTGTACAACTGGGCTGGGTGCTCTCCAAGGCCCCTGTCACCTAAAAGAGGCAGAATGCTCCAGTACAATTACATATAAAGAATGGGGATTGCTGCTGCATGCTAATTTCTTTGCTGTTTGGAGAGCAACCATGGGACTTCTGTTGCATAGGGCCTTGCATGCCAACACAGGTAGAAGGCAGATGTACATTAGGCCACATATGTATTTCTGTTGGCTTGCCTGTCTGACTAAAGACTGAAACAATGGGCACATGTTGCACCTGCCTGTGTGAAAGAGGAGGGCTAGAAACTTTAAAGCTTTGTTTCCATAGACAATTTAGTGACTTGAAGACAATTTTTTATAAAATCCTCAGAAGTTAAGAACACTTGATGTAAGAATATTAACTAGGCAGAGGAGAGACATTGCTGTACTGCAGGTAGAACGAGCTTGAGAGTGAAATTTGTTGCAAATATAATGATTATTATAATTATTTATTTGTCTTTGCCTGTATGCTTTATTTTGTCCTATGACATGTGACAACAGGCTCAAAACCATAATTGTCAGAGTTGTACAAATCTAGTTACTGCACGGTATGTTTCAAAGAAAGGATGAACACATAATAATTCTGACACACATCTAAGTTCAAATGATAAATTGAGTATGAAAGCAAAGACGTGAATTCAGTGAGTTGTGAAGATATGTGTCTGCCTAGAAATGTATTATGTATACCATTAAGGAGATAGTAGTTTGAGCAAATGAATAATGCTCTTGTAAATCAGATAACTGGATTATCTCTCTTCACAAAAGAAATCTGAAATACCTCACAAAGAAAAACATTCTTTCACCCAAGCCAGGTCCTATTTCAGTCAAAGAGTTTTAGTATGAGCATAAAATAAAACACACATACAGAGTGGTGACTGCATGCACAATCTAATTCTTTATTGTGCACAAGCAAGCTGCTGGTTTAGCATGCAAATAAGTTTACTTTCACCAACACATATACGTTTTGCACAATCAACCAAATATTTGCACAATTGACATCTTCTTGAACATGTTACTTAGGCCCCAATTGAAAAATCTTTTGAGTTTCTTGAACTTTCAGTGATGTTATTGCTACTCAACAGCTCAAAGGATCAGTCCCTAATTATGTAATAATATATGTGCATATAGGGCTTGCTCCTACATGAACTGAAGTGAATGGACTTGTTGCTATTGATCACCCATGATCAGCTTCATAGTGGTTTGCAGGATGTCCAGGATTAGTAATAATTACAGTACTTCCTAACATATGAAAGAATTGATAGACTATATATAAAAAAAAAATCCCCTCTCACTCCTAAGGGTGGTATGTGTCATCCTCAACCTCAGGTACTCTACCAGAGGCCTGGGAGTTTGAGGGTTCTGCGCAGTATCTTAGCTGTTCCGAGCACTGCACTCTTCTGGACAGAGAGCTCTGATGTTGTTCCTGGGATCTGTTGGAGCCACTCTCCCAGCTTAGGAGTCACAGCCCCGAGTGCTCCTACCACCACTGGGACCACTTTGGCCTTTACTTTCCATATCCGTTCTAGTTCCTCTTTCAGGCCCTGGTACTTCTCCAGCTTCTCATACTCCTTCTTCCTGATGTTGCTGTCACCTGGCACTGCTACATCTATCACCACCGCTGTCTTCTGGTCCTTGTCTATTACCATGATGTCTGGTTGATTGGCCAGTACCTGCCTGTCCGTCTGGATCTGGAAGTCCCACAGAATCTTAGCCCTGTTATTCTCCACGACCTTCTGTGGGATCTCCCATCTGGTCTTGGGAGGGTCTAGCCCATACACTGTGCAGATGTTCCTGTATACAGTGCCAGCTACTTGGTTGTGCAGTTCAGTGTATACTGTTTCTGCCTGCATCTTACATCCTGCCACGATGTGTTGGACTGTCTCTGAGGCCTCTCTGCACAGTCTGCACCTTGGGTCCTGTCTAGTGTGGTAGACCCCTGCTTCAATGGATCTGGTGCGCAGTGCCAGTTCTTGTGCTGCTATGATCAGTGCCTCAGTGCTGTCTTTTAGTCCAGCCTTTTCCAGCCACTGGTAGGATTTCCCAGTGTCAGCCACCTCAGCTATCTGTCGATGGTACATCCCATGCAGGGTCTTGTCTTGCCATGGCACTTCTTCTGCTTGATCTTCCTCCCATGTCTGCTGCTGCTGCCTCAGGCATTCTCTCAGCAGCTCATCTTTGGGTGCCATCTTACTGATGTACTCCTGGATGCTCTGGGTTTCATCCAGGACAGTGGCTTTGACACTCACCAAACCCCACCCGCCATCTTTCTGGCTGGCATACAGTCTCTGGGTGTTGGACTTGGGGTGGAAACCTCCGTACGTTGTGAGGAGCTTCTGGGTCTTCCCATTGGCAGCCTCCATGTCCTCCTTTGGCCAGCTCACTATACCAGCAGGGTATCTGATGACTGGCAGGGTGTACCTGTTGATGGCGTGGATCTTGTTCTTCCCATTGAGCTGGCTCTTCAGGACCTGTCTTATCCTTTGGTGGTACTTGGATGTTGCTGTCTTCCTTGCCTCCTCATCGTGGTTCCCAGGCGACTGTGGGATGCCAAGGTACTTGTAGCTGGTCTGTATGTCTGCTATGTGGCCTGCTGGGAGTTCCACCCCATCAGTCTTGACTACCTTTCCTCTCTTTACTATCATCCGGCCACACTTCTCCAGTCCGAATGACATCCCAATATCCTCACTGTAGATCCGTGTCAGGTGGATTAGCGAGTCGATATCTCGTTCATTCTTAGCATATAGCTTGATGTCATCCATGTAGAGGAGGTGGCTGATGGTAGTTCCACTCTTAAACTTGTATCCATATCCAGTCCTTGTGATTATCTGGCTGAGGGGGTTCAAGCCAATGCAGAACAGCAGCGGGGACAGCGCATCACCTTGGTATATGCCGCACTTGATGGCCACTTGTGCAAGCTGTCTTGAGTTGACTTCCAGCATTGTCTTCCACAATCCCATTGAGTTCTTGAGGAAGGTCCTTAGTGTCCTGTTGGGTTTGTATAGTGCCAGACATTCACAGATCCATGTGTGCGGCATTGAGTCATAGGCTTTCCTGTAGTCAGTCCAGGCTGTGCTCAGATTGGTCTGTCTAGACCTTGAGTCTTGGGCGACTGCTCTATCTATGAGCAGCTGGTGTTTTGAGCCTCTGGTGTTGTTCCCAATGCCCTTCTGAGCTGTGCTCAGGTACTGGCCCATGTGGTCCTGTACCTTGCCGGCTATGATGCCTGATAGGACTTTCCATGTTGTGGGGAGGCAGGTTATTGGCCGGTAGGTGGACAGTGCTGTTCCCTTGTGGGGGTCTTTCATGATCAGCACTGTCCTTCCTTGTGTTAGCCAGTCTGGGTGGGAGCCTGCTGCTAGCAGCTGGTTCATCTGTGCTGCTAGGCGTTCATGCACTGCTGTTAGTTTCTTTAGCCAGTAGGTGTGGATCATGTCCGGTCCAGGTGCTGTCCAGCTCTTCATGTTCTTGACCCGCTGTTGGATGTCTGCTACTGTGATGGTGACTGGTTCCTGTTCTGGGAGATTGCTGTGGTCTGTTCTCAGGTCCTGAAGCCACTTTGCACTGGTGTTATGAGTCTTCTTCTCCCATATGTTCTTCCAGTACTGTTCAGTTTCTGCTGTTGGTGGCTCTGCTATTATTGTGTTGTTGCACTGCAGTTCGGAGTACACCTTGGATGGTTCTTTGGAGAACAGGGCATTTATCTTTTTGTCCTCTGCTTCTCTAGTGTATATCCTTAGCCTGGTGGCCAGTGCTGTGAGCCTTTGTTTAGCAGTCTCTAGGGCTTCAGCTGGAGTCAGGCCCTTGTATTTTTTCAGTAGCTGAGTCTTATCCTTAATCTCTACACCCTTCTGTAGTTCCACCAGCTGGCTAACTTCTCTCCGGGTGGCCTTGATCTTATCTTCCAACCTCATTTTCCGGGGAGGGGGGGCTATGTACTGCTGTTCTTCTTGATCTTGTAGCCAAGCATCTCCAGGATTACAGAGGCTGTAGCGTATACCAGTTTATTGGTTCGAGTTATGGTGGTAGTAGGAATTGTCGTTAGGGCTCTATTGGCATCTTCTAGCATACTATCTGATGGTACTTCTCCAACGAGCCTTGGTAATCCATCTCGAGGGTTGACTGTAGCTAGTTTATCCATGATCTTATGCCTCCTATCAGCAGCTGTGCTCTGTAATGGAGGGGGTGGCAGTGAAGTTCCAGCTTCAGGTGTTGGCTGAACCTCTAGTTGCTCTTCTGGGGCTTCTTCTTGAGTCCAGGATGTAATGTGGAGTTGCTCTATCTCCAGTTGTGAGAGCAGCTGCCTCTTTACTATGTTGAAGCATTGGGTAACTAGCTGTTTCTCAGTTAATGTAGATGTAGGTCTTTTGTCCATCCATAGTTCCCTCCTACATTTCATATATCCCCTCTCATTAGGTCTACTGTTGTAGTAGCATTCCATCAATTCCAGGTTCTCTTGTCTCATCCATGCATGGTTTGTTCCAGTAGCCCACTTATTGTCCTATTGTCCTGGTTCCCCCACATCCGGCACAGGCCTTGTTAATCCAGACGACATCCAAGCAGGCATGACTCTCCTAGTTCGTGTCACTCTCATATTCGAGGTAGGCAAGGGAGGCGTTAGGGGGTCTTTTGCCCAAGGACCCCTATTGGGAAGGTAGATATGTACCCAGCAGGATTTGAACCCCAGTCACCCGTATCAAAGGGCATCACTTTTAACCACAACAGCACTTTTAACCACTACGCTATCCAGTCACCTATGTATATATGTATGAGTAGAAAAATAAACAAACACTGTAGATAGCAGTCCCTGTCTTTTCTTACAGGGAAAAAAAAAAAGAAAAACAACTAAATAGTTCACATGAGTACATGGCATGGTGATGGACTAAGCTGCTACTAATTCATTTAATTGCCCTTCAGCTTGAAGGCCAATATGTTAGGAGAAGATACTTCTAAGAAGCTCTGTGGACAGGACTGTGCCTTGAAGTTGAAGGCACAGCTCTGTGTTTTAGCAGGAAGCATCAAGATGTGGCTTGAAATGATATGGTTAGAGTTCTTCCTGGAAATCTTAAGGTGCTACTTGTAGAAGCAGTACCATATTTTTTCCGTGGGTGTACCATATATACTGTACTCTCCACTATACACCTGACCATCTCTGCTCACTGATTTAGAATGACGTAGGATCATAAACTAATTTTCACTCCATTCCTTTATGGAGACAAATGCCATTGCCACTGACAGTATGCTCCCATCACTCTGCTCTCCAGTCATACTATGACTTGTCCTTGGTCAAGAGAGGGTGCACCTGGGAATAGAACTCAGGATGCATAAGCATAGGCAGTTTGGTAATAATTTAATGCTTGTCTTTGTGACCTCAGCAGCTTCCTTTTACTGTAGTTTCAGTGTGTGTCATCTGAAAATATAGAAGTGTAACAGCGCGATATGCATCTGTTCTGTTGACTTACATCAGCTATGGATGTGGCCCATTCATTACAGCATGTGCTCATATACAATTTGATTCCATTTCTTCGATTAAATTTTGATGAGTATCTGATATTTGGGAATGTCATATTCAGTATAAGTGGGAAATCTTGGTTGATAATTATTTGGAGATAGCGTGATGAGCTGTTTGTCTTTAATGTCCACAGATTTTGCAACAGATTGAATCTACAAATGAGATCATCCTGATGAACTACAAATGAATCAGTTAAAACTATAGCTCACTGCTGATAAGCCCAAATGGCATGGGCAAATCTCTGCTTAATTCACTGGCTGATCAATAATTTGCATTTTACTTCAGTTCAGAGGATCATCAAAGTATATTGCACAGCACATGCCTGAAGCCTGGTATAAGAAATCCTGTTCTAGGATGGTGGATGCTTATTGCAGTGGACCTGTCTGCTATCATCTCTGGTAATCCTTTCTGAACTAAGCACTTCCACTCAGGGCAGCAGTTCATCCTTAGAATGTACATAACTGGGTTCAGCTGCATATCAATGTCATATTTTGGGAAATATCAAGAAATATTTTCCCATGAGATAAATAAATAAATATTTAACTTAGAAGATAATGAATCTTGATGTTAAATAGCTAACACAGTTCAGTATTTAACTCATTTGGACTGATCAGATACAAGTGATTTGACTGGAATTTATCTTATTCTGTGGCAAATTTTTGTAATCCTTACTCACACTAGAAGACTAACAGAGTTAATCAGAAAAGATGGGAAAATTGGACCCTCTGTCCTTCAGTTGTGATATCTTTCAAAATAACCTTGTCTGTCCCACAAAATGGGTAGCAGAGAGTATGTGGTCTTAAAAAGCATGGAATCTTGTGGCACTTAAACACCAACAGATTTATTTATTACACACACACACACACACACACACACACACAGATTTAGGTAATGGCCTTCATCTTCTCATCTCTTATGTGTGAGAGAACTGCCATATAATGCAGGGGAAGAAAAGAAACCTGTGAGTAAGGAAATAAACACAGTTGCTCAGTGGATCTTTCCATTGTTTCATTACCCATCTCTCATGTACTCAAAAACACATGAGAGAATTTAAAAGTCTGTGTTTTATAGAAATTCTCGTAAAACACACAAAAATAGTTCATGAGACTTTATTTTAAATCAAAAATCTTTTTGTATTTTAGCAAAAAAACTTTTCAGCATTTTATAAATTCTTTTTAACTTGCTAAGTGGTCTTGAAACATATTTCTGGTAACGACATTAAATAATAAGAGTTCTTTATAAATAGTTCTTGCTATTTTAGAAAGAGATTGAGCAAGGAAAATAGTGTTTGCTTCACAAACCCTTCACTAGGGAGGGGCACCTCCTTTGAATATTTGTTGTAATTTATTGGTTTATTTTTATTGCAACGAAAAATCGCAATCTATGATCAGTGCATTATAAAAAATTGTGCTCTTTTTCAGAAGAAAGATTCACAGTTCCAGGTTTCTGTGCTGTCAGTTGATTAAACTGTAATCCTCATTAAGCATTCTCTTCAGTAATTAAATAGCTTCTTTAAACTGCTTGAAAATTATTAAATGAATATTTCTCTAAGTATTTGTACCTAGAGTCTATTAGATTCCAATCTATTTTAGAAAGATAAAATGATCACTTCTAAGAAAAATATGGCTTAATAGTAGAGTAGGGCTGATATTGTATCATATATTGTGCAGCAATTTCATGAGGGCAAGAATAGGATTGGGAACCCAGGTAGCAAATTAGATTGATGTGTTGTCCTCGATATACTGGCATTTTCATTTCTGAAGCCTACCAAGTCCAAAACAAAACCATTTTTTATAGTTGTTCAAAATCCCAAGAGAAATGAGTTCAGGTGGTCTCAGCCCAGTTTCTCATGTACAAGAGGACACATCAAAAATCTGTCCTGGGTTGATAGTAATTCATCACTCTCAGCTGTGAAAAGCCATGGGATTATGAGCATAGGGAAAAAAAAAAAGCCTGCTAACAGCATTTCTTCCAGCAGGTAGGTCTCTCTAGCTTATGTTACATGAATATCTGAGCAGACATAGCTAAAGAGGAAACAAAGACCATGTCTCTGTGATTTTAAGGCACTCTTCTTAATTGACCTTCCTTCCTCTACTTCTTGCCTCTGACAGAACCTCAGTATAATGAGACAAAATCAGGGAAGAACTGTGGAAATTGGAGAGCAAGAACATAAACAATAGAAACTACAATTTCTGAAAGGTCAGGTAGTGAAAAATATAAATCATTGAAGAACACAGATGAAATGTTAAAAATGTAATCAAGCAGCATGTTACTATGTATTTTTGTAGTTCTTTCAATTCTTACAGCAGCCTCAGGAAAATTAGGGCCCTGGAGAATATTGCATCCTCAATAAGCCTTTTCCCTCTGGTTTAAATAGGAAGACAGAAAGGAGATTATTGATTTGATTATGCTCAAGTTAACAGATTTCTCTGAGGAACATCTATATTAAGACGAATGTTCAGTTTTCAGCAGTATCAGAAATACACTTCTGGAGATGAGGCAATGTCACACCAAGATGTGCAAAACTGTTTGCAGTAGCTGTTTTTATCCCTGCTGTTCTCTCAGTCCTTCAAGAGTAAGCACATTTAATGTAGCTCTGTAGCAAGGCATGGGTTTCATTACAGCAGGGACCAGAGTGAAAGAGCACTGAGCTAGTCAAGATTTCCAAAACTCTGGGCCAGAATGACAGGGAACAACTAAACTTATCAAAAGCCTTCATTAAAATGATTGCAGTGGAATATTATAATAGGGTGCCTGCTTATTAAGGATTTGTTTATAGTATCTTGCTAATATTATTAACCTGGTAACTTTTAACTTATGCTACTGTTACAGGATCCCTTCATTTTGGGGACCCAAAGTATAAGCATAGGTGTACACCTCCTAGAGAGACACAATAGGATAGTAAGGAGGTATAGTAAAGAGGAAGAAGAATGGATCAGATCCTTACAAGTACCTCAGCACCTAAATCCCATAGGAGTTATCTGCTGAAATACCTTTAAAGATCTTAACCAAAGCCTTTTTAATCAAAAGCATATTTTTTTTCATCTGACAATGTAGGGGTTGCAACAATGATTAACTAACACATAAACAGAGAGATGGTTTTAACAGCAATTTTTTACAAAATCAGAGACAGAACAGTGCAGCCAGTCCTTGAAAGTCCTTATTGTGACAGTGTATGATGTTTTGAAATGGCACAATATAATCTTTTAAAGCATTTGAATATGTCTGAGATGAAGTAAGTAATATCAGGTTCAGTAAACATGCTTTTCAATAACCAGGATGCAAGCAGTCTTTCTAAATCTTATATTTGAATTAAAAATCAGGGTTGCTCAGGAGCTTATCAGCAAATAGGCAATTTTCCCAGTAGATAGGAAAGAAATTTACAGACTTATTTTGTGAATAGATCTTGAGAAAAAAAAGTAATTTTCACTTACAAATTCATGAATTGGGGTATTTAATAATTCACAGTATCAGGTATCATATCTTGTGGCAATACCCATCAAGCAAAAGCTGGTAGAGCCTGTGTCAGACTGTCTGGAGTTGCTCAGGATTAGAAAGGACTTCAATAAGTCAACTGCTAGAGTTTCCTGTACTGAGGGAGTAGTAAGTGTTATCTAGACCAATCTTGACAGGTTTTCATGTAACCTGTTCTTAAAAACTGCCAGTAATGTAGACTCCACAACCTCACTAGACAATTTGTTCCAGTGCTTAGGTTTCTTACAGTTAGGAAGTTTTTTATGTAATTTGCTTTAATTTATGCCCATTTCTTTATGCCCATTACTGGAGCTGTAACTACGGCGGGGTGAATGGGGCTTTGCCTGGGTCACGCCGCTCTATTAAAAGGCATGTTTCATGGCACTGGCTCCAAGTGCCACTAATTGCAAGAGGCACATTCTGACTATAACATGCCCCGGGCGCTTAAACAGAGCATCATGGTTCTGCCCATTACAGTCGTCTCGTCACTGGTTAAGGAAAACAATTAATCACCTGGCTTTATAACAGACTTCTACAACTTGAGGATTGTCATCATACCTTTTCTCTTCTCCAGATTAAACAAACCTACTTTTTTCAATGTTTTGTCCTAGATCATGTTTACTAGTTTTTAAATCATATTTATTGCTGTTGCTGTGTTTGTTCTACCTATTTGTCCCCAACATTCTTGACATGTGTCACCCAGAACTGGACACAAGTCTCCAGATGAGGAAACTTACACTAAGTAGACTGGAAGAATTCTTGTATTTTGCTTATAAAAATACTGCTAATATAGCTCAGACCAATGTCTGGTGTTTCTGTTTGTTTGTTTGTTTTAATTTTTCCTCAAAAGTATTTCATTGCTGACCCAAATCAAGTGTGTGTTCCACTATCACCAACAGACTCTTCTGCAGTATTCCTTCCTAGGCAATAATTTCTCATGTTGTATTTGTGCAACTGTAGTACTATGCTTTTCTCTAAATTTAATTTCATTCTGTTTAATTCAGATCATTTGTCCAGTTTCTCAGGATCATTTTACATTCTAATATTGTCCTTCAAAGTGCTCACAACCTTATTGATTTGATATTGTCAACAGGGTTTATAAAAGAACTCTCTTTTGATGTCTACGCTGGCACCTTAGGTCAATTTAAGCTGCCTTAAGTCAACCTAAGGAACTCCCTGGCCAAATTTAGAATTTATTAAGTTGACTTAAGCACTTGCTTAAGCACTTGACTAAGTTGACTTAATAAAAACTCCCATGACAGTCAAATTAAGCTTCTAAATCAGCTTTAAAGGACATGAATGGTCAGGGCCTAATCCTGGGACACACCCCAGGTCCTGATTGGGTTCCAGGGGCCTGATCCAGCCCCAGCTGCTGCTGGCAAGTGGCTGGGAGCCAGATCTGACCCCTGCCCTTGCTGCATTTGGCAGGGGGCTAGGACCCAGCTGCTGCCACCAGCGGCAGGTGGCTGGGAGCCCGATCCATCCCGAGTTCCTTGCTGCAAGTAGTAGAGCTAGGAGCCAGCTTCTGCCACAGGTAGCAGGAACCTGGGAGACCAATTCAGCCCTGAGTCCCTTCCCTGTTTAAGTGGTTGAAATTAGACCACAACCATCCTTGTTTTGTTTTTCTTTTTCTTCTTTCTTTTTATCCTTGCCTGGAAACATTCAACATGTTGGCCACCTATTTCTATCTTATGAAGTGGGGTTTTCTCCCACAAAAGCTCATGCAATGAATAAATTCATTGGTCTTTAAGTGCCACAAGACTCCTTGTTTGTTTTACTGAATTAGGCTAACACGACTGCCCCTTTGGAACTTAGCTCAAGTATAACTGATAACCTTTCATGTGTTATTGTTTAAATGAAGCAATGCCTATTTGTAAATTTTTTCTTTTCCCCATTATTTTATATTTCATTGGTAGATGTTGATGCAATATGTGTGATTTTGCAAATGTTAAAGATGGCCTGAGAGTTGTTGGCCATATTAAACCGCCAGTGGAGGAGGCACCTATTGTTTCATGCAAGAGTTAGCTGTGATTTTGTTAGAAAACAAAGAAAGCTAATTATCTCTTTTTCTCTACTTATTGTTGTCAAAATACATTTGATCCTAAGGGCATAAAGTTGTCCATTTAAACAATGAATAACAACATACAGTAGTAGTGAGACTATGTGTATTGCGTCTTTGAAGCAGTAGTAGGAAGCTATGGTAGGGAGTGAGGAAGGTTCTAAACTGAAGATCTCCATAGAAAGAGAGAAAGATAATTTTGTTTTTCACATCATAATAAAGCTTTTTTTTTAGTGTTAGAAGAAACACTGACATCAATGGCCTGATATCTAGCTGACAGCCAATATCAAGTGGAGCAACCAGGAGTTGTCCTGAAGCCAGTTTTGTTCAACATTATTGTTAATGAACTGGAGTCAGGGCCATCCTTAGGGTAGGGCGACCGGGGTGGCTTCCCAGAACCCCATGCTTTGGGGGCCCTATGGGGCCTGCACCCTTTCCCCCCATGCCAGGGACTGGGCGAGCTGGCCAAAAGGGTGGCTGGTTCAGTGCTTTTTGTCTGGCCACTCCCCCTCCCTGCCACATACCCTGCTCTGGGCTCTGTGCTGGAGCTGCAGAGAGGGGACAGGAGGCAGTGTGGAGCCAGTATTGCTGCCCCCCTCACATCGATCACACTATCTCCCACCCCCTTCCTTCTGCTCCAGCACAGAGCCAAGAATAGTGCGCGTGATGGGGAGGGGGTGTGGCCGGACCGGAGCGCTGAACCAGCTGCCCCTTTGGCTGGCTCCCCCGATCCCCAGCGTGGGGGGGAACAGCGCAGGGGTCTGTCCATCTCTTGGGCCGGCTGGCCCCTCCCCCAGTGCTGCGTGTGTGGAGGGTCCCACAAAGGGCAGTTTGCCCAAGGCCCCGTGCCCCCAAGGGACGGCTCTGACTGGGGTATGGGGTGGATTGCACCCTGAGCAAGTTCATGGAAGACACTAAGCTGAGGGGAGGGATAGTTATGCCGTTGGGTAGAAATAGGATACAGAATGAACTAGACAAATTAGGGGACTGACCTGAAAGAATTCTTTTGTGGTTGATCACGTACAAGTGCAGAGCCCTGCACTCAGAAAAGGAGATTCTCCTGCTCTTCTACAGACTGAGAACCAATTGGCTAAGCAGCAGTTCTGCAGAAAATGACTTAGTGGTTACAATGGACAAGAAGCTGGATATGAGTCCATGGCTGTGTTCTCAAACAGCCAGTTATTTCGATATGGTTGTTTCGCAACAACCGCATATCGAAATAACGCTTATTTTGAAACACCTTGTTTCGAATTAACAAAATGTTAATTCGAAATAAGGAAAAAGGCGGGAAATGAAATAGCAGGTTCAAACTGTGAACTTGCTATTTCACTTCCGCAGGGGGCTGCAGGCACCGGCGGGGTTCAGCGCTGCC
>ML681993.1:39309626-39335863 GCA_007922195.1 Podocnemis expansa | reverse complement strand
GGGGAGCAGCGCTGGGCAGCGCTGAACCCCGCCGGTGCCTGTGCAGGTGCTGGCCAGGGGACACCCCTCAGCACCCTAGCCAGGGTGCTGAGGGGTGTCCCCTGGCCAGGGTGCTGAGGGGGCACGCCTTGAACTGTTGTTTCGGAACATCTTGTTCTGAAACAACACATTCGCACGGCATTGTTTCGAAACAACCGTTGCAAAACAACATTGTTTCACCCACGGTCTAGGTTTTACTTGTTTTGAAACAATGTGGTTGTTTCGGAACAACGGCTTCCGTTGTTCCAAAACAACCGTGCGTCGTGTGAACAGCTGAAATCTTATTTTGAAACAACCTCTGTTGTTTTGAAATAAGGAGGTTGTGTGAAGACAGCCCATGATATGCCCTTGTTGCCAAGAAGGCTAATGGCATATTGGGTTGCATTAGTAGGAATGCTGCCAACAGACTGAAAGGAAATGATTGTTCCCCTCTATTTAGCACTGGTAACGACACATCTGGAATACTTTGTCCTTTTCCCTCACCCCCACTACAGAAAGGATGTGAACAGACTGGAGAGAGTCTGGCAGAGAACAACAGAATTATTAGAGGGCTGGGACTATATATTTTGAGATGAGACAGAGGGAACTGAGCTTATCTAGGGTATGTCTATACTGATGGCAGCAAATTTGCCTTTGGGTATGTCCACACACAGTCTTTAAATTGAAATAACGCAGATCATTTTGATTTAAAAGATTGCAGGTCCACACTGCATTTCCTTATCTTGAGATAAGGAGCTCCTTCATCTCGCAACAAGGAAAGTCATTTTGATATAATAAAACCTAGTATTATATTGAAATGACAGTTAAATCAAAACTGTTTTTTTTCCCAAAATAACACAGTGTAGACGTGTTATTTCCATTTAACTGTTATTTTGATTTAATACTTTTGCCCTTGTCCTTCCCAGGGTGCTGTCTTTTTTCTATATATTGGGAGGGGACATGGCCCTTCTAGGGGGCCATGTTGCCTCATGTCCCATGGTGCCCCTCTCCTAAATCTAACTAGCAAGTCCTGTCCATGGACATTCTGGTTCTATTTGACTTTCTAGTGAGGACCTGTTAAATTGATTTAACTTAAATAAATTTAATGATTTTATAGTGATTTTATTAAATCTATTTAACTTAAATCGATTTAACTGCCTAAGTGTGGACATAACCTCTACTAGTTCAAACTTCCTGGTTTGATTGAATGGTCTGTGAAGACCCACTCAGTGGATCAAGATGTTGATCACTGAAGATCATCCCCTCAAGTGGAGTTGCCCTGAGTCAAAGGAAGGGCATTTCCCTTTGACTCAGCACAGTGGAGTCTTTGATGTAAGAGGATATTACAAATTCAAAAGGAGATAGACAAGTTTAAGTAACTTGCATATTTCCTTTGACTACCTCTGAAAGCAGTGGCATGTTATCTGGTAGCAGCCTTCAACTACCTGAAGGGGGATTCTAAAGAGGATTGAGCTAGGGTGATCTTAGTGATGACAGATGACAGAACAGGTCTCAAGTGACAGTGAGGGAGCTCTGGATTGAATATTAGGAAGGTGGTGAAGCAGTGGAATGGATTACCTAGGGAAGTGATATCTGTATCCTTAAAGGTTTTCAAGATGGCTAGGGCTTGGCAAAGTCTTGGCTGGGATGATTAATTGGAGGCTGATTCTGCTCTGAGCGGGCAGTTGGACTAGATGACCTCCTGAAGTCCCTTCCAACCCTGAGCATCTATGATTCTATGAAATGGACTGTCTGACATGCTTCAATAACAAACATTCTTTAACTTCTACTTTTCATGACAACCTGACATGATGTCAAAAGCTAACTCATTTTAAGGAGCATCACTAAGAAAAGAAAATGCCAAACTTCCATTCTGACCCAGTCTTGTAGTTTGATTATCTTGCTGTTTAGCCTAGGTCAGGGGTCTCCAAACTTTTTCACCTAAGGGCTGAATCTGCTTTTACTTAATTACTAGCGGACCCCCAACCCACCTATCTGCTAGCTCCGCTGCCTCTTTCCCCAACCTGCTCACTGGCTCCCTAACCCTCTGGGTCCCTTCCCCGACCTGCCTGCCTGCTGGAGGGCCATAGTTTGGAGAATCCTGATTTAGGTGAAGGAAGCACTCTATTAGATTCTGAATTGCAGGAAAGCTAAGCATGTATGCTGACAGAGACTAAGCTGATGTAAACTCACACCTGACACATTATTCTTTTCCCCAATTCATGATGTTTCTAAGCAACACAACCCCTATCCCTGTTACCTCAGCATGACACATAAAACTCAGTCTTGCTTCAAACATATTTAATCACATCAGCCTTCTTACATTGTACTGGCTCTGCCCCTGATTTAAAGAAAAATGCTGACGTGTTCTTTAAATATGAAAACATAGAGGTCCAGTGAAAATGAATACCCACAATTCTGCATAGATGCTGGTAGAACGACCTCTGGAGCTTGGGCTGTCAGCAAGTGTTTATTCTAATGCTGTTTTAAAACAGAATGTTAGTACTTTGGGAAATGATGGGTGGGGAATTCATCATTACAGAGCTATCGTATACAGTCTGGGGCCAAAAATCTTAAGAGAAACTTCTGAATTTTTACACCTTAATTGGAGAATCTCATACACCTTGGAGACTGCATCAAATAAAATAGATAAACAAAGAAAATAAATAAAATAGATGAGAAATATAACATGTCCTCTTCAGCAAAAATCCCTAACATTCTTTCAGGCCCTCAAATCCCTGCTTATTATTTGAAATCTTTATTGAAGTCTCCTAAATCACACTGGCTGAAAAGTCTCTCAGTGAACCAAGTGGCATAATTTTACTGGCTTTACATCCAGAGTTATCTTTTTGATCAATTCAATCTGTTTTTTCCTACAATGAAAATGTGAAACCATGGCCACCTGACAGAAAGCTGCTTTGAAAAGGAATTGATAGTTTAGTGTGTGTGTGTGTGTGTAATTTCTCCTCCACATTACCAGCTCTGTTTTGCTACCTCTGATGTCTCCTAGTTCTCAAGTTTGTGCCTTACTCAACTCTGATTCTTAGCTTATTCCTGCTGAGCAATGTCAGTTGCTAATGCACATGAGCATCTCCCACAGAAACTGCAAATATGCACCAGAGTGCTAAATTGTTCTGTTGCTATCGGCAGTACATGTCACACTTCAGATTCTAGAAGAAACATATTGCTACTAAAACAGATTGATATACAGGTAAACATACAAATTAGAGCACAAAATAAGAATAGAGGCTAAACATATGAGTCACCAAAAACATACTTCTGGTTAAACACAGGAGCCTGTGCTCTATTTTAAAGAACAGGTAATTAAAAAGATAACATTGTAAACAGGAGAAATCTCTAAGGTCTCTGTGCTGCTCTCAACACAGCAAAGGGAAGAAAAAAAAGTGAAAGTAGTGAGGGGAACTTATTGTGAAACCCTATATCTGAAAACAATACCTCAAATTCTGCATATTCACCAATGTCACATATTTTTATATGTTCTATACAAAATATGACTTATTCGATATTGTTTTCAAAGACCTGCTCTGTTGAATATTAATATGTTGACAGATTGTATGTGTTACTATTGTATGCAAAGACACAAAACTTTGTTGAACATACTATTGTAACATGTTGCAATGTGGGAAACTTCCACAAATGGCCTTTCAAGCACAACAATGGAGAAGCCAGATAGCATTAATGACCCTCTCTCACCTATTCAGGAACAGATTCCACTAACAGGAATTGTCTACAGTGGAGGCTTCCGTGTAGGAAGCATGTTTGTAATGGAGCTGGACTGACCAAAGACAACTATCCTGTAAATCAGAAACCATATTGCTCCAGGAAGCTATAAACTATAAAATGGTGAGTATAGCATCCTCACTTGGCTCCATTTCCATAAATCTGGACAGCCAAAGAGTCACCTGGTTGGCAAAAGGACTTTGACAGGAGGAAGAGGTATCCCAAGCAAATAAAGTTCCCCAAGACTGCATTTTAGAAACTTTTTTTTACCAGTTAACAAGGGTGAGACATTTGCTAATTCAAAATCTTATTATTATGTATAACTTAAATAACAATCTATTTTTTTTTCTTTTTGTGTGTGTTTTTTTTTAAATTTGGTAATTATTTTTAATTTTTTTTACACTTGCTGCTTAAAATCACTGAAAATCTATTTTTTTTTCTGTAGTTAATAACCTTGTGTAATGTTTTCTTTTAATCAGTGTGGTTTTGAGTGAACTGTTTAGACAAACTCTACACAGTAACAAAAGCTGGTGTATGTTCTTTCCACTTTGAGGGAAGGGCAGACTGGTGGTAATCTTCATTGGTCCGGCTATTTGACCAGGGTGAGACTGTGTTGTCCTGGGCTGGAGAGCTAGCTTGAGCAGCTCTATTGTTGGTTCACAACAAGCATTCATCAAACCATGATGGGTGTATTCCCTGCCTCTGGAGCACTGCATAAATGCAGTACATGCAAGGATTTGTGTCTTGTCACAGCATCACAGCGTGAGAGGGAGTCCAAGCTTGTCAGACAAAGGGCTCAGTGGTCTACGACAAATGGCAGTCTGAGGGCGTACCTGGCATAAGGAAAGCTTGGAGAACAGTGTGAAGGGATGGGACTGGAACAAGATGTCCCTGGGATTGGTGGGGGCTTTTCTGTTGGAAAACTGTAATGAAAAGTGTTAGTCCAATACTTATACTAAACAAATTTAGTGAAATGAATATTATATAAATATAGACTGTAGGCAAATATAAAGGAAATTTTCCTTCTGTATGTGTCTCTGCTGACAAAGCATTTCAGAATGTAGCTAAAACAGCTTTAGGGTTGTATAAGTCATGGAACCTGGTTTATGTCTCTTATCTTGGTCTGTGTAAATTGCTGGATGAAACACTGTCATGGGGGAATTGTTAACATCAGTTCTGCCTCAAGACAATTTGCTAAGCAAAAGCCCAAGGCCACAAAAACAGACCAGTAAGATAAATATAACTGGAATAGCTAGTGAGATTAGCAGCAAAGAACAGGTGATAGAAATAGACATATAAAAATAAGTTTTAGTACAGTAAGCAAAAACATATTGGTTTGTATTAGCTATGGTTATTTATTCATAAAAACATATAAAAAGAAGTTTAGCATGGATAGCAAAACAAATAAGGAGTCCTGTGGCACTTTTAAAGAGTAACAAATTTAGCTATTGTATGAGCTTTCATGGGAGAAAATCCCATTTTGTCAGACACTTTTGAAGATGGGAATTTACAGAATGAAAGGAAAATAAATGCAGGGAACTGTAAGTCATAGGATCAGGTCAGACTGTTACAGCAAATCAATGCAGTAGTTTAGATTCCAACACTGGAGAACAGCATATTCCAATAGAATTCAAAAGGGGTAGCCATGTTAATCTAGTGCAGACAAACAAACAAACACATTAAAAAAAAATAGGGAGTCCTGTGACACTTGTAAAGACTAACAAATTTATTTATCATATGAGCTCTCGTGGGAGAAAAAAGATATCATGTTAGTCTTTAAAAGTGCCACAGGACTCCCTGCTCATATTGAGGAAGATGAGGTCAAATCACATGTTGTAATGAAAATAAAAAAATCTGTAGTCTTTATTTAGCCCAGAAATAATGCTGTCAAATTTGCATATAAATTCAAATTCTTCAGTTTCTCTTTGAAGCTTTGATTTGTTATTCATTGTTTGAGAACAGCTATTAGGAAATCATCAGTGGAATGATTAGGAAGACTGAAGTATTTACCTACTTGTCTCGAGCAGGCTCAAGGCAGGTTCGAGGATTCCATGTGAAGACAGCACCTGAGTCAGGAATGAAGCAGACTACAAACTTTATTGGACTGCAGCCAAATTAAACCCTAACACTCACCACCACGTAACCCAGTGGAGAGCCGTGTCCTGGTGTGAGTGGCTACACCACCACCTCGGGGTAAGTGGCCCCCTTCAAACGGACCGAGACCCCCAACTCCCAGCATCTTCAGACCTGAGAGAGACTCTCTCCCCTCCATACTAGGGGCTTCCCTTTTATACCCTAACACAAACAAGCTAGGCTTACTAAAAAGCAAAAGCCAAAAGCAGAACAAGCCTGCCGCTTGAGCCAGATGTACTCCCCCCCACCCAGGGGTGGCGGGGGAGGCTGCCGCTTGTGTTCAGCAACTTCCACTTTTTCCAGGGGAGGCTGGCAAGTTGCATTTCAGCTGGCAGCTTAGCATGACTTTACTTTGGTTCAGGTTTTTGGGGCCTGCCATCCCTCTGGCCACCCTAAACTGATGTGTGACAGTGTCTTCTGGTAGGTGACCACTACACTACTGTTTTTTTTTAATGTTGTGATTCCTGATGTCAGGTTTGTGTCCATTTATTCTTTTGTATGGAAACTATCCTGTTTGTCCAATAATATAAAGTGGGAGGGGGGACATTTCTGGCACATGGTGGCATAAATCACATTGGTGGATGAGCAGGTATATAAGCCCTTAATGGAGTAACTGGTCTGATTAAGTCCTGTGATGGTGTCTTTTGTGCATACATGTGGGCAAAGTTGGCAATATGGTTTGTTGCTGGGATATGTGCCTGCTTTAATGGGTCTGTTGTTTGGTCTGTGGTTGCTGGTATCTGCTTAAGGTTTAGGGACTGTCTGTAAGTGAAGAGAGTCCTGTCTCACAGGGCTTGAGAGGGTGAGGGATCATCTTGTAGAATATACTGTAGATCCTTGATGAAGTGGCGTAGAGGTCTGACTTGGGGGGTGGGTTGTAAGTGATGACCAGTGGTGTTCTGTTGTTTTCTTTCTTGGGCTTTTCCTGTAGTAGTTGACATCGGGGTACCTGCCTGGCTCTGTCAATCTGTTTCTTCACTTTTGTGGGTGGATATTGTGGTTCTAAGAATGCTTGATAGAGATCCTGGAGGTTTCTGTCTCTGTTTGAGTGATTGGAGCAAATGCGGTTATATCTTAGGGCTTGGCTGTAGACAATGGATCATGTGGTGTATCTTGGATGAAAGGTCAAGGGATATAAGTAACTATGGTGATCAATAGGTTTTTGATATAGGGTGGTGTTTTTGTGTCCGTCACTAATTTGCACTGTAGTGTTCAGAAAGTGTGTCTCCTGTGTGGTGTGTTCCAGGTTAAGTTTGATTGTACAGTGGAGCACAGATGAGGTGACTTAATAACTGAGTCTGTGTAAAGTTGCAGAAGAGGGCATAAAAGATAGTGATTGACAAGAAGAGAGTGGAGAAAACACAGGAGAAGAACACAGAAGACATCAAAGATTTGAAAAGTTGCCTGGTCCCCAGGAGAGATAACTTGTTCATTTATTTTCCCTGTCTTATCTCTTTTTGCAAGTATATTCAACTCATAGATGATAATAGCACTGTCTTAAAACCTACAAAATAAAGGTTACAGGAAGAAGTTTAAGCTTAAAATGGAGTGGACCCCTTTTGTGATCCAATGCTTTCATGAATATTTGTGGTCCATGGTGCTTAGGGAACTTGTGCAGGGAGCATTTGGTGGAAACTATGCTATGAACCTCTGAAAGATCGTAGGGTATGTCCACACGTCTCTTTTATTCAAAATAACACTGGTTATTTTGAAATAAAAGAGATTAGGTCCACAAGACGTATTCTTATATTGAAATGAGGGGCTCCGTCATTTCAAAATAAGAACCGTCATTTCGAAATAGCTTAAACCTTCTTTAAATCAAAACGGCTGTTATTTCGAAATGGTTATTTTGAAATAATGCCATTTGAAATAACCATTATTTTGAAATAACACATTTGCCCTTCTCCTTCCCAGGGTGCCTTCCTTTTAGCCTATGGGCATGGCCCAGGGAGGGAGCCATGTTGCCACACCTCCCATGGTGCCCCTCTGCTAACAAAATAGCAAGTCCTGTGTTTGGACATGCTATTTTGCTTTGAGCTTTTCCCTTAATTCAAATTAACATTTTCTTAATTCAAATTAATTTATTTCAAAATAAGTACTTTATTTCAAAATAAATTATTTCAAAATAACGATGTATGTGTGGACATACCCTTAGAGTGCATTTCCCCCTTCCTTTAGCTTTACCACAGAAATTTTGGATTTTCCCCTATCCTTAATCTGAGGGTTTTTTTGTTTGTTTGTTTGTTTCATCTGAGTATGCCATGATAAGCACTGGCTAAAGTCCTTTCACGTCCAGCAGGTCTTGCACTGGCTGTTACCTAGCCATCTGCAGCCTGAGAGTAGTTCTTTCTCTCCCAAACTCCTCGTTTTGCTTGTTCACTAGTTGTTATTAGAAAGGTCTGAGTTGTGACTCTGTTATTGCACAAGTGAAACTCTTTAAATAAATTCTAAAGGAGGTAGCCATGTTAGTCTACTTCAGCAAAACAAGTCATGCATCTTGTGGTACTTAAAGACTAACAAATGTATTTATTGCACAAGCTTTCATGGGAAAAGCATCTTGAAGGAGCATCTGATGGAGTGGGATTTTCTCCCATGAAAGCTCATCTGATAAATAAGTTTGTTGGGTTTTAAGTGCCACAGAAATCCTTGCTTGTTTTGTTTATATAAGCCAACAATGAATGATTAACAGTGGATAGCTGTATGAATTTTCAGACAAGTAATCATTCATGCCAACAGTGTGTGAAACTTCTGAGACCATTTTAATGTCTCTAGTGGTGGACCTCTATGTACTTGCAAACAATAAATGAATAATATGACTCATAACTGACAGTGAAATTAAATTGCCACTTTTGTCCTCGAGAACATTCAGTGAGCTTTTTTCTGTGTGATTCATATAGTTTTAATTCTAGGAGAATTTTCTTGTAAGAAAATGTCCAAATAGGAAAGTTTAATGGGTAAGAAGGGAAAGGCAATATCGGCATGTTTCTGTGTCTGTAGCAAAGGGAAAATGGTCAGTGTTGTTGAGCTACAAATCTTTGGCAACAACTGGAAGAAGAAATCTACAAAATTAGACAGTAATTAAAACTCTTCACTGCCACGATAATATTTTCAGATATTTTATTTTGTATTTTTTTGAGCAGTGGAGGGTTGAATGGATGGGTATCATGAGGCAGTGATTTCCACACTGTAGAAGACTCCAGAGCAAAAAAAGTCTTCAGCCTTATGTGTAGTGGTGAAATGCCTACAAAGAAGGTGGCTTCCTAATATAAATACCTGTAACAATAAGACTGTAGGAGTAAGTCTTGAATCTTATTCTAGGAGTAAGTCTTGAATCTTAACTAAGCCTATGCTGCTGAGGACTTTAGAAACCAAAAAGGCAAGCTTAAAGTCAAGTCATCACTGTAGAGTGAGCCAATTTAAAGAATCCATGATCACAGCTGCTCTATCTTGTTAGCATATACGTTGCTGCAATCTGTATTAGCTGCAAGTGTCATAAAAGTCCTGCTGAGAGCACTGCCAAGAGTCAATTGTAATAACTGAGTCTCACAGTCGTGAAGCATGTATTGTTGTTGTACAGGATAAATAAATGGGCAACACGATCAAACCCCACAGCTTGAAAAAAACAAAAACAAAAACTATTGCTAGATTGTGCCTAAACCACAGCTTTTCAGAGAAGAGGATGTGGAAGAAAATGACACCAAGATTTTTAGCTTGACTCGCTAAGTGTGCCATCTCAATAAAGAGGGATACCAAAAAAACAAAGTGGCTTCTCATACTAATGATCCTTACCCTCCAATAAAACCATGGACACATCCAGTGCAAATATAAAAATATCTTCCAAAGAGCAGGGATCATGGTGATGAGGAAGAGGGAAAGGGCACAAGGCTCCTAATTTTTTGTGGTGATTTCTCTGCCCCTTTTCTCTCTTTGATTCTTTACCCTTGTAGCCCACCTTGCAAGGAAAGTGCCTAGCTATGGCTGTAATGAATCTTTCACAACTTGTCTTCTGCAGTACAGAGGAAGTGAGGCCTTTTATGAGACTTGCTTCTTTCCACAGGACATTTAGTCGGTGCAACGGGAAGGTGGAGGGGTGGAGTAGATAGTTCCAAAAACTTGTTCTTTTCAGAGTCTGAAAGAACCCTGTGGCTTACCCCCTGAGCCAGGTGGATGTGTCTTTATCATCATTTGAGCTTTGCCATGCTTTGTTCTGTGGCTCCAGGTCTGGTTTTCCCATGTTGGAGTCATGATTGCTTGGAGTAGTAGGGGCCCTCATGTACCTGTCCAACTTGGATCCCTGTGCCCTAATGGAGATAGGTTTAGCTGTCTGGGTGCAGGCAGCGTGCAATTTTCTATCTACTGAGCCTGGGAAGACTGTCTCAGAAACAGAGCAACTTTTGGACTTAGCTGGTCTGCTGTGCCTGGGACAGAGACAGAGACCTGACAGGTATCACAGCACTGGGACCTGGTTGGTTGTCGAATGGTCAGAGCAGGAGTCAGGCCTAGTGGTTAGAAATGAAATTGGTAACCAAGAATCAGCGTTCAGGTTCAAGGCTGAAGTCAGCAGCCAGGTGTCAGAGCCAAGGCCACAGCCAAAGTCAGAGGTCAGAAATCAGTGCTCAGAATAGAAACTAGTTTATCTAGAATATGGAAAGGGAGGGGTCAAGGAAGGAGAAAACCTGGATTTAAGGCATGAACAGGACTGGAAACAAGCTGTTGCAGGAGCTATCACAACTAAAGGCAAATGCTTTGAGCAGCCATGGACTGCTGGTATGGCACCTTAAGAGCTGTTCTGCTGACAATTTCAGCTAGTCTAGTGGCATAGCCAATCAAGCAGCCTATTATAAGCCATCTATATTTGTGGTTGTGCAGATACTGGCTTTACTGTAGGCCTAGATCCCTCACAGCAGGGGTATACAGCAGCAGCAGTTCTTGGTGGATTAGCTTCAGTGTCACCAATTGGTGACATTTGACCTAAGGAGGAGGGAGAAAGGTTAAGAAAAAGACCCTGCTTGCTACTGCCTTGAGAAAGGAGAGGAAAAGCAAACTAGGGAACAAAAAAAAGTAGAAGCAGCTAAAACCATTAGTTGACCACTGGTGTAGAGGCAGAGAATATGTCAGCAAACAGGAGCCAGGGGTGTGTGGCAAGCATATAGGATGCTGCAAGTTTGGACCGTGTCCATGCACTGCAGTGTAGAGAGGAGCAGCCCACATGTCTCAAAACAGTTGGGTTGAAGAAAATTAAACAACTCTCTTTTGACATCTGCTTTCTTGCCAAAATGTTAACTTAAAAAAAAATGTGCTGCAATTCCAACTCTGTGATACTGTCCTGGGTAGTTGTAAAGGGAGAGATGCTCAGCCAATTATCATTCGGCAAAATCTGCTAATTGTCTTCTGTCATTGGTGTCTCTACTAATGCGCAGATCTTCAGTGCTTAAGATGAGAATAATTAGTGAAAATATGCATACTTTCTATACTGCTTCCAGTGACAACATTTTTTCAGTAACTTATTTATATTTACATAGTGTCCATGTTGTTATAATTAATATAGATGAATGAATTATATCTGAAATGTCATTTGTGGTTCCTGCTATCACACTAATTGGATTCCACAAGTCTCCGCTGGTCAATTACTTTTTCCTTATGTCAACTTCCAAAACTCTAAGGCAAGTGATTCCCTACATCTTGTATCCTCCATAGGCCAATCAGTCCAAATGGGGCCTCTGAGCTGCCATAATACTGGAAAAGCACTCATGGAGCTGAGATAGAAAGATGGCCCAAAATATGTTATACAACATAGTGTATCTCATTTTTCTTCTTTTTTTGAGGAGCAAAGGAAAAAAATAGTGGAACAGAATATTCAGTTAGCATAAGATCTTTGGTTCATTTTAGATACAATCAACAAAGTTAGTCAGATTCTGAATGCTTCCATGTTTTTCTTTTAATAGGCAGTTAACCCCAGTTGGTATCAAGTACAGTATTATAGATCCAAAGCTTTTTGATAACTAACACTGGTAGTATTAATAGACTGACTGAATAACCTGCACATTTCCTTAATCTTGCATAAGCCATTTAAAAAACATTTTTTTTTCATTCTACAGTATAATAAAGTTATGGAATTAAGCTTCTGTATGAATTGCTCCTTTGAAATCCTTACCAGAAAGCCAACTTCCATTAGCCATTGTATGAATTAGGTGACTGCTGTGGTAGGCTATGTCCACACGCAGGACGTTGTTTCAAAATAAGTTATTTCGAAACAAGTTGTTTCAAAATAAAGCCCTTATTTCGAAACTACTTAATTCAAAATAACAAAAAAAACCCAGATTGAAATAAGGGAAAAGAGGGAATTGAAATAGCATGTCCACACTGTGGACTTGCTATTTTGCTTCAGGGGAAGGGCACCATGGGAGGTGTGGCAACATGGCCGCCTCCCTGGACCATGTCGGTGGCCAGGTTGCCAGCCAATCCTATAAAAGCTGGCCCCGACCTCACTTCCCTCTCCATTCTGACTAGCAGGACTCTGCAAGCAACAGACATGGACACTGCCTGGCTGCCCAGCCAGCACCGTGCAACCCATAGAACCTCTGCCCACCTGCAGAGTGTCCTACTTATGTGGGACACTGCTCACAGACCCTGATGGTGCCCAGCCTCTGCCCAAGGCTGTCAGCCAACTGGGCCACAAAGCAGAGCTACAGCCCCTTCCCCCTTCCATGCCTCATCAGGTCTGGGCCCAAGAGACCAGCCCAGACTGGTGGGAGCAGGTAGTGCTGCAAACCTGGGGGGCCAACCAGTGGAGGAGGAACTTCCAGATGACCAGGGCCAGCTTCAACCTCCTGGTCGCAGAACTCACCCCGCTGCTGTGCCGAAGGGACACCACCATGAGGCCTGCCATCCCTGTCGACAAAAGAGTGGCCATTGCCCTCTGGAAGATGGCCACTCTGGAGTTACACAGGTCTGTGGGCACCTCTTCGGCATCAGAAGGTCCACCACCGGCAACATTCTCATGGAGGTCATCAGGGACATAACCTGGATCCTGCCGTGATGCCTGGTCACCCAAGGGGAGCTGCAGGACACCATTCCCGGCATGGCTACACTGGGCTTTCCCAATTGTGCTGAGCTCCTGGATGCCACGCACATCCCCATGCGAGCCCTGGAGCACAAAGCCGCAGAGTATCGAAACCGCAAGGGGTACCATTCCATCATCTTGCAGCCCCTTGTGGACCACTGTGGCCTGTTCCAAAACTGTTACATGGGATGGCCAGGGAGGGCCCATTATGACAGGGTTCTCCATAACTCTGCCTTGTACCGGGGCATGGAGATGAGCACCTTCTTCCCCCTGCATAACATCAATTTTGGGGGAGTAGAGGTGCCCGTTCTCATTGTGGCAGACGTGGCCTATCCCCTGCACCCATGGCTCATGCGGCTGTACGCAGGGCCCCTCAATCCCCCCAGGCAGATCTTCAACCACCACCTGACCCGCTGCCGCCAGGTGGTTGAGCGGGCATTCAGCCACCTCAAGACACACTGAAGGTGCCTCCTTATACACCTCCACCTTGTGGAGAGGACAATGCCGCAGGTGATCAGTGTGTGTGTGGCCCTGCACAACTACTGCGAGCAGCAGGGTGAGCCCTTTGCAGCTTCATGGGAAGCTGAGGCATGACTCCTCGCCAGGGACTACAAGGAACCCAGACCTGTGTCCCCACGAGAGCAGCCGTCTCAGAGAGCCTTGACAGTGTGGGATGCACTGATGACCATCTTTGCCCTGGAGGAACTCTGAGGGCCAGGCTTGCCCTGCCCCACACCACCCTCTCCCCTGTTCGCCCAAAGCCAGCCCCCACCCATCCACCCGCACGGTGAACTACCCCCAATAAAACCACTCTAAACCAAGAATAAGTTTTAAACTATTTATTTAACAAAACAGAGGTTGGCAGGGGCATCGCTGGGGCGGGGAGGGACCTGGGGCACAGGCCCAGCCCCCGCCCCTAGAGTGAAACCCCACCCCCAGCCAGAAGGCCATGCCCCCGGCCCAGGATAGGGACAGGGGGAGGCTGTGCCGCCTCCGGCAGCTAGGCCGCAGTGCAGCGCGGTGTGGTGCGGCACGGTGAGGTGCAGCCCGGCCTGAAGCAGCCGCTGGAGGCCAGGCCTGCGGCCACAGCCCCAGATCCCTGGCCGGGGACGGGGCTGCTGCGGCCGTCAGTGGCCAGCCAGGCCTCGGATCCCTGGCTGCCGGTGGCCGCGGCGACCCTGTACCTGGCCGGGGATCTGGGGCCTGGCCAGCCGCCCACAGCCGCGGTGGCCCCGTCCCCCGCTGCGGATCTGGGGCCTGGCCGCCAGTGGCCGCGGCCGCAACGGCTCTGTCCCCAGCCTCGGATCCAGGGCTGCGGCCGCGGGCCCAGCCTCCAGCATCCGCTTCTGGCCGGGCCGGGCCACGGCCTAGCTGCCGGCAGCGGCACGGCCTCCCTCTGGCCCTATCTCTGGCCATGGGGCAGGGCCTGCCAGGCAGGCACCAATTGGGCCGGAGATCCGGGGCACTAGCATTGGGACCCGGGGCACATGCCCCGGGGTGCCGAACGCCGGCGACGCCCCTGCGGGTTGGGGCAAGGAATGGCTGAGGAGGGTTACAGGATGGGGCAATATGGGGGCAGTCTGGGGGAGGGCCAGCATCTTGGAAGTGGGAGGGGAGTTTGGGGAGTTCAGGGAGGGGGCAGCAACTTGGGGGGGGTCAGGGAGGGGGCTAGCAACTTGGGAGGGGGAGATAGATTCAGGGGGAGGCGGTGGGAGAGTCCGGGTGACAGGGGAGAAGTTAGGAAGGGCCTCTGGGGGGGGGGTGTACTCCGCCCCTGCCCACAGCCTCCCTGGCTTCGGGGTCGCCTCAGGGGAAGGCCAGGCGGCGGACCCCCTCCAGCTTGTAGAGGGGCCATCTGCTCCACCAGCTGCCGGAGGCTGGTGGCGATGGCCTCGACCGCAGGGGGGAGGCGGTCACTTAGGTGCTCAATGCCCTGTGCCTGGCACTCCAGGACGGCAACCACCCGGTCATCTGCTGCTGACGCCTGCTGTAGCAGGTGGAGGGCTGAGTCCCGGCACCTCACTTGCTCCTGACGCCAGGCCTGGGTGGATGCCTCAGTCCTCTCCCCGAGCTGCTCGAGGCTTTCCAGTATTTCAGCCTGTGACAGGGGGGCCCTCCTCCCCTTCCAGGGTGGCCTTGGGCTCAGGTGTCGGGCAGGTGGTGGTGGCTGGCGAGCAGCTGGGTGACCTGCTGGAGGGAAGCAGAAAACACAGTTGGCCCCTGCTGCCTGCTGGCCTTGTCTGTGTGCTGCCTGTCTGCAGCACACACATCTTCCCTGACTGTCAGCAGGACCCAGGATCCCGTGGGACATTGCCCTGGGTAGGGTTACCAGATCCCAAAGCCTCGAAAGGAGGCCAGGAAAGTACCAAAAGGAGGACACTGGAGGACACATGGGAGGAAGTGTTGTATGGTTGTGATATTCTTCGGTGTTTAGGGGGCCCTGGAACACTCTCCTGTACAAATAAGTATTCTATGGCATTCCAGGATACTTCAACCCCTACAGCAAAAAACCTGACAAAATCCTGTATTTTAAACTGCCTGCCAGACAAAGAATATGAGGATAAAAAGAAGAACAGGAGAGTAAAAAGGGGACCATGTTCTCCTTTTGCCCGACATCTGGTAACCGTACCTTGGAGGCACACATGCTAGTGGTGCCCACAAGGGTCAGCTGGACTCAGCTACGCCTTGCTCTAGGAGGTCTCCCAAGGCCACTTGCCAGTGGCGTGGTCTGCATGCTCTGCACCCTGCCCAAGATGCGGCTGCATCTTCGACACCCAGCCCCTTTTAACCACCTCCAGGCACACAGGGGCCTGTGAACCTGGTGCCAGCTGTCTCTCAGGGACCCATGGCCATGGGAGGGCCTCTGCACCTGCCAACCCTGTGCGCTACCTGCTCCAGTGCCCAGCCATGTATCCCCTCTCTGCCCGTGACTTGGACTGGCCCTGCCCTGTGTGCCTCTGTGGGAGGGGAATACTCGCTCACAGGGGCTCCAGAGGTCCGGTGAGACATCCTGGGGTCAGTCTCAGAGTCCCCAGGGGCCAGGATGGTCTCAGGCCCCTGGTCCTCTGTGCTGCTCTCTGTCTCAGGGCTGGGAAACAGCTCCGGGGTGCCAGGGGTAGCCTCAGTCACTGATGGTGGTGCGGCAGGAGGCTCTCTGATGGAGATTTCAGAGGCTGTCTCTGCCGCCTCCAGGCCAGAAGATGGGCTCCGTCGCGTCCCCGTGTCAATAGCCTCCGCAGGGAGACCAATGGGTTCTAGCCCCAGGAATGCGTGGAGCTCCCGGGGCTCTCGGGTCCTGGCATGGTCCTGCCTGAGACCCTTTATCTTGCTCCGGACCTGCTCCGTCATCTGGGCATGGCCCTGTTCGCACATTGCTGTGGTGATGTCTGAATAAATGTCCCGGTTCCAGTGTGTAGCCCGGAAGTGGGACATGATGTCTTCACACTGCCAGATTCTGAGGAGGCAGTGCACCTCCTCAGGTGTCCACACTGGGGCCTTGTGTCACCCCCCTGCAGCAGTGCTGCCACATGAGGCCATGTTGACAGAAGCCTCCGGACACACTGCCTGACAGGCACAGCCAGGCAGGAACTTCCTGTTTCCCGTGGGTGCTGTGCACCCCGGGAAGAAGGTCAGACCGTTATTTCGAACCAACGCTTGTTTTGAAATAACATGTCTGGATGATGGTTATTTTGAAATGAGTAGTTTCAAAATAACTATCGTTTCAAAACAACATGTCCCAACGGCATTATTTCAAAATTACTCATTTCGAAATAGCCGTCGTTTTGAAACGGAAGGGGTTTAAGCCCTTTTGAAACAACGGCTCTTGTTTTGAAACGACGGAGCCTGTCATTTCGAAACAAGAGTACCTCCTGTGGACATGCAATTTCTTATTTCGAAACAACCTCTGTTGTTTCTAAATAAAAACCCCATGTGGACATACCCGTAGAGAATAAGCCATTATGAATTTGCTCATTGCAAATGCAATATATATGGTAAGTGAAGTATTCTTGTTCATTTTCTTATTGACAAAAGCCTGCTTGCTGCAGGCTCACAGCAGGCAAAATACTGCAGTCCTCACTCAGGCAAAGATAGTATTGAAAACACTCAGTGATTTGCCTCAGTGAGAATCGCAGCATTTTATATAACACCAGCATTAGTTAGTTTAAATAAGCTAAATTTTTGACTCAGACATATGTGCACAACTACCACTGATGAGCGTGTGGGAGCTGCACATCTGAGGTTAGAATTTGGCCCTGGGTATCTATTTGTTTAGGGAGGCAGCTAATTCTCTCCCACAGACTTCAGTCACAGATGCTTATATTTCTTTTTGATCAGACTGATCATAGTTAAACAGCTTGGATTCATGGAAGCAAACAGGTCACAGACTACTTATGATTTCTAGGCAGAGGTATTGCTCCAGTGAAAGTTTTGTTGTATGTTTTGTGTTTGTTCATTGTTGCTCTGTGTGCCAACGTGCCTTCTAGAGATGCAACAAGTCTGTGTATTCTATTAAAATAGTCAAAGGGCTCTTTAAGTGCATTCGGACACATTTTAACTAGTTTTCACTTTCTAAAGAAACATGCACTTTTTCCTTTAACAGTAGGTGTTTGAGATTTATTTCACTTGCTAGCAAGGCCTAATGAAGGCCAGGGAAGTCTAGGGATGCCCACCCCTGTGGACCCTTCCCATATTGTAGTGGTGCCCTGCCTGTGGCTAGGGCACCCACCTCTCCAGTGTTGTGGGGCAGGGTCATGCGCTTTCGGGCCCTGGCTTGTGCAGAGGGAGTTCAAGAGAGGGGAGAGGAGAGATGCAGTGGCGATGCTGGGGGGGGTGTGGGGGGTGTAGGCACACAGGACAGCACTGTTGCGGAGGACTGGGGGTAGGCCAACAGAGGCCACAGTCCACCACACTCTTTTCACACCCCTGGCTGCAGACCAGCCAGCCCAGGTTCTTTGCAGGCAAGATGAAGGTGAGTGGTAGCACACCATTCAGGCCAACTGGGGCTAGATTTTTGGGAGGCTGTGTGTCTGCAGCCCCTAAAACCCCTGCCCCAATCTGGCCCTATTTATTGGGTAGCATTTATTCGCCCTACACAGGTAGTTTCATATATCCCTAGTTGGGAAAGGGCTGGTAGCAGCAGAAGCCACTGGAATGAAGGAGAATTGTCCTATGGTCCAGTCAGTGACAAGTAAAGAACCCATTTGCAGCCTTTGCTGAAGAGGGCAGGGAAAAATTCCCTATCCCAAAGATAGGATACTTTATAGAAAAAAGCAGGATGATTGCAAGGAAAACATTCCTGAGGAGGAGTGGGCTTACTGAGATGAGTGAATCTCTTGTCTTGTACACTGACCATGATCTCATAGGCTCAGACATATAGACTCTAAGGTCAGAAGGGACCAATATGATCATTTCATCTGACCTCCTGCACAATGGCCACAAAATCTCACACACCTCCTTCTGCAATAGACCTTTAACCTATGACTAAGATATTTAAGGACTTTAAGGAACAGAGAATCCACCAGTAATTGAGTCATGGTCCATACTGCAGAGGAAAATGAAAAACTCCCACAGCCTTTGTCAATCTACCCTGGGGAAAAATTCATTCCTAACCCCAATATAAGTGATCAGTTAAATCCTGAGCATATGGGAAAATCATTAATCAGCCATCCAAGAAATTGGGAGGGTGCACCCCATCTTGTGGGAGGGGGCACCCCATACCATACCAAAGTCCCTTCACTTCTAGCAGATAGGAGTCATTGGAAAAAGATGGAAAATGACACTGGAAGGTGCCAGAACATGAACACCCTCATTTTTCTCCAATTTAATATAGTTTAAGTCAGTGGTTCTCAATCTCTTCCCTGCTGTGGCATACCTTGATACTTTTAATTATTTTGAGGCATACCACCATATAGTCTCTGAATGCACTTATGAATATCATGAGCCAACCCAGAACTCAGAGTAGTTTTTCAAAAAATTCCATGGCACAGCTGCTCAGGCCTGGCAGAACTCCTGTGGGCTGTGGCATACTGGTTGGTAAACACAGGTCGAAGTTACCAGCTTCTCTTATGAAGGAAGTGACCCTCCTTTCTGCTGGTGCATGAGACTTCTTGAACAGCAGCCAAAAATCGTACCTCTGATAAAAGAAATACTGAAGAGCCTTAGTGGCAGGCTCTATGAGCAGCATCTGAATCTACCAGTAACAAAGAAAGAGGTTTATTATTATGATTATGATTATTATTATGGTTATTATTATTACTATTATTATTTATTTAAATTACTTAAAACAAGTCCAATCATTTACTCACCTGCCCACGCTTGTTATGTCAAAAGGGTACTATAATTGCAGATTCACTCTGAGTCAGATTTAGACATAACTGAATAAATAGGATTCCAGGTGGTAAATATTTTTTATACAGAGTCATGTGGCACTTAAAGACCAACAGATTTACTTTTCGCATGAGCTCTCGTGGGAGAAAATCCCACTTTGTCAGCTGGTTCAAAGATGGGTGAACTTACACGTGTGTGCGTCTGACGAAGTGGGATTTTCTCCCATGAAAGCTCATGTGAAAAATAAATCTGTTAGTCTTTAAGTGCCACACAACTCCTTGGTTGTTTGGTGTTTTTTTTTTTTTTTTTTTTTTTTGGCTGGAGTAGACTAACACGGCTACCCCTTTGGAAATTGGCAATATTTTTTATTCCAAACTTTGGTGCAAATGATCTCTTTTTTAAACCAAACATTGTTGCAGAAAAATCTCAAGATTTTTAAATTCTGATTTTTTAACTTCTCCTCCTCCCCAAAAATAAAAAAACAAATATTCATTGTTAAATCATTTTTTCCATCAAGTTTTGGTTCTGTCAATTTTTTCCTCTTTTTGTCATCTTTCTTCCTTTTTTATTGTGCCAGCAAAAAATGAAGGGGAAAGAGGAAATATGAAGAAATGGAAACTTAAAATGTTTAAGAGCTTTTCATTTATTGTTTGGCAGAATTGTTAAACTCCCCCCTCCCGCCCCCACCCCGCAATCACAAGACAGACTAGGTCTGTGTAGGATGTCAGCCTTGCCTTTTCAAAACAAAGACTGATCTTGTTACATATATGGGACCTACTCTTGCAAATATTCATGAGAGTTTCTTCCCTACCATGAGAAGTTCCAGTCTAGTCCTGGAGTAACCACTGCCTTGCAAAGTGTCTGGACAAATGTTTTATGATCCTTGGCTTCAAAATGTCATTTTTGTTCAACTACACATTGGCCAAAAACAAAAAGGGAAAAAGCAGCCATATGCAATACCTGTGCTCTTGTGACACTAGTGAATCTCTCAGGTCTACATCCACACCCAACAGGTGGATGCAAGCCAGGATGGGCTCCTGCTTGCATCTCAAAGAGTTCCATGTAAAACTCATCATAACTCTTAAGTGTGTCCAAAACTAGTCTCATCAGCACAACTACTAAAGCATGTCCCCATAATCTGATGCTGGTGCTCTAGGGGACCAGCAGAAAATTATGATTCTTTTGGGAAATGATGGCACTAAAGGGCCGTTGAGCCCTAATTGCCTTCTCACCCAACAGACATTGGGTCAGGATGGATAATTAGTTTCCTGTATATATATTCAACAGAGTGTTCCCAGAATAGCATATGTGCTGTGAGCATGCTAGGCCCCATCACATGAAAGGGAAATTAAAAAGGAATGAAAGGATAAAAATTAAAATTACACAGGCCTGTCATGTCTTGTCACCCTTTCCGTAAGTGCCATAATGATAATGAGTAATATCAGTGGCTTTACAGGTTTCTTACCATTACTCTTCTGTCCTCTTTGCCTGAGCTACTAGTTTACATTAATTATCAGTTTCATGTCAGCTTTCGTGTTAGATCTCTTCCACCTCCACTTCCGCTCATTTAATGGACTTCTGAAAGAAAGTAAAGTTAAAAGTTAAATTATTTCATACTCTTTGATATCTGATGATATTTGAATATTCAAATACAAGGCAGCAACTAGAAACATGGCAAAGATCATTTCCTTCTAATGTTAATAAATAAAATTAATGTCCCAAAATATACTAACTATGAAGAGATGCTGATGATCGAATCATTTTATATTTGGGATACCTACAATGTCCTTTCTGTTTCCTCCTTATGTGATGAACAGGAGGGATTGTAACTAGGTGGCTGTGCTCACATGTAAACTGTTATTTTGAAATAAGTTATTTTGAAATAAAATCCTTATTTTGAAATAACTTAAATCGAAATAAGAAAATGTTAATTTGAAATAAGGGAAACCCTCAAAGCGAAATAGCACGTCCTGTGTGTGGACATGCCATTTCGCTTCAGGAGACTGGCGGATTGGTTGGGTGGCAACATGGCCCTTCGCTGGGCCATGCCCACACCCAATATATACAAAAAGGAAGGCACCCTGGGAAGGAGAAGGGTAAAAGTGTTATTTCGAAATAACCGTTATTTTGAAATAACATGTCTGAATGGAGTTGTTTCTAAACAACCATTTCGAAACAACAGCTATTTTGATTGCATGCGAGGTTTTACTGTTTCAAAATGATAGCCATTATTTTGAAACAACAGTGTCCTGTCATTTTGAAATAACGAAACCAATACCTGGCTTGATTTCAAAACAACAGCTGTCGTTTCGAAATAAAACCCTGGTGTGGACACAGCCAGTGTGTTTTTTTCTTTCCATGAATATTGTTGCATAAAATAACACACTGTTTTGAATATATTTCAAGAACAATTTTAGCTAGAAGTTGTAATTGGTATTTTGTGCAATATGAATGTTTTAGTCAGACTGTTCCAGTTTGGGGATTACCATACTCTTGCTTTTAATGTGGGTTAGTAATTAGAACTGTGAAGATATTTGTGCAAAGTTCATTGTGATCTATTTACATCAGTTGGATAGAATTGTTTTTCTGTGGCTCCCAGTAAAATGCTGAATAAGGATGAAGGGCCTGTGTTCCTTCTAAATCAGATGATAGATCCTGATGGGGGGTCTCTGCAAAAAAAAAAATATATAGATTTTGTTTTGCTCCATGTATCTTTAATGTTTTTTCTCTGAGGTTTGTGCTGCAACAAAACCAAAATCTGAAAGTGAAAATCTAAAAATGATTGGGTTTTACCAGGTTTCATGTAAAATCATCTGAAAGATTTAATTGTTCATGTGATGTGTTTATGAATCATTTAAGCAAAAACAGACTTGAATGTCAAGAAATCAGAAAACACAAATCAGGAAGTTTAATGTGGTTTTAGGTTTTACTGCAGGAATTTGCAAATTTTACTAGTAATTTTTTTAATTATCTGTTTCTACCCAATTCCATTTCAACACCATTCCAATTGTTCAGTGCAGGGATACAACTTCTAAAAATGCCACCTTCTTGCAAGTATTGAAATGGAATGTCAAATATGATCTTTCCCAACTGGTGGGATAAAGTTAGGAATAAATATAGATTGTGCTTAACTATGAGTGTAAGAAGACCACAGACCTTTCAGCCAGAGGCATCTGATCTGCTTGAATGTGTGCATTAACCAGTTCTGTCTATATGGTATTTGGCTATACTGTTTGTATATAGTCAAACATTGATTGGGAGGCATTCATGTAAGCTGAACAACAGCCTGTCTTTAATAAATAATGAACCCTGAACACACAATATCTAGTTCACCTTACTTTGAAATTCCACTCTACTGCAAAAACTATACACATGCACTCAGGTACCTTTCTTAGGTTTCCATATTATCCCCCATCACTTTAGCATTTAAGTACCTCAGAGTCTTTAATGAATTTAACTTCACAACACCCTCTGTGAGGTGGGGACATGCTTTTATCTTCAACAAAGGTATTTAGATACCTATCTGCCTCTTTAGGCTCATAAATCTATCATTTAGTCACCACTGACATTTTCAAAGATGCTGCCCAACTGCTGCCTTGAGACAAACCCTTGGCTGAACCAGGGCAACTCACACAACTAGGACTCACCCTCTGGTAGTTGGCAGTGACTCAACCATCAGGCATAATGTAGTGGTACATCCGTAGCCAGCACCTGAGTTAGATTATTTCAGGTCAAGCGTAATTCATCCTCACCACCAGAGCTGCAAGGTAGTCTGTGCAACTGTACAACTTGCCTGGGAACGCTCCTGCTGCCTTGAGGTGTTACAAACTTCCTGGGCTATCAGTCTGCCCTTGATCTTGTTGCCGTTCCTATCCAAGGTGTGTCCATAACCTATTCCAGCCTTGCTCCAGCCCTGTTCCTGTCTTGCTGCAACCCTACATCCACTTCCTGACCCAGAGGCCCTTGGACTGCCTTCAACTCAGTTTTGCCCTTTGGCCCACTTCTAAACTTTGACTACAATTCATATTTGGTTTGTCTACAGACTCTGATTTCAGTTCTGAACCATGAATTGTCCCAGACCTATCCTCAGCCCTGGTCCTGTCTACATGTAACTTCATTCCTTAATATGTGTTGCAGACTGCTACTCCAACCATTAGAAGACCCCAAGGCCCAGATGGAGCACCTGGGTGCTGCAGCCACAGACATGGCATCCCTACTTCAGAACCAAGCTGCCCAGTTTCAGTAAAAGAATGTCTCCTTTCAAGCACAGGTTCAGACCCACCTAGAACTCTTTGACTTACCTACAGTGGCAGTCATATGATGTGGTTCAAAATCCTCCTGTCAGAGCTGTTCATGGGCAACTGCCATAATGTATGCTGATTTATTAATCAATGCTGCTTGCTATTCCTGATGTGACCATTGTTGAAACCAAAAAATCAGCCAAAGGTGGAAATGGTTATGTCTATTGTTTTGAGAAACCCTAGATTTGGTATTATTCCTCCTGGACTGGGTTGACCCCAGTCCCTGGCTGCTTTAAGGATTTTATTAACTCCTTCTTAACACTCAGTTATACCAATTGAGCCTGCATTGCCGAAATAGCTCTACAGTCCCTGAACCATCTCTACCTTTACAGCCCAGATACAGCACCTGGCTGCTGATATGGTCTGGAACAAGGTGGCCCAGATCTATCCTCTTCATCGGATATTGAACAATGTGATCAAAGACGATCTGGCGTGGGTCAAAGCCCCTTGTTAGTGGTCATCCTGCATGGCATGCTACAAAAGAATTAATAACTGTTTGCTCAAGCATCATCAGAAAAAGAAAGAAACTTCTACCCATCCCCAGCTTAGTATTGAGGGCACGCATGCATGTCCTTTATCCAGTTCTAAACCATAGCCCATGTAATATTGTGACATCAGTAGGTGCCTCGTGGACCAGGAAAAGAAGTACCAGTGCCAAAATTTCCTCTGGCTGTACTGCTGAGCAACTGGTAACTTCACCTCAAGGTGCCCCTGTCAAGGCTGTTTCCCCACTTCAGTGCAGAAGGTGGAGGCTTGCAACAGGCCTTAAAACCCACTAGCTCTAAAGTCTAAGGCCCTAAAAGTCTCCAAGGCTATCCATTTCCTGGCCTTGGAGTGGTATTGCTGCCACCACCCAAATTTAAAAACCCCTTAAAACCCCAGGAAGGCACTCTTGGGAATTCCTACCTGTGAGGTACCCTCAGTTGGTGGTGGCTCAGGGGCCACAGGGCCCTTGGGTCTCCACACTAGTGCTGCCACACCACTGGAAGGCTTCCCTCCCTGCTGGCGGGCCAGCACTGGGGGTGGGGGGTGCCTGCGGCCAGAGACCAGCTGTGGCCTCGCCAGCCGACCCTGGAGGGGGAGGCAAGGTTGACTGCCATGAGTGGTTTCGCTTTGGGCTGCAAGGGAGCCATTCATGCTTGTATGGCAGTCCCTGGCCTCCCACTCCCCAGGGCTGATTGGCCAGGACACGGCTGGTCCAGGGGCAGGGTGAGAAGGATCAACCAGTCCAGAGGTAGGGCATGAGTTCAGTGGTCAGCTTTAGGCCAGGCTGCCCCACTCCCTTTTCCAGTGCTGGATCGCTAGCAGGGTGGAGGGGCCCCCCACATTGTGGTGGAAACCTGGGCCCAGGCCTGTGGGCCCATTCTGTAATCGGCCCCTGCCCTCATTCACTTTGCTTCTTCCCTCAACAGAGCAGTTAAACCTCAGCTGTTATATCCCCTTTAGTAGTTGTCTGTGCAGTCTGAGGCATGTGCGCACAAAACCTCTTGCCTTCTAGGACACAGAACCAGAGCTTATCTTAAAAGGGTAAATTATTTAATTAAAAAGAACAGCTAAGCAACACAGAGAGGTGCTTCTCTGGGATTTAACTTAGATAGTTACAGGATAGTGGTAAATGTGCTCAGCACAGAGGAATACAAAAACAAACCCAAAGCAAAGAAATAACCTGACCATGTCTAGCTAAACATTTTCTGTTCTACTCATGCATGGTCAGTTTCGGACTTGAGCCTATTTTGAGCACAGATGTTGCTGGATCCTCCAGGCCTTTTTCCCTGGCCTCACCCTGATCCTTTCAGGAGCTCTGCTGCCACCAAACAGAAAACAGACAGACATGCTGCTCCAATTTAAAAAAAAAATTAAAAAAGCCTGTACTCTGTTTCTGTTGGCTCTCCTGGGACTCACTGACCAAGGCATTAACCACTTTCTCTCCAAGTTTAATATCAGGAAACCACTCCATCAGCTGGAAACAACCCTAAAAGCATGAGGAGTCATGGTTAGACACAACCCTAAAAGCAAATTGACCAAATGGATCCACTATGTTCCACATTTAGCCCTGCACACAGTGGACCCCCACCAACCAGAGTGGCAGAGACCTCTCTATTTTCAGGTCCTAGAAAAAAAGAAAAAGTAAACTGTATTCCACTCACCTTATTTGACTATGAAGTGTCCAGCAACTTTATAGACTTGGCCTTTGCCCAAGCCAACCACTTACCAACCTCGAGGAAACTTTCACCAGAGTAGAAGGAAACTATTGACTGCTTTAACCTGGCTTTGACCTTCAGACTGCATCCAGCTATGAAACAGCTATGATCTGGATTCAGCTTGTCTATAGACTGACCCCACTTCTAAGCTGTGGTTGTCCATGGATCCCAAAGCCAGCACTGTCCTCTGCCTGGTTCTAACTGTTTGGTTTTGACCTTAATACATGTTCTTGACAACAACTTCAACCACCAGTCCTGATCAGGTAGAACCAAGAGCCTGACACAGCCTAAACCTGTTCAAATCCCCAGAGTCTAATTGTTTCCACCAATAGACATGAGCAAAATTACCTAAGCACTTTTGCTGCCTCACAGTTAAGTTGTTTGGAGCTCTCACTGAAGCTGACAACCAACACACCTGGGCTATGTCTACACGGGGAGTGCTTGTTTCGAAAC